>JAGFMF010011573.1:1541543-1628844 GCA_019455555.1 Galemys pyrenaicus
TTGAGGGAAGATGGGAGCACGAGGGACTGAGGTGATGGTGCACTGGTGAGATGGTGATGGGGAATACATGGGGATTACAATTGATGGCAAGTATATGTATATTTTTAAAAAAATTTATATTAATAAAACTATGTATGTTTTCCCCAAACAATTGGGTGCTTTGTGCAATTTTATTTAGACACAATTAAATATTTAACGATAATTATCAGTTTTGCTTCAACAAATTCACCGATATTTTGACAACTTCAGGAAAAATGAAAGGAAAAACCATTTAAATAAAATGATCTTTTTACTTTTCTTTGAAACTAAGAACTCACAAATAAGAGGTAGCATAAGAGATGCACACTTAAAAACACAATGAAAATGCAAAATGGTAACACAGACATAGCACCCTGTTTAAAAAGATAATATAAATGCTCATATATAAAGTTTAAAAATAAGGAAATGATTAATGCTAGAATTAAAAGAAGAATTAAGTTGTATAAGTTAACTGCTATTCAGTACACCACTTTGATAAAGCTGCTTTGCTTACTTATGGGTTAGTACACACATTGCTGTCTTTTTTATTTTTAAGAGTTATTTTTATTTAATTATGCATACAAGAACTGAGATGTAGGCCAGAAATGCAGGGGGTGGGCTGGGGTAGGTGAGAGGATTCACCAGAGACAGAGTGGGAAGCAAAAGAAGCAGATCTACTGAAATACATTGCTAAGGGGAGCAGCAAGCGAGACAGGAGAGGTCTGTTTCTCTATGAGGGTCAGCTCCCTTGCCAAGGATCAAACTCATGTCTCAGTGGCTGGTGATAGCTTGACAACACTGAGACCTTAACCCCTGTGCCACCAGGGAGTCCCCACACAGTGCTGTCTTAATGGAGCTTAAAGTTAAAAATCACCAATGGTGTTTCTAACACTTGGAAATATTGAATATGCCAAGATTTATATAGCTTTGACTTTTAAATCAGGCTAATATTTTATAGCTCAGTAAATTAAATCAAAATAATACAGAAAAGGGAAAAATAAAATTGATTTTTAGCAGAAAAATAATTAAACTAGTTATATATCAAATAGACAACATCAACATACAGAAGAAGATACAAAAATAATGCAGATAAATTTTGAACACAGTATATGATTTTATATTCTGAATGAATAATTCTAAGTACAAAAAGAATTGTGAAGAGATCTGGAACTTATGAGTTTGTTGTTGGTACTGGTATTGGTGTAGCAATTATAAAATTCTGGGAGGGAGTTATTGTAGCCACAAATGAATAAATATTAATATACTAATATTGTCAGAGCTAGGTTTTTCTCTGTGGGAGAAAAGACATACAGATACAAAATGAGGGAAGGAATAAAAGAATACTAGATTGCGGACTGGAATTAGAAGTATTAGTGAGAACTCATGATTGTGAGTGTGTGTGTGTGTGCGTTTATTTACTAGTCCTGTCCACAGTTGAGCTATTTCTAGAAACAAAGATACTGAAAGCAATTATACTCAGGTCTCAAATAAATCTAATACCAAGATTTTGGCTTCAATATACTTTTCTCTTAGAGAAACCAAAACAGTTTGGAGAAATGACTCCTGGTCTAGGAAAGGAAAATAGAAAGCTTAAAACCACTTTCTCTGCTGTGAAAAAAAGAAGTGCTTAAAACTGATTGAAAATGTCAAATTTGGAGCAATTATAGTATCAAAACCTATAATGACAGAAATGTGTTATAACACAAAGTATTTTTTAAAAAATCTTGTGTCCATACTAATTGTTTAAAGGGGTATGAAGTAGAAAATTTTTCTCTACAAAAATCAGCCAACTAATGGATACCAAATGAACAAGAGAAATAGAAAGTCATCATTTTCACAGCCACCATAGTTACAAGCAATTCTGGAAGGATGTATCTGTGGATGCTAATATCATTAGGTAGAAGGCTATTACGAAACAAGATAGTCACTGAGTCTCAAAGTCTCTCCTCACAGATTATTTATTGATTACCAAGGGAAAAAGATACCTTTACAATGGGAAATCTGACAGATACACCTTTACCAAGTGATCAAGTTTAATATCGTCAACATTAGGACAAACTAGCATCATGAGCCACCTGATATTATGCACTACGATGGACACACCACCTATGGAGCATCTTGCCAAATATATTTAAACTAAATCTAATTATGAGGAAACATCAGACAAATCCAAACTGAGATTTTGTGAAGCAATTAGCTTGTACTTCTCAAAAATATCAATCCCATAAGAAACTAAAAGAGCTGAGGGGCTGTTCTGAATTACAGGAAACAAAAGAAATTTGGCCAGCAAAAAAAAAAAAAAATCAGCTATCAAGAATGTGATGGAGACAATTTGGGAAATTTCAATATAGGCTGGGACATGATCAGATAGATGTTGAGATATTTAAAGGTGAAAGGCCATGATGTCAGACAACTAGCTTTGAAATGCATTAGCAAAACTAAACAAAACCAAACACACATCTAGCAAGAAGACATAAAGCAACAGCAACACGCTGTTATCAATTTGGTAATTCCACATGAGAGGATTCTTGCAAATTGTCTGTGTATCTGTGAGTCCACAAAATAAATGTTGTTGGGGAAGGATAGGAACCCTTAAGGTAATGAGACACTGTTATAAGTTTTGGCTAGTGAACCCCCATGTTATTTAGGTAGGGTCTAGTCTTAATGGGGTATGTATAAAGTAAATAGGTGGGCCATGGTGCCTGTAGGGTGCTGGTGAAGACAAAGCAAAGGTCTTTGGAATGTGGTAGTTCCAATCACCGCCCTGCCCCTCCTTACTTTTACCTTAAGGTCCTGTACTTTGACTCACTCAAACCCAGTCCCTATCTCTTCTGCCCCAGTTTTTTTTAAACCTTATCCCTACACTTCTTATTTCTATTGCTCATGACCAGCAAGCTTGTTCCTTCTTAGACTTCATTTTCTGTGTCTTCTGCTCTGAAAGCTCTACCTCCAGACCTGGGTGTTTGCCAGGTTTTCCTTCACCTGGGTCTTGATGGTGGGGGTGGGGAAGCAAGAGTGTGGTTCCCTTCCGTGACATGAGCGCTAGAGCAGCTCTTTACTCCTGGCATGCTCTCTCAAATCACCATTTAAAACTGCTTTTCATACCCACCCATAGCACAAGTCAGAAATAATCACATTTATGCATGTATTTATCAGCTTGTTATCAATCCTCCCATGGGAGGACCTGGCCTCTCTTGGCCACTGCTGTAACCCAGTGGCGGATCAAAACCTAATGTACTCCTTAAGCACTTAGGGACTTAATGGACCAATGGTGTTAAAACACTACAAAACCCTGTGGATTAAATGCTGTATTGCTTGCCACACGATATTTACATTTAGAGCAATAAAATAAAAATGCAAAAGAAGAGAATTTTAGTTGATAGATTCTCTCATACTTCTTATAAGACTATTTCAAGACACCCGAATGAATGCTTCCATGTTTTCTAATTTAAAAAAAAGGTATATTTTCAAACAATAAACACATATCTTAGCAAACTAGACCTTCTGTCCTTGTGTCAATAAATAAGGGGATGAAACTGCTGCATTTTTGCCCCCAACACTGCAGTCACCAGGCAGAGGAAAGCATTTAACTCTCAGAGGTGGAAACATACCCTACCTTTCCATTTCATTAAATCAAATATCATTTTTACATGTGAGTTGCTAGGCTATAAATCACATAAGACAGAATGAGAGCTAATTAAAGGGTTAGCTGAGAATATAATTTTGAATTCCTAGGCACCCAAAAACTGAGATTGACAATAAATGTGATAAAACCCAGAATCATTTGCTAACTAATAAAGCAAGGATTTTCAAGCTGCCAACTTGCTAAGGCACATTTTCATATTTGAAAGAATCTATATTGAATATCTGTATATGGCAATAAACTTTCAGTCAATTATTCCAAAGTACTTCATTGAAATATACTCAGTTTATAATAATTTTTGGTAAGGAATACAAGGTCAAAAAGAAAAAAGAAAAAAGTCCCAATGAATTGTGTTCTCATATCAGACTGAAGTTCACTGCTGAGATGGGAAATTTTATCTTTCATTGGTATTTACATAGCATCTTTCTACCAAAGCATTTAGGGAAAGCAGGGTTATAAAAGAAATTCCATTTGTCAATAGGGAAAATGAAAATGGAGTTAGATCAAGCTGGCAAGGTCACTAAACAAGTCAGTAACTGTTCTGAGAGCAGAACATGAAGAGACAGCTGACTCACCGTAGTTTTCCTCCTGCAAGTACACTGCTTCATCTGAAAGGTATTTTGAGGATATTCACGTTTACACATTTTATATTTGCATTCCTCTTGAGAAAGAGCTTTCACATTAGAAAGAAAACTCTGTCACACTTAGACACTATAATAAATATCAGGATTATTTTCCTTCTTTTAGAGGTCTTTAGTTATAACATAAGGCTTGAAAACTAACACACTGAGGCAGAACAGTTAGATAAAAATTTTAGGTTGGTGTATTTAAAAGAAGAAAGATACTTTTATATCATAACTAATTGAATAAGCTAGGAAAAATAAAGTGTGTTTTTAGAGTTCTTGCATTATGATTAGAATTTTATCAACTCTCATATTAGTTTAGCATCACAACTGAAAGAAATTAAAATTGTAATTGTAAAATATATTGCTTAAAGATACAAATCTCCATTAAATCTCATTTAACTCCAGTGGTTGGGAAAAAAAAAACTTTGTGAATACTGAGGGCAACAGGTATGAAATAATGATGTGCAGATTGAGGAGATCAAGGTTTAAGGTTGTATCTGTATCTGTATTTCAATACTGTTTCCAAATAAAATGATACATATTTCTCTCTGCGATCAGATAACTATAGGAGATTCAAAAGACAACACCACCACAAAGCTAGGGGACAACATATGCAAAAGCTTACTTGGATCCTTCCTGATCATATGTGCTAAGCATGAACCACAGTGCTGGTAATTCAGCATGTACATGAGAAAAACTACACAGCAAATCCTACTAGTACAATAAATTAGTCCTTATACCCCTCATACCAAAATCTCATGCGAATGCAGTGCCTTGCTTCTGATCATGTGCAAAGTTATCTTTTGCTATATCTCACCCCAACATATCAGTTATAATACATAGGGTTCCATGCCCTCTGCAACCCCAAAGGAAGTGCTCATTGAATTGCCATTTCCAAAAGAAGATTCCTCAGGAAAATGAAAACACATGCTTCTATGGGACACAAAGTTATACATAGATAGATGTATAAGTATCTGTATGACTAGATCAACAAGAAAAAATAGCAAGTGAGAAAACTGGAAACTTCATGGTATCTGTCATATTTGTCCACTATTCACTCTTCTCCCAAAAAGAGTCAGCAATTTGTTTTTGTGATGAGAATCATGAAGGTAAAATTAATTTATATTAAACTACCTTTTAAATACTCCTTATGGACCTTACCAGAAAGAACTGTACAGATCACATCTGTGCCACCACCCAAACCAACTCAGAGATCTCCTCCATTAATTTTCATTAATGAATTAACTGGTAAAATTTCCAGCCCATGGATCACAAAAATAATCATTCTTGGCCAGAAAATGAATATCATCTTTATTCAAAGTTACTTTTAAATGTAATGTTTATTTTACAATTGTATGGTACCATTTGAAATGATATGAGTTAATACACAGAAATGGAATTTTTTCTATTTAAATATTTGTCATTCACAGACACTAAAAAGTCTCAAATTTCAGATAGCAAGCTGTTAGAGTCTCGATGGGAAAGAAAAACATTCAAGTTGGGAAAAATTAAAATGTTTAAAGCACTGCTTTAAGTGTTTAGTTTGGGTATAAAGGAGCTACAAGGATATGTAGGATCTAGAGGTTAGGGCACAGGTGGTGTTGCCAACCCCAGACCCAAGGACAAAAGAGAAGACAGCTAGCTAGCTGTACTTGGAGAAGAAGAAAGACAGTGAGAGAGGTCACCTTGATACCAGCTGTAACCAGCACAGGGCACAGCCAACCTCCTTCCAAGGGAGAAATATGGGGAATACACCCTACTCCCTGCCTCCTCCCTCCCTGCGTCCTACCTCCTATCAGCAACTTCCAGTAACCAAACCCAACTATCAGAGAGTGAGGAAATTCAGTAGATTTAGTCCACATAGAACAGCCTCCCATAGTGGAGGACCAAGTGGACAAGGCTGAGAAGGGCCCCAAAGGGGCAAATGGATGCCATATGCACAAGCAGAGACAGACCACATGCATCCCCACTCGGAGTCTATATTAAATTACCAATGAAGGTAGAAGGCACACAGACTCAAGTTTACATGGGACAAAAGCAGATACAAAATCCCCAGCACACAAGTTTGCCTTATACCCCTAAGTTTTTAGAAGGCACACAAGCACAGAAGCACCAGCTGTGATAGGCACATCAAATTAAATCCACATTCAGAAAGATTTTGACAAGATACTCTGAATATAACAGAAAGGATTGTCTGTGTAAAATGTAATCAGAAATTCTTTGGTCAGAGCATTACATTTCATCTTTGTTTAGAAAGATTTCTTTGGTGGCATTGAGGAGCTTAGATTAGGAGAGGAAGTGAATGAAAATTAGGAGACCATTTAGAAGCCATTACCTTAACTCAGGAGAGAACTAAATTCTGTATTGCCATTTTGTGGTTGATACTCTTAGAAATCCCAGTTTTCTAGCACTTTGTGGTGTGTGTGTGTGCGCGCGCGCGTGTACGGAATGATAGAAAATTTGTTCCTTCAATTCTGAATTTTCTATATTTTCCCATTGATTTCTCTTGCTACCGTATCCCTCAGGACCAGTCATCCATCCAATACGATTAAGTGTAGACTTTTAACATCATTAAAACCTATCTTATCTCTGCCTATCAAGACCACATTTTTCACACAGGCTAACATTTGTTAGACTGTACAAACTGTTCTGGAGGAGTCTATGCAAAAGAAAATTTTCCTGGTCAAATACTTGGGTGAAGTTCTAGGACAAACAAGTTTAAATTTATTATATAGCTTGTGTTGTATGTGCTTATACAGCTTTGTGACTTCCTAAAGAAGAAGACCAGATGCAGCAGTGCCCATTATCAGAGATATGGTGACATCTCCAGGGACACTGGTGCACCTCAGGTGATAGATTGCAAAATGCTGACATGGTCAAAATAGGTTTCCCTTGTATTTCTATAAAACTTAATTCAGTCTGCTGACTTTCTTGTATTTATTGTCCCTAGGAAAGAGGTTACATAGCATAAAGCAGAAGAAAACAATAACAAATTCTTAGTCTGAGTTTCTAACATTATGGGAATGCAGGAGTAACATATTTGGAAGACTGTGATGAGGAAAAGCAAAGCTTTCCAGATTCACACTAGATAAAAGGAAGAGAAAGGGAAATTGACAAAGGGCTAACATAGTGAGTTCCAACTTAAAGTGGCAGTCTGAGAAAAGAGTCCACCCACCACCTCTGCACTGAAACCTGGTGGAGGGAATAGCAGCAGAAATCCCAGAACCCAGAATCCCAGAATGGCAGATCTAAGAACCAAAGGGATTTGTGTCTTTTTAGGAAGATGGAGCCCAGAGACCACAGCCATACTTTGCAAATGAAATGGGAGAATTATAATTTCATGTCTGTGTTGGGGTTAACTCAACCTCAGCACTACTAACATTTTGATACCAATAAGTCTTTCCTTTGTAGGGACTGTCCTGCACATTGTGGGATGTCTAGCAACATCCCTGGTCTCTATCCACTAGATGCCAGTAACATAACCCCCACCCAGGCTGAGACAACCAAAAATGTTCCCAGATTACCAAATGTGCATAGGGGCAAAACCCTAGCTGAGAACTACTATCCTAGGCAGAGTCCTAGACAGCCTCAAAAGTTTCCTTATGGTATAAGGTTGTAAGCAGCTGAATGAATCATACTGGAGATCAGAGAGCAACCTGCAAGGATGATGTCCTACAAAAACATGGGATGAAGAAAAGAAAAATTTCTGAAGATTTCAGAAAAGAATTGCTCGTTCCCAATGACATTACCCCTATATCATAAATGCAATGGTTAAAGCAGACACTGTAGCATACTAGGGGGCAGGCTGCCTAGGTTCTAATTCTAAATTTTAATTATTAAGAGCTATCTGACCTTCAAAAATCACTCAAACCTTTTGCGTTATTTGATAAAGACAATAGTCATACCATATAGGACTATTAGGGCAACTATAAGGGCCAACATTTGTAATGTGCCTTTTCATTATTTATATATTAAGTTTTGAATAAGCAGCAGCTTTTGCAGTGTGTATGGATACCTGCTAGAGTTAGGTTCAAGTTAGAGGAGAGTATGAGGCTAACTTTATAGCTAAATTTCTACCATGAAATCAAGTGAGGCTCAGAATAGAAACTGAAATTCATAGAAAAATAGTTATTTTATATTACTTATTTATGTTTAGAAATATCTTCTTGGTTGGTCTGTTTGCATCCAGTAGAATATACTTCACTTCTACTCCTTAATATTACCATTAAGGTGGTCATCCTGTTAATTCTCAAATCTGATCAGATAATGGGTTCCTTATTATCCATAGCTGTGGTCACACAACAAAGTCTCAAGAGTCCAAGGCTATGTGAAGGAAGGTATGGAATTAGAGTTCAGTGAGTTTCTGTGTAAGCTTTTTTTTAAATTAAATATGCTCCTAAAAAACATCTGAAAATCATTGGTCCACAGAGATTCCACCAGAGGGCAGCCAAGGCCACCCATGCGCAGCCCTTGTCCAACCCTCCAACTGCCTATAACCCAACTCCATGCTCCAGATGAAGAAGTCAATGGTATAAAGTGCATGTGCTACATGACAGTTATTGCACATGCTATTTCATCTACTTGGAATACCTTTATCTCCTAAATGGGATGTCATTGTAGGAATATTTTACTGGGATATAAGGTCAGCTTTGCATTTTTAAAAGAAAAGTCTCTAGACTTTTTCTAGTTCTAGAAGATTCTCTAAACTTTGACACTAGAAGGCTTGTTTTATGTTTATAGGATTTCTTTTTGCCAAGGTTGGGATCTCTATGATAAAATAGCTCCCTTTTATGTATCATGCTCTCTTACAAAGTCCTGCCACAATACTGAAGTACTCAAAATAAGCAGCCCTTTAGATCCACTAACCTTAGGAAATTAACTTCTCTCTATTTTAATATTGTCTTGCTTACCCTTCTCAGAGGTCTTACTGCTCTTGTCTACTAGGATATAGCTCCCTCAAGGGACCTCTAGAACACCAAAACCAGTCTTTCAATATGTGCAACTTCTGCCTTCTTCTCTGGGACACAACTCTCCCCTGAGGCAAAGGGAGCACAGAGACCTGGCTGCCTGCTTGGACAGGGAACAGTAAGACACATCTACAGTGAAACACAATTACATCACAGTGAATCACCTGCATGCACATTTCAGAGAATCTCAGCTTCAATCTTCATACTTTTCTGAATAAGTTTAGATTTATTTTATGATCAGGAAAAATATGCTACAAAGGAAGTCCTGGGGATATAATGTCCAGTTTGGTGACTATGGTTAATAATATTATATTGTATATTTGAAAGTTGCTAAGAGAGTAGATCTTAACAGTTCTTTTAAGATAAAAAATATAACTCTGTGTGTGCTGATGGGTGCTAACTGGACTTACTATGATAGTAATCATTTTGCAATACATACAAATATCCAAAGCATTATGCTGTATGCCTGAAACTAATATAAAGTTGTATATCAATTCGATCTCAGTTAAAAAAAATTCAATCATGACACACATTTATGCTGACACACCATTATCCAAGTTAAAGTATGATGTAGGTATGTGACAGAAAGTAGAACCCTGTCCAATAGCTGCCTTCTTCCTTTTCTAAACTTTCAATTCAACTCATCCAGTGATTAAAAAAAAATACTTATTTGCTCAGGAGGGTCACCATTCATTGCTTTCATTTGTGCATCTGTGTTTGTAGCCTCTCAATCCAATGCCACATCCCATCAGATCATCTCTTCCTCTGTCCCATTTGGCAGTCAGTTTCAGGACTACTGCTGGTTTTCCATCTGTCAAATGCAATCCATTTTCAGCACAGAAGCAGGGCCTGGAGAGTGGACTGAGCAAAGAACAATAAAGACAGACTGGCTTCACCCTAGATTTGATCTACTTTGGAGGGAGAAGGAGTTCCTATAACATGGAAAATTCCTTAGCAGGAGCTTGCTTCCTCACTTTGTGAGAAACTGGCTAGAAATGGACTTCCAGTTTGGGAGATAACCACCCCATATAGTGAATAGTTTTTGTAGTTTCTGCCCAGCTGCAAGGATTCCTCTTAATCCCCAGCAAGAGGCGAGTGAGGTAACAAGACATTTTTACAAGACATTAATACTTTTTATAGCAGAGTGGTCAGGAAAAAATACTTGATCCAAGCTAGCCAATTAAATGGAATGGAATATGCCTCCATAGCCTTCTTGAAAATAGACACCAATTGAAATTTTCTTCCACTTGCTAACCGTGTGACCTAGGATCAGTCATTTAACTTCTCTTGACCTGATTCTTAACCTGTGAAAAAAAACCAGTTTGAACTAGATGGTATCTAAATTTCCTTTCTGCTCCTACATTATGGTTTTCATGAAAGAAAATTGGTTTCTGAAGTCCTAAAGTCAGTCTTGAATCCAGACGTGAGTACAAGATCATATGCTATCTATCATTGGCCTAAATATCAAGTAAACCTCCTCATCTTAAGCATAAGTTTCATCACCTGTAAAATAGGGATGATGATAGTGCCTACCTTATATGTGTTAAAATACCAGCAGACACAGTAAAGCAGTCTATGCTCTCTTGTTGCTTAGTGCTAATTTAAGTGGAATAAAACTTGAAATTACTAAAAGGGAGGAAGGAAACCAAGCTAAAGACATAACCGTTTACTCAAAGGAATTAGTTGAATAAGATCAAACCATTTTTTTCATTAGTGTAAACAGTAAGGGGAGGGAGGACAAAGATTCAACATGATTCTCCAGGCACAGGATGTTTCATTGTGCCCTAAAAATGGAAGGCAACACTAGTTACCTCAAGAACTGTCACTCTTAGAACTTAAATAAAAGTCTAATAATAAAGGGTAGTCCAAATATAACTAGCATTGTGTAAAATCAAAACTCTCAAGAACAATAAAGTCTATAAGCTACTGAACTAAAAGAATCATATTGAATTATTTCTCTCATTGTCTTTCTTTGTAATCTTGTCTTAGTGACAAGGTACAATATCCATGTACCTGGGCTGTTGCTTCTTTCTCATGTCAAGAGCATAATGCTCATTATCCAAACACTAACAAGAAATTATCTCAATACAACTGACTTTCTCAATATAGAAGCTATTAGTACCCCTAAATGTGGTAATGTTTTAAGATTCTTAGAAGAATAATTTAAGATGCCTATAAATTTTTATACAGATGGTATGCTCATGCAGCAGTCTATTAATACAGACTTACTTAAATATGCAGCTTTATCCTAATTCAATTCTTTATTAGGTCACATGATATGACTGGGTACAATGAAGAGTGGGAGTATATAATATAGATAAGAGAGAAAAAAATTTAAAAGAGCTAGTGCCACATAATGTGGCATATATGATGCCATCTTCAAAAGAAGGAAATCTCAGCAGTAGTTGGGATGCAGTTAGTGAAGGCAGCTGACCCAGGGTACTTCAGCCAGAACAAAAATGTCATTCTACCTGTAGAGCTGAAAGCAAGAGTCACTAAAATTGATGGGAACAAGGATCAAAGATAAAGTCATTATATAAAGGGCATGTCACATCTGCCTCTCACATAAAAGAACTGTATGGATCACATACATCAAATTTTTTGCACCGTATTTCTAAAAACTTGCAGCTCTTGTTCCATTTTCTGGGCTTATATATGCAAAGCAACATGTATACAAATGAGCCCTCACGATGGTCATACTAGGAAACTGGTGAACGTTTTTTTATTGGGGTGATTCTAGGGACTTCCTCCAGAATACAAGAACTAAATCATTCATAACCCCATATTTATTATCTAATATAAGGTGCCCTAACATTCAAAGCATGTTTAAGGTGGTCCTGGATGTTTTGGAAGAAAATGAATCAGTGCTGCTTGTCCCATTCAATTTTCTTGGCACTATCAAGAGTCGTTGTGAGTGTGGCAAGACATTTTCAAAGTCAACTGGTTCTTTTGTAAGATGATGAAAAACAAAGGAACATTTCAAAGATTCTCTTCTTAGGTGACATTCTCTCCATTGGCACATCTGCCCATGGAAATGACTGAATACAGGCATTTAGTTGACTATGGAAAGTCATCTCCTTGGAGGAGTTGATGACTTGCTGACTAGTTGCTGACTGATGACTAGCAAAATATTAGGGACCTCTTCTGTCCCAAATTTGGTGCTCTTCAGCTACTTTTATTACATTTTAAAGCCATGTTTAATAAAACATTTAGCTGAAAATAGCTATTTTCATAATTTGGAACTTTAGGAATTCTAATAGTTTTGACTTCCTGAAGTCATTTCAGAAATAGAAGTATAAAATTTAATTTAAGTCATGTTAATCGAATGGTTTCAGTTATCTGCAAAATATAAATAACAAAACAAAAGTGTATTGGCAAAGCACAGCAAAAACAATTCTTAGACTTTGTGAAAAATAAAAATATGCTGGCTGACAGAGTGGTCAGGTTGGGGGGAAGGACTCATGAGCTGGAAGGTGAGGGTGCATTGGCAAGGGAGGTGTGATGGAGAGGAAAGAAGCATGCGGACATTCAGAGTAAAGAAATTAGGCCAAAGTTACACAGACATTCAAAGGACTGAAAAATTAAGAAATCATTCTTATCAATCAAATGTCTATTCAAATATGTTGTCCACTTGTCCTGTTACCATTAACTATTTTCAAATAGAAATCTGCTGACATCAGGTGATCATATTAGAGGAGAATTTGTGCAGGTGGTAGCTTACAAAGCCTTTAACTGAGACAAGCTTCCATACCCTATGTATCAATTTATGGCTTTACGTGAGGACTCTTTCTGTTTTATTTCACATATAAAGTTCAGGAAGCTGTCCTGAGGCATCTTGGGCAGGTTTTCCCCTTCACAAATTTGCCTCTCAGTGACCTCAAAGGGCCTGACCCTGAGACAGAGAAGCATGGAAACAAAGAGGAAATTTTAGTGAAGGTGGGACTGTGCTTCTGTAGTTCTGAGACTTTAACATGCAAACAAAACAGCTAGATATCTAAGCTGGTAAGAGCTGAGATTCTGCAAGTTTCCATTTTGTGTTAATGCTCTTGATCCTTGGACCAAACTAGAAGAACCAGGAGTCCACTGTCCTCAGTGAGTCTCCAGTCCTGATATGCCACTACTGAACTGTGCTCAGGGGGGAACAATAGTAACTTCTTATTGCTTCAGTTCCCTCCTCTATAACACTAAGCAAAAAAAAAAAAAAAAAAAAAAGTCTTTTAGCAAATTCAGGAAATGGAAGAGAATATAAATGAAAAAGGCAGGTGAAAGCACTTCCAAAAAAAATCGTTTAAGAAGTTTTTCAACAGTCCTCAGGACAGCTTCCTGAACTTTGTATGTGAAATAAAACAAAAAGAGCCCTCACTTAAATAGCCTTTAAAACCAGTGAAGTTAAAGGTAACTCTTGCCCTAAAAATAAAAAATCGAACTACCACTTCTGCTGAAAGTTGTATGTACCATGAGCATTCCATTTCTACATTTCACATCAAACTGCAGCTGCAGGTGACTGCCCTCTGACCAGGCTACAGAGGATAACCTGGCCTTTCACACTAAGTTATTTCTGAGTGGCCCATGGACTACACCCTGCAGAACAGCACAATTCTCTGACAATTCTTTTTCAAAGTCCTAGGTTCCATTAATTAGTCTCAAAGATACTAATTATTGAATTAAACTGCAGGGAGAAAGAATGGAAAATTTTTATGCCTACATTTAACTCATAATTTACAGAATTTTCTCCTTTAAAATTTACCTATGGTAGGGTCTCCCTGGTGGTACAGGGGTTAAGGTCTCAGTGCTATCAAGTTACTGCCAATCACAAGAAAGGTAACCACATGGTGCAGCAGACCTCTCCTGTCTCACCCTCTGCTCCCCTCATCAGTATATTTTGGTGTATCTGTCTGTTCTGCTCCCCACTCAGTTTCTGGTGAATCCTCTCACTCCCCACGCCTCTGGCCTACACCCCAGTTCTTGTATGTGTAAATAAATTTTAAAATTACCTATTGTTACCTACTTGTTTTACACGTAACAGAAAATAAAGGCCAGTGAAAATTTCCTTACCCAATATCACAACAATTTTAAGAATGGAAACAGGACTAGAGAACGTGTGGCTAATTCCTAGTTCAGTATGATTGTTCCTTCTTCACCTTGGAGGAAAGTTTCCCAAACATTTCTTTTTTTCTAAGCTTTGGCAAGTCTCTTGCCATCACTCTTGGTTTTGTGATGGTGAGTGGGGCTGATGTCATTGGACTACAGCAATGCTGAACCACAGGGAAATAAGCCCTAGCAACAATGTAGAAGCGTTGCTCTGGGTGAAACAGAAGGGACTGGAATAAAGAAATTCGTGGCTTTAGTAGCAGGCTCTTCCTCTGTCCCCTCAGAGGAAACACATGAAAGAATAACTGAAATACTCACTGGGTCAACAGATAGACTCTCGAGATGCTGTTATCTATTTTAATCCATTTTAAGCAGATATCTTTTATAAAATAGACTGCAACAACAGGCCACCTATAATTAGAGCAACTGCTTGCCATGTGATCAGGAAGAGCTTAGATCCAGGGTCCATGATGGCATTCAGCTCTTGAAAGAGGCCTGTAAGCACCAGTGCATGTCAAGCGGCAACACAGATCTGAACCAAGAAAGGGGTATGCACATGAAAGGAATCAACCCAGATGCAGAGTGATTAATCATAAAGAAATGGTCATGGGTACCAAGAAAAAATGAATTATGGAGTTGTATGGAAAGAAATGGGCTCAAGGCAGATTTATTATGCTCCATTTCCACTATGTTAGCAGGCTGCACAGGGTCTCAGAGGTACAGATTTACTCAGGATTGAAATTTTACATCAGGGACACTCTCTCAAATAATCTAATTTGGGGAGATGAGAAAATCATATCTCATAAAACTATCATCCCATTTCAAAAGCCCATATAAAAGTTTACAGGCCATTAATATATCTAGTCATAGTGCAAGACTCTTCTATAGATGATGTGGACACAACAGACTTAAAGATGAAATTATTTTAATAAGAAATGCTACTACTTGGTATGTGCAGTTTGTTCTTTACAACCTGAACTTCATAAATTTTTATAAGGTGTCTATTTATTATCAGACTTGGGAGTTGCTGTGTCACCATCGCTCAGTTAAAGCTTTTCAAATAAAAGAATCTTCAGCTGTGATACACTATATGATATTAAGATAGATGACTCTGCACTCACTCCCAGTGTCTATGCAGTAACATTCATGTTGTCTATGCAAATAAACATATTCCAACCATCATTAATTACATGGATTGCTTTTTTGGCCTTTATACATGTAGGGACAGAATGCCTCATTAGGAAAAGGTCTTCACTATCCTCTACTAACTCTGATCAAAAGCACAATAAGACCCATGTCAAAGAAACTTCTTCAGGACTTGTATGTGGGTATCTTTCAGGAACTGGAAAAAAAGAGGAAAGAAAAGACTGTCTCCAAATATTAAAAGCTGTCATTTTCCAAGCAATCATTATGTTTCTGGTACATGACTGGTACTTCACATACATTATCTCATTGAGTATGCCCATTTTATAGAAGGATCTTTAGCTAGAAGAGGTTTATAATTCACCCAATGCCATGGAGCAAGGACCTGGTATGTAGAATAACAAAGAACATACAGTTTTAGTCCAATATAACCTTCCAACATTGCTTCTCATTTGCACCATTCTAGATACTTGTCTATCTAGGCAATTACTTCTTAGAGGAAAAGGACTTCAGAAAATCTTTGATAGGATAAAAGAGACCATGAGTACAGTATTTCAGTCCTGAGTACCAGAAAACTATTTGGACAAACTCCTCATTTTACTGCATGAAACAGCAATATGGTCACATGACCAGTTTTGGGTCACATAGCTAGTTGCTCAGGAGGATTTCTTCTCATCCTACCACTAGCGTTGCTGAAGGCAATACATCTAGTTGTGTTGGTAAAAGAACTCTGCAAAGTGTGGTTTTACCTTTTCTAATTTTAGGGATAATTTTTCTGCCTTATTCTCTTTACTACCTCCCCCATTTCCCCTGATAGTTGGGCTGTGATTAGAATTGAAAAGATAGGGCCAGGGGAGAAAACATATTCTGCTTTTAGTTTCTTAATGTAAGAATAAAAGCTATTTGTTTTGGAGGAGAGGATGGGAGGAGTAATCAAATACTCAATCAACAAACACTAGAACTTACTGCTTGCAAGATACTCAAATAGTCATTAACTTGACGAGTAAAAGCCTAGTGAGAAAAATCAATGCAATCAATACAGACCAATCATTAAAATCTAACATTGCAAGCACCATAAGAGAAAGGGTAGAAATGATATGAAAAGGAAAGACTACCAAGGAGTTGAGCTCAGGTTTGTGGGTATGCAAGGAAGTCCCAGAGATGAGCACAGTGTTTGACTCATGTGTGAGAGGCATGAAAATAACTGCAAAAATCTGGCAAAGATTGGACACATTGGAATTTGTGCCTTTTGCACTGTTAAATGAGACAAAATTCTGGTATGCAGTAGGTACTCAATAAGTGTAATGTGCTTAAAAGCTGGAAAAAGATAAAGTATTCTTTCATATTTAAGGAGTCTAAGAAAATCTCTTCCCTTTCTTTTCTTACCTGCCCTCCTCCACGGCCTACAGTCACTCATCAAGTTATTTTATCAATAATGTTAAGAGCATAGATTGTACTCATCAGCCCAAATGTGCTTCTGTTTAAAGCTGGAATTCCTTCTATGTTGTTTCTGGTGGTTGATCTTCATCAGGTTCACACTTCCACCTGGAGCAAGCATGAAACTTCAACTATTATTAGACTTCCATCATTAGAAAGCTCTTTCTCATACTGAATTGAAATCTGCCTCCCTATAACCCCACCCACTAAATCTGGTTGTGCCTGCTGGAACTTCAGAAAAATGAATCTACTCCTTTGTCCACATGTCATCCCTTCAAGAGTTTGCAGGCAGCTGCCATGCCTTTGAAACCATCTTATCTGATAGCAGATGGTGAAGTACGCATCTTGTCCTGTTTCTGGAAGGAATAGGAAATGGCAGCATGGGGGTGGGGAAACTCACAAAGATTCTGCTTTGTGTCTTTCTTCATGCAGAACTATTTAGAATGGCTTCAACTAGTGTGCTGAAATCATGATTGTAATGTACATTATCTTACGGTCATAGTAAGACTTGAGAGAAGAGAGACAATAGACTTTCCATGTGACCAATATTCACCTTTTAAAGAGGTCCTTAAGATTTGACATTGCTATCTCCTATACATATGATTCCTTCTCACATTTAATTTGATTGTTATATGACTTTCTGAGTAGGTATGCCTTTGTGCTGATCACATGCCTTCACCTTCTCCCTATGGTCGCCAGTGAATTGTTCAGTTATTTATTGTTGAGAAAAGAAGTTGACATGTTCAATGGCTGAGTCAGGCTAAATGTAGGGTTCCATCATAACATGACCCTGAATGAGGAGATGCTAAGCTGTCTACATTTATGCCACCTTATCTTCGATCACTCTTTGAGGTTTTATAGAGAGATCAGAGTTATTGAACAAGATAGAACATGACTGCTAGATTATAAAGTAGTCAATAATCAGAGTTGTTCATGACATAATACTAAATCATTTTCATGTCATTTTTGTTCATTATTTTATATAGCACTACTAAAACATTCTATATTTTTTTAAAATGAGCATTTTTAAATGAGCCTATTGGAGTATACCCTGAAGACTCAGAATTGCTACACAACCACAGTAAAACAATTTTGCCTGCTATAATTCTTAATAATTCAGAGACATGATTACAAGAAATCAAATATTTCTAAAGATCAGGTTGCCTTTTCCCCTTACCAGCCAAGAGTGCATTATACTGTGCCTTTTTCCAGTGCATTGTAAGAGGAGGATAACTGATTTGAGGACCTGGGAAATTCTTGACAAATTTAAACCTTGCTTATGTAAGTTATACCAGGGAGGCAAGAAAGGATTTGGAAGGACTAAAAGGGGTCTCTCTGCTAGGACAGCAGCAGTTTGAGTGTGTGCCACCACATCTGGACATTTGGCACGGGCCATGTGGGACTCTACTTGGCAGCTGTGGAAAAGGAAAGACAGGAAGTGACCAGAGAGAAAGAAGCCTGTGCTTACTACCATAAAACCACAAGGCTGGGAGAAATGGCTGGTTTCAGGACACAGAGAAGGGAAAAACCTGGAGATACGGGAGGGAAGAGACACTGCCGACATTCAGTGGTCTTGTTGGTGTCAGGAATTACCATATGGTCACTGCAGTTGATGTGGTTTCCACAGCCCCTGTAGTTGTCTGAAATGGTGAGTCATGCAGGCAAAGGCAAAGTTCCACAGAGCACTGGTTAGAGAACTTCATTCGGACATTATCACCATCTGGGGAGCCAGGAGAAATTCTGACTCCAAGGCTTTTTAGAATTTAAGGATGAAGTCTGGGCCTAGAAGAATCTGTCTACACGAATATGCTTACTGATAGTAAGGCATTATATACCTATATATTAAATACTCATATATACATATATACCTACACATACATAAAATGATTATGTATCTATCTACACACATAAATATGTATATAATAAAACACTGAGGTAGGTAACCAGTGATCCACATTGCCATAGAGAACTTTGGCAGACTAAAATCTGTGGGGAAATTTTATTTTGGGATTTTTATAACCAGCAACTTTGCTAGACTTGCTGATCAATTCTAATAACTAATAAGTAAATACTGGATTTTCTATGTGCATAGCCTTATTATCTATAGCAATGTGAGTTTTGCTTCTTCCTTTCACTCAGCTGAAAATAAGCATCTTTGTCTTATTTCTAAATTCAGAAGGAATGCTTTCTATGTTTAACCATTAAGTATGGTTTCTGGTGTAGGTTTGATTTTTGTTTTTGTAAACAGATATCCTATATGATAAGATAAAGTTTTTTTTTTAAAGATTTATTTGTTTATGCATACAAGAACTGGGGTACAGGCCAGAGGTGCAGGAGGTGAGAGGATTCACCAGAGACAGAGTGGGGAACAGAACAGGTGGATCAGTTGAAACACACTGCTGAGGGGAGCAGCAGGCAAGGCAGGAGAGGTCTGCTGCGCCATGTGGAACACCCCCCTGGCTGGCAGCAGGGATTGAACTCGGCTGCAGAGGCTGCAGTTTGCTTCATAGTGCGTTGCTTAATTCACTGCGCCACCAGGGAGGCCCAGATAAAGTTTTTTTGATTGATATTTTGATCTGATACGTGTTTTATTACAAACACTTTTTGGATTTTATCAGTGCCTTTTCTAAATCCACTTAAATGTCATCTAATTTTTCTCCTTTAATATGTTTTAGTAATTCACTGTATCATCAATTTTTGATATGTGCTAAAATCCCACTTGGTCATGAAATAAACTTTTTTCAGCTCACAGAAAAAAATAAATAAAATCTGTGGGGAAAGGTCAGCATATAATCAATGAGAGCATACAAGCTGGTTCTCTAGAATTCACTTGTGACAGGCTATAAACAGGAATTAGCAGCTTAAGGGAAAAGTGTGCTGTTGTTAATA
This sequence comes from Galemys pyrenaicus, assembly GCA_019455555.1. Lineage (NCBI taxonomy): Eukaryota > Metazoa > Chordata > Mammalia > Eulipotyphla > Talpidae > Galemys > Galemys pyrenaicus. The sequence goes on from JAGFMF010011573.1 coordinate 1,561,358, forward strand.
CAACAAAGGAGGAACTGAACTTTTACTAAGAGTCCGATTAATTCTGACCTGACTGAAAACTTGTGCAAATCTTCAAGTATGTGGATTTCAAGTATGTGGATCACCTAGGATGCTTATAAAATATTTAGATTTCTGTGTCTTACCTCAGACCTGGTGAGTCAGAACCTTCAAAGGTGAATTCCAAGAATCTGCATTTTTTGCAACCTCTCCAAGGTTTCATTTACCTGTGAAAGCCTAAGAATCACAGTACTTGAGATGTGTTTAGGGCCAGCCTGTTGTTGATCAGAAGCATGGGACACAAGGATAGGGACATGCAGAAGAGAAACAAGACAGATTCTACCTTCTACATTCTGCATCTGGATGATTTAAGAATTGTGCGTGTCGTAAGGAGGTATATATGGACTTCAGGGCTTTGGTAATGCTATATATAGTTCATCAATTATGTCTTTTTCTTGCTGAGTATTTTGTTTTCTAAATTCCAACCTAGAAAATTCAATTCAGTTGTTAAAATAAATGACCATGAATCACTGAAGTGACGATTCAACTAAAATCCAGGTGCCTGAGAGAAGAAAATGTCCTTGAATGAGTTCACCACCATCACACAGACCCAGATTACATAACCTGGCACTTATACCTGGGTAGCTCTCTGATTTGAATCACTTCCAAAAACTTCCAGAAACCACACCAAGTTCATGGAACACATACATGCATAAATTACACGTCAAGTCACTTGGTCTTTCCAAAAATCCTAGATTCCAAGTTATATATTTGTTATTAAAAATTTGCTTGTGTTTCACATAGTTAAAATTTTTCAAGAGTCTGTGTAGAACATACAATCCGATACCTCTGCTTTCCCTTTCATTTCATTGTTCTCCTAAAGTAAATGAGGAAATGTAAATGAGAAAATAAAACATTACTGGAAAATGCAGTTTCAAACGGGAGACTCAGAAATGAGAGTTGCAATGTCTTAGCAAAAAAATGAGTGTGCCTATGAGGTACTTGATATTATTAAAATTTAGAATATATAGAAATGGTTCCTTGATAAGTATTGTAGGTACCAAGAACTTTGCTAAATATGTTACATGTATTATGTCATTTTTCCTGATAACAAACTCAAGTTTCATCATCTCTTAGACTTGGGAAACTGGGACACTGAGAGATTGAGTACTTTGGTCAAGGTCACACAATCAATAAGTGAAAGAGCAGAATTTACTTCCACAAACTCTGAATCTAGAATCTGAACTCCACTACTAGGCTATTTAACTCCCCATCTTGAATAGTGCAAAATAAATGAAAGAAATGAAATACATTTGATGATCAACATTTCCTGATAATTAAGGCTATGTGCAATGATCAATTTATTAAAAAATGCTTCATAGATATAAAATCAAAATGCCTGTGTTTATGAACAAGTATGTTTATTTGGACAGCAGCAGTGACATTTGATGCTTTGCATTCTCTTTCTAAGCCTTACATTTTCTCTAACATACAAGGTAATAACTCTTCCTAAGTCTGTGAGGGAAAGTTTCCCACCTCTGAAGTATCAATTATAAGGACATCACAGGATTCATACAACTTCTATTTGAAGTTTAAATTCTAATGTTAATATCCATAAAGTTTTTCCTCCCTACTTTTAATGTTTAAATTCACTAGGTTCAAAATTTAAGTATTCCCAATTCTCTCTGGGTCTCATTTTTCTAAATTGGAGAAAATGGAGGAGTTTGCACTAAGATTTCTTTTAACTTTAAAAATTGTGATTTTATTTGGCTGAATAGCAGTAACTTTCATATCCATATCCCTAGCTAATATTTCATAGATGAATTAGATTCTGAATCCTGGTTTGCAGCTGGTGTAAGCTGAACAAGAGTACAGACTTCTAAACTGAAATGATGACAAAACGAACTGTCAGACTGACCACCTTAACTAACACACACCAAAAATCACAGCTTACTGTAGAATTTTACACAATTTCAGATGAGCATATTAAAGCAAAGATTTAAAAGAATTGGTTAATCATCTCTCACAATGGGCCTTTTCTTCATGTGGCTCAAAATTTCCTTTGAAAATGTAATTGTGCCATAAAAAAGTTACACATCAAAATATGGAAATAAAAACATTAGTGAAAATTTAATTGAAAATTCTCTTCCTGATCAAAAAGTAAATAACACAGAAATGAAATATTTTATTTCAAGGGTAAAAGCTGAGAAATGACAGCCATCTGCAGTTTTTCCTGATGCAAAGGACAACAACATATTCATGATTGGGTACTTATGCTAGGCCCACTAGAATTACTGAACACCTCTTATTTATTTTCAGATGCATACAGAAAAAAAAGGGGGGGAGAGTGAATATGAGTCCTCAGTTAATATTGGATACATCTATTTATACAACCTTTGTTTTTCTGATATAATGACAGTGTAATAGCATAATGGCTACTCCCAAATCTCATCCAAAAGAAAAGTTATTTTGCTTCAGACTACATATGACAGGATATCTATTTTTTTTATTTTTAAATTCTATTTCCCATTACAAATTCAGAAATCTAAATGCTTAGCACATTCATATTTATTTCCAAAATAAAATACTCTCATTAGACCAATGAATGTCAATCCTTTTCTATTCATCGATGATAAAACTATTAAAGAGCTAAGTCATTTTTCATGAAGTAGGTTATGAAAGCCTGGTCATCTTTTTGTATCAGTTGACATGTATTTTAATCCATCACTACCATTTATGAGATCATACAGTTGATATGGCATCTAATGGATCAAAAATAAGAGGGTGATTTAAAAAAAAATCTATGCTTTCTGTATTCTCTCACTGACTTCTGAAAAACATGTTCATACATTTCTTTCAAACTGATTATCTGTGCCAAATATCTTGAACTAAACAGGGGTTAAGGAGAGTGCTATCTCTGCCAAGTGAGATGATCCTTAAGTGATTTGGGGTGGTATAAATTTAATTGTTTGATTATTATGATGAACAACTACTATTGCTTCTTGAAAGAAAAAAAAAAAAAAACCACAGTTCCCACTGCATGTTCTGACTCTCATGTATTCCACATAAAACCAAATCAACCCATTTCTCTGATGAAAAAACCAAGACTGAGAATTTAATATCTCTGCACTCTCCAAGCTGATGAGTAGTAAAGACAAGGTCTGATTCAGACCATAACCACTACTCCATACTGCCTTTATACACTAGATACTCTAAGTACTAGCTTTCCACCTAGGCTGTAATTAGAATTACTTATGGAAATTTTAAAAACACAAATAAAATAAATAATTCCTCTAGTGCGCTTAGAATGTCACTTATTTTTTAAACTCCTGAGTGATTTTAACATGAATCCAGGGTTCAACACTACTAGATTAATGAGTGCTAAGGAATATTTGTTTTCTTTAGAAAATGAGTCTTTTTCTAAGTTGTGTAAGAACAACAAAATTTCAGATAGTTTACCTAGAACAGAAACACCAGAATGGAGCACACACACCAATACCAGCATTATTGGGTTGTGGTATTTCCTATCTCAACCTACCCCTTATGTTTCATGTAAGCTTCTCAGCCCAGACCGAATCTTAAAACTGAAGTAGACCCAGGAAGTTGTATAACGCACACCCTCCATCCTCAAGGGAGGAACCCAGGATAGAAACAGCTTTGTTCAATGTCTCACTCTGGCAGTAAAGGCAAAACAGGAGCTAGAGTCCTTTGCACCCTATTTTAGTGCTCCTTTCATAAAAACATTTTGGAAGCAATAGGAAAACAGTTGGGGCCGGGAGTCAGCCAAGACAGCTGAAGAGAAATTCAAGAACCAGAGAGACCCAAAAGGGGAAGGAAATCATAGCAGAGTGAGAAAGCAAGCAATCACAATATGGAAATAATAAGATATGAGAAGAAATGTATAATGAAGTGATAGAAATAGCCAGGAAAAAAAGGACAATAGAGAAAACAAGCCATTGCAGTAGTATAGCAAAAAATAAGGGCTAAATTTAAGGAAATAACCTTCCTTTCAGTTTTGGGAAGCGTGTCCATGTCTAAAGCACTTTCAGAATGAAAACTAATATCAAAGCAAACACTAACTGTAGGGAATTCACCAGGCAGAGAGGCAGAGACTGCCAAAAACTCCTGTACTTGCAAAGTATCATTTACTACTTTGCTACTCAAAGTAGAGCTTTAGGATCAGTTATTTCAAAAATCACCTGAGAATATGATAGAAATGAAGTATCCTGGGTCCAATCCCAGACATGTTAAACCAGAATCTGCATTTTAATAAGATCTCATGATTTAGATGCATAGTCAAGATTGAGAGGCACTGGCTCTATTATAAGAACCAAGTTGAGGGTTTTTAAAAACAGCTACCACACGCAGAAGTTGGGACTAGAGAACTAGCTAGAATTCACTTTTGCTAATTAAATTGTTTATTGATGCCCTATGATATGTCAGGACCTGAGCTGGGTAGTTCAGAAAATGAAGGCCTGAGGTTAGACATGACTGGCCAGATACATTTAGGAAGAACGCAGAATGCATACACATAGGAGAAAGACAAAGACATGTGCTCCAAGAGGTCTGGCAGTGTGTAACAGGGTTGAGAGCAGCAAAAGCTGCTGTTCAGAAAGAGGTGAGGAAGCCTATAGCAATTGGTAATTGTGCTCTTACAAGTAGATGTGGTTGTGTGAAAGAGAGAGGGCCTGTTGCAAGCAGAGGGAATAGCATGAGCAAAGATGCAGAACTCAGAGGCCTGCTGTGTGGTGAGGGAACACTATCTTTCACTGTCTTCAGTGATTTCAAGACATCACTATGAAGATGCCTAAAAGATGGGAGGGTGGGGGGGAGGAGTAAAAATCTATGGGATTGTTGGGGTCCGATTTCAACAGACATAAAATTCTATTTTAAGAGTAGATTCCATATTGAAAAAATAAAAGTCAAAACATATCACTGAGTCAATACACAAATATCATTAAAATACTACCTACAGGGCCTCTGTGGTGGTTCAAGGGCATAAGTTGCAACACTATGAAGCTATCAGAGCCACTGAAGCATGAGTTCAATCCCAGGCCAGGGAGGTGACCCATCTGGCGTAGCAGACCTCCCCTGTCTCACTGGCTGCTCCCCTCAGCAGTGTATTTCAATCAATCTGCCTGTTCTGCTCCCCACTTGGTCTCTGGTGAATCCTCTCACTCCCCCACCCCCAAACCTCTGCCCTGTACGCCAGTTCTTGTATACATAAATAAATAAATCTTTAAAAATATATATTATCTACAGCTTACCTGACATGTAGCAGATACTCAAATTTCCATTCAACAGATGAATAAATGAATGAACCCACCAATAAGATCAAAGTAAAGATGTAGAATTACTGTGGACTAGACTGAAAAGAGTGTTAAATGTCAGGAGGTTTGCATGTCATTTGGTAGGAAACTGGGGAAAGGTTTATCAGCCAGAGACAGAGTTTATTCTTCAAACCAAGTATAAGCTAGATTGGAAATGACAGAGAGGGAAAACAGTGAGGAAGACCTCATGCTAGTTTTTAGAAAGAAATATGAAGAATCTGAACAAAAACAGACATTGTGGGAATACAAAAATGGAGAAGCAGGTACCATGAGGCATTATAGAGATTGAATCTACGGAATTACCTGTGAATTACATGTGGAAAGAAGATATATTGGGAAGGTCCTTGGTGACAGGGAAAGATACCGAAACTCTCATTCATGTAGGGACAAAGCTGTTTACTGGAGTTTAGACCTGTTAGATTTGAAGTACTGGAGAGTAATTTAAAGTCATATCCTAGGTGTTTCCAAATGTAAATATGAAATTTAGGAGGAAAAATACAGATAGAGATGTAATGTTAGGAAAATAATACAACATTAATAAATGGAAACCAGTGAATATAAAAAGGAACATGCAAAGAGCAAAAAGGCTATATAAAGCAAAGAAGATCAAAAGAATTCTGCCAGATAAATATGTATGTGTGTGTATACATATATGTGTGTGTGTATATATTTATGTATATGTATAAAAGACAGGGTAAAAAGACCATATTGAGACATATGAACAGAAACGGGAGGCAGAAAAGTCTGAAAAACAAAGACAGTGAAACAGTATGTGGGGGTAAGCTGGGGTGTCACATTAAAACCCAGAACAAAAAGTGTTCAGAAATTGGGACAAACATATTCATTGTACTTTAGCTCTTCGAGGACACAGGATCTTATAAGAACAAAGAAAGTCAATTTTGTTCTTTATTTCTTTGAATGAGATTGCTACAAATGAAGCAGTCACTTCAGTGACAGGTGAACTGCTAGTATCTTATAATATTAAATTTTGCTGTTAAAAGCAAACAAACTCAACCAGAAGGAAAAAAAAAAATCTAAATGGGGATGTGGGAGAGGTGCAGAGCAAAGATTAAAGATTCTTGTCTCTTCCCTGGTAGCCAACTCCACACAGTTATTTTATTGTAGACATTTCACTTTTGGAGTTGTGCTTTTTTGTAAGATTTTTTTTTTTTTCTGTCTCTGCGCCAGCTCACTAGCCTGAGGAAAAAAAATGCTAAAAAAACACTTGATATATAGTTCAATAGATCCTCATATCATAGTTGTATTTTGTAAAGTTATCTTCCAAATCCTGATAGGTTTCACTAATTGGCCATGTTTGTATGACAAATACTAATGACAGGTCCTTCTCTGGTTTAACTGCAAAGAGAACACTTCACTTGATTTCCCTTCTGCCTCAGGTCAAGAAGGATATATTAACTTCATTGTTTTCTTTTTGGTCTGTGAATTTGTACATTGGTAAATGCTATTAAACATCAACATTGTTCTCTTTAATATAGATGCTCCTTAGTGGTTATTAAGCTTCTATAAAGATAGCCTTACTTATGTAATATAAAAATAAAATGATGCAAATGAAGGGCATAAAGAATTACACTGCACAACATTTGCATCACTAGAGTGATTCCAGAGAGGATAGTAATTTTTTCTTTGTGAAGCGAATTCACCTTCTCAGAAGCATTTTACTACAAATGCATCCAAAAGAGGTCAAGGAGATCTACAAGAATAGCTATTTTGATTTGTGGTTTTCATTCCAAGCTTCCTCAATCACTTGGAAATGAGGAGTGTAAATTATAAATCCACAGCTTGATTTATGGGAATACAGCATCCAAACTACAACACTTTAACCAAGTAAATATTCTTTCACCTTAAAGTCTCAAATAATTTGCAATGCAGTGTGTGCATTCTAAGGTCATTTATCTATTACAGGGAAGGGACAGCGCAAACACAAGGTACACATGGCATCAAAGTAAAATGAAAGGACTAGCCCTCAAATATTTAAGGGAGTTCTTTCAAGGCCAAGCCTTTAACTTTAAGATGTCACCTACTGACTTTACAAAAAGACTTCTTTTTAATTTGATAAATGCAGTCCCTACAGCTTCATGCATGTGTGGAAGCCTCCAAACTTTAGGCAGAACCCTAGAAAACCAATGTTTTCTTCTATTTGAGCATCTATGCCTCTATATTAAAGTTTGCATTCACCTTGATGTGATACACCTGAGCAAAGCAAAACCAAGAACTGGAAGCCACATCTTTGTATGAAAATGAAGATAACATTCTCTTATCCAAAAACTTTTGAGAGCACTCCAAAATTATTTATTTTGTTCGGGGGTGAGGGACCTGATGGCAATTTATTTTTCATGAGGGACCACAACATCCCCATCCAGGTTCACCATAAAAACTGTTTGTCCTCTAGAGCCTGGAGTAGCATTTGGGAAGCCGTGTCCTGCCAATTATCCCTGCTCCCCATAGGCCCCCGCAAATAAAAGAGCGTCGAAGCAGATGGTCCTCCCTCCCCTCGCCTCGTCCCTTCCGCAGTCCCGCTGTGTCTGCTGACACCTTCACCCAGCGCAAGGTATCCTAGGCTCCCTCTGTGTTCCCAGCAATTGCAAACTTTGGGGACCTTCCTTCTGCGTTGACGCCCCCAATTTCACCTTCGTTCGGTGGCAGCACTCTCTCGGGACCCCGAGCTTTGAGTGCTACCATTGCTGTCCTCCTCCCAAACCTCCGTCTCCAAACTACCAATTTGTCAGTAATGAAGAGAGAGACGTCAAGCCCCAAACTTCCCAGCCGGGTGGCGGAGGCGTTGCGGCTAACCACGGAGGGGCACTCTTCGTCCTCGCCGTTTCTCCACCCTTCCCACCGTCCTTGGGAATCACAGCCCGGGCGCCTAGACTGGGGACTCCTCCACTCCTCCGGCTTCCACGACCTACTCCTAACTCCAGGGGCTCGCAGGAGCCTCACCCCACAGCCCGGGCAAGCGGCGACCGGGCGTCCTCCTCCACAAGTGGGACCGCGGGACAAAGTGCAAACTCCGTCGGGAGGGGGGCTCCGGCCCAGCCCTCGGGCTGCGCGCCCGGGTGCCGGCTAACTCTGCAGAGGCTGCCGGGGGCCGGGAGGGTAGGCGGCGCCCGCCCCGGGGGCGCCGAGCTGGGCTGGGCTGGGCAGCGGAGCTTACCTCGGCGGCCGCCGCTGGCGCGTGAGGCAGTGGCTCCCTCCGTCGGGAAGCTGTTGCTCGGGCTCCGGCGGCTGCGGCGGTCCCGCCGGGGCAGCCCTGGGGCTCCGCGCAGACGCTCTCCCGCGCTCTGCTGCAGCCCGGGCGGCGGCGGCGCCGGCGACAGCTCGGCCCCGCGCAGCCCCGGAACTGTCCAACTCGTGCGGGCGCCGGGCTGAGGCTTCCCGGCCGCGGCCCCAGCGCTGAGCGCCTGCGCGCCCCGTTCGCTCAGGTGAGGGGCGTGTGCCTGGAGCCCGCGGGGCGCGCCCCGCCGGGGGCTGCGCTGGGCCTGGACCCCGCCGCCCTCCCAGCCCTCGGGCCTGGCCGAAAACCTCAGGGTTTGGACACGCCGGCGCCACTCCCGCGCGCTGAAGCTGGAGACGGTTTACCAGGCAGGGACTTGGGAGGCACACACACTGGGGCGAATGAGGCGGGACCGCTCGGGGGCTCGTTGACACTGCAGAGTCTCCCGCAGCATCGCCGCCTTTAAATCCCGCCTTTCAGGCGTGCGCGCACCGCCAGCGCCAGGAGGCTCTGTCCTGACCGGGGGGTCCTCGCGGTCCTCGCCTCGGGGCTCTGGTCCCTGAAAAAATTATCGGCTATGGCAGAGGTCCCAAAACCCGAATGCTAAGCGACGCGGTGGGGCGGATCTTTCAAATATTAGTCAAGCTGGAGTGAAACTCTCTTCTTGGAGATCCTCAAACCAACTATTTGTTTTTCCTCCTTGACCAGCTCTGGACTCAAAGACCAAGCCGAGCAGCCTCTACATTTTTGACGGAGCCGCTGGGAAGGCCCGCAGGGCTGAGAGCGTCGCGACCAGCGGAGGATCTGCAAGGCTCCAGGGAGGGTGGCGGGAGGAGAGGTGGAGGGGAGGAGTGGGAGGGGGGTCCCTTGCTCTTCCAGGGTTCTTTCCGTGTTTATTTTAAGTTTTCAAAACTAAAACATGTCATCGGTTACCCTGATGTAGGGCATCTTCTGAAAATAGTGCAAACAGAGTCAAGGTGCTGGACTTTCTCTAAGGGAGAAAACCTAGAAAGAAAACATTTAAGGAGAAAGGAAAAATAATTTTAGAAGAACCGTTTTCTGAGATTACTTATTTGGCTGGATAAATTCAAGATTAATAAATGACAAACTGTTATACAGCAGAGGCTTTTTTTTTTCTCTCAAGATGAATTTAAAATATTATTCTTTGGATCTCTTCTTAGATGATTGACACTACCTCCATCAATAATTAATTCAGCAGCTGTTAATGTCTTGGCATAATAGTCCAGAGTAAATATCTTAGCGTCCAGCCAAAGCCAGTGCTGCTCTCCAGGGTGGGTTTGAGATTACACACACAAACACACACACTATCCCAGAGTAGGTCTGCCATTACACACACACACACACACACGCACAGACACAGAGGATCCTAGGGCTTTCTAAAGGAACAGGCTGTGTTTATTACCGACCTCAGAATTCAGGGTTATTGCAGGTACCAGCACACCTGAGGTACCAGCATGAGAAGTATTCATCTGACTGATAATTTTTATATTTTTAGAATCTAAATATCTCCACCTCCAGGTAGGCTTTCTTACTTAGAGGTTATTAAAGGCAGACATTTATTCATATGTTTTTTCTACAAGATGCAAGCACCAAACAAATCATTATCACCTAGAAGAATATGAGCTATGATTGCCTCTGCTGTCTTTATACAAAATTATGGTCTTAAGGTTTTTTCCCATCAGTGAAGCTTATACTGAAAACAAGGTTTTTTTTTGCATGTCCCTGAAGGTCAGTAAGGTGGGGTTCTGGCAGACTGGGGCAGGCAGGAAATTCCAGAGGCAAAAGCCTTCCAAAAGAAAAACACCCAGCTTCCAAATGTCCTGTACTTCAGAATTGGGAACAGTGTGGTTGCTACTGAGTACAGATAAGTATTGGTATCTCTGGCTCTCTGAGCAATAGAGAAATGGGAGGGGCCTTAGAGCCTCAAGTCAACACCTTGAATTGCACTTGGAAGCAAATGAGTAACCTCTGCAGAGTGGGACACCTGTGAGAAGTGTTCCCTGTGGCTTGCACTATTTATCAGCATGTGCATTTTTTATGTCCTGCAAACTGCAAATATATCCTTCTCTCCCCCAGTCTACTTTTAATCACCTTTAGTGAAGACTTATATGGACAATAAATTAAAAGCTGCATTTCTTAACAGAGCTGGGGGGAAAGGCATAAAATACACTCAGACAACTCCCAAATTTTTATCTGTGGCATAACTAAGAACTGAGCCTTCATGTCTTTAGCCAAGGCAGGCTTAAGGCTGCTGGAGGCTCAAACACTGAAACAACTGCAGTGCCTCCTTCCTAATTGCTGTTCGACATGGAAACAACATTGAAGTGAAAAACACAAGATTTAGATATACCGAAAAATACAACTTGTTTCTAGATTCTCCACAAATACATGCCTATTGAATAAACTTGGCATTGCCTGTGCCTTTCCAGTGTAATCTGCTCTAGGAGGTCTTTCTGTCTTCCCACCATTATTTTCCTAGAACCATTTTTGTTCATTCCTAGGAATGAAGGAATAAGTCAACTCAGAGAACTATTAGCCCTAGGCAAGGAGTATTGGGAGAGCCATCAGGGCACCAGCAATAATAGGGATCATGTAACAGAGGCATCCCTAAATATCAAATATTAATATTTAGAAACATAGCAAAAAAGGATTAATTTAAGCCATGCTTTATCATTTGTGTCTATGAGGATTATAAAACATTGGTTCCTAAACAGGAATGGATTTAGCCAGACAAATTTCTTTCTAATTATGTCTATAACTTTACACTTTCAGGTGGACAAGGAACTTGACGATAACAAGAATATCAACAAATTTTAAAACTTCAGGAATCGCTTCAACAACGTCTTACGGACATATGAGTTTGCTTGCAGCCATCTGTGACACTATCATCGCAGGGCTGGGGGCCATAATTTGAAAACTACCCACACAGTGGAAGAAAGCTGAACTAGGAAAAGAAGACTCCAGTTCCAGGGTTAGCTGTCACTTCAAGCCTAGGGACCACAGTTTTCTTCAGTTGTAACACAGTGCTAATTATGCCAGTGTTGTCTCAATGGGTTACTGTAGTACTAAAAAAAAAAAAAATACATGGAAACCATGTAGGAATACAGGTACCATTGAATGAAATTGCCATATTCATAGTTCACTTTTTCTCCATTGCTTTTGAAGTATTTTTGCAAACTTTCCCTTAAAGTGTCTTAAAATTCCTATTTAGCTTTACAATCTCTACTATGAATCTTTCTTATCTTTCTTGGTGACTTCTTTGAGGAAAGCACAGTCTTAATGTTGGATGAACACGGATTAGCTTTGATTTAACATTTATTCATTAGTTAGGTGATTAGTTAGCTCATTTCCTCTAAAGGTCAGTTTCCTTTCTGTAATATGGAGATGAGGGGTGAATCTGTCTTCCTCTTAAGGTTATTTCTTCTCCAAGGAACAAAGTAAATGGGAAAATACTTTGAAAACTATAAAATACCAAACAAATTCACTATAATTTAACACTTTGGAAGTAAAATGGCAATATATCTTCATATTGGGCAAAAAGGTCTAAAGTGTCTAAAATTTTTATTTAATTATATCTGGAATTTTCAGGGCAACTTACAATTAGATAAAGATAGTATAACACTTGTTCGATGTTTATAGTTACATTAATAGAAAAATACCAAAAAATTTTTAGTTTACTTCAACTTCCACATTTTATAAGAAATTAATGGGCTGAGTAGTTCAGTGACTTTAGTTGTTAAAAGTCTTAATGCATATTCAGCAAAAATGCTATATTTCTTCAAAGCCACGTATTAATTTTTTTAAAGGATGTCTGCCTACTTAAGATGAATAATAACAAATTGAAACTTAAAATATTGGAGTTTTTTAATCAAGTAATTTTCACTAGCATTTTCTCTTATATCTGATAAAATGGATGGGATGGGGTAGGTCTTTAATGAAACCGCTTTATACAGAAATTATCATTTTTACTTAAACATTTGTATCCTTAAAATCAACATAAAATGTGTAGGAAGTCTGTTTTGATTGGAAGTCTTAAGGATCTTTCTGAGCTGTCAATTCATGTTTTACATTTGTCTTATTTTTAAGCCTAACTGTATGGTCTTTTAAATCTAACTGGAGTATCTGTGTTTAGAAGGTGAAGGGATATAAAACTCATTGTTAAATCTCAGACTTACTGAGGAGCTCTGCAAGTTTTTATTTCTCCCTATCTTAAGGGATTATTTTTATGTGAATCACTAGTGTTCTGTGAAAAAGTATTGCTCTCTTGACTTACAATTTTTTAACTGCAGATTGAGTTCCCTTTCATCTTTCTTTATTTCTTGACTGCTCTTAGCAAAGGAAGTTCGTGTATTTAAATTCCTTGCTTACTAATATGTATCTTCCCTATGCACTGAGCACATTATGATTTCTTTATCTTGATATTCTGGAATTAATAATTTAAGAATTTTTCCCAACTATGACCAAAATGTGTTTGCTTTTCCCTCTTTCCTCATAAAAATTTATTGTCTTGAGATTTAGTGGAATTGATGCTTTGCTGTGACATCATGCCCTCTCTCTGAGGCAATTTTGTATCTAGAAGTGATCGATATTATAAAAATGTTCCTTCTAGACCCTAACCATGGTTTTGCAGTAATAAATCTACCTCCTTTTATGCATCTGTGCCTTTGAAACTTAATCCAATACTGTATTGAGTCCCAAGATGAAGGTCCCACTTACTTCACAATATCCCCAAATCCTTTCCTGATTAGATTGTAAGGTGATTATCCTGGTTAGCACATATCCCCATTTGGTTCTTTGCTCTGAGATAGATATAAAATAATTAATCTCCTTTGAACTACATTTGCAATTTTGATTTCCTTCCACGTTTTGTAAATCCAAAGATGTAGTGGTAATAACCCTTTTGGAAAAGTTGATTTATTTTTTAGGCTCAGTTCTCTCCCTGTGCACTTAACTCATCACTGCCTAATAACTGAGGAAGCTCCCCAGTGACTAGATCCTTTTGGCATAAAATTATTTTAAAATAAGTTTTCCATTTAATCTTTGTCAAAATTTTTGATAAATTACTAGTTTTGATCTTAATTGTTGAATAATTTTCAAAAACTCCAGTGTCTGAACATACAACACTTAACCTTTTTTGAAGAACACTGTGTTCCATGTACTGTATGTGCATTGCATTACTTCATTTTCTTGTCATAACAGTCCTTTGAAGGAGTACAGGTGGAGAAAATGAGAATCAGTAAACTTGTGATATGCTTGAGGTCACATTGGCCAAACAAAAATTCTGATTCAAGTTTCTTATTTTTTTAAAAAAATAGCTCTTTGTATATTGCTTCTCGAGGGTAATAAAAAATCAGACTCTAATGTCCACTGATAGTAGAAATCATATTCTACTTATTCTTTAGTCCCTTATAATACCTAACACATAGTACTTCACAAAGAGCAGCTTAATATCTGTGTGCAGAGCAAATGGTTTCTCAAGTTCTGTTTTTCACTTGCTATACTCACTGTCACCAGAACCTTTGAAACTATTTTGAACTTAGCCACCTTCAAGCAGGGTTTCAATAAAGGGGTTGAGAGGACTGAGGAGAAAGAACACTACTTATTGATGCATTCCTAATATGCTGTAACCTTTGAAATTTCAATATCCTAATTTGGACTGCCATCTGGACTTTTCTGAACAGCTACTTACAGAGTAGCTATCCCATTTCTTGTCTTTCCAATAAGGCTATCACATAGGTCATGACAAAGACTGTTTCTTATATTTTGGTTTTATTCATCCCACACCTGCCGTGCCCAAGAATGAATTGAATCAACTGCAACATCAATGCAAGCTTGGATGTAGTTGGTGGTTTTCCATTCTTATTAACATGTGTATAGAAGACTGGAACTGACTTGGCCACAGCAAACTAAGTGATTTTCAAGAAGCCAGGTTCAGACAGTCATTCAATCATATCTTCAGTAAAAACCCTGTGTTTAAAGTACAAGTAACCATTAGGCCGTGGGGATACAATAGACAGTAATGAATTCTACAGTCTATAGAGGGAGAGTGGCTTTTACTATAGACCAAGAAATGGTGGTTGTTCTCCTTTCACGTGCAGTACTAATCCAGATGTTGTTTTCATTTTAGTGTGTGACAATCTTACATTCCTCTCAGGACGCCACTCCCTTGGTTTTCTAATCCACCAATCATTTTTCCTTTCTCTCATTCTCATCAAAGACGACATACTAATTATCTACCCAATTTAAAATTAGTTTTTGCTCACATTTTGCATTTCCCTGTTACCAGCCAAAGCTCATCTCTTTATAAGTCACCAGTATTCTTGGTCAGTTTAAAGAGCCATCATAATCCTAAAAATATAATCAAAGATCCTATTGAAGCTGTCCCTAGTCAATAGTATTTTAGGAGTGCCCTTTGTGGTCAGAGCCCTTCACCTAAATACCCTGCCAGAATATTTAAGCCATCAGGATCAAGCCTAGAACACAAGTGACAAATGCTGAAGTCTCAAGCGTTGGTTGACCATGAATTCCATGTCAACGAAGGTATGTTCTAGGACAGTGTTTGCCATAATTGTAGTTCAGGTGATTTTCTTAAAAAGTTTTTTTGAAGGAGACAGACCCACCAAATCATCATGGAGAACAGGGATGGCATGACCAACAGTGTGCGATTATGAAAATCCCACATATGGCCTGGGGGGACAAAAGACTTGACTTTAATCAGTTTCTTGGAAAGTGAGCTTGGGCAGTTGAAACATATTCCCTCAGCCACTTGTTTTCCTATCTTTTCAGCTTTTGCTCTATGGGAAAGCTTTCCAAATTGATCTCAGTGAGCCTGTGTTAGCTCTTCCTTTTTAAGTTGGTCCTTGCTCACTTCTTGAAGTTATTTCCCTTATGAACAAAGATTTCTCTCAATGTATAAATGTCTAAACTACTAAAACTAATCAACTATATATGTAGCTTACTATATTACTGAAAATCTATTTGCTAAAAATGAAGATTCTTCAGAGGTCTGATTTTGTTCCCAGTGGGATAATTGGCAGTGTCTAGAGTCACTTTTGTCAGGGATGTTACAGGCATCTAGTATTTGTAGGACTGGGATGCTACTAACCAATTTACAAGCAAAGAACATCCCAGTACAACAAAAAATAATCCAACAATAGACACAGTTGAAAAAATAATTTAAAAGGCAATTTTATGCAGACAAAAACAGGTATATGCAATGGTCATAGTTACTAAAATGCAAAAATATTTACATAAAATAGCACGTGATAACATCAAATTAGCAAACTAAAAAATTACACAAATTTTTAAAAAATGGCAAAGGTATGGTAAGATGGATACCTTACTCATTGGTACAAGTTTTTCTAAAAGCAGTCTTTTGCCATATTTACCAAACTGTGTTGATTCAGTAATTTCAATCTAGAACTAATGATGTGGAAATAATGAACTACAAAGGTAGTCCTCATAGTTTTACAATGACAGGAAAAACTGAAGACAATCCAAGAGGAATAAACACAGCTTATTAAAAGGAAATTATACAGCTCTTTTTTCATGTCATTTGTTAGGACTTTATAGTAATATTAAAAGTTATTAATTGTAATAAAGTAGGAGAAAAAACTGTAATATATCATGATCACAATTATGCAAAATAAATCAATGCATGAAAAGAGCAAAGAGAATGCGAAACTCATCTAAATTGATTTTAAAAGTTTTGATTGACACAACATTTCAAACACACTCGAAAGTTCACATAACATATACTTTTCATATATCTTTTTGATTGGAACTTGTGGTAACCATCTGATATTTCTTTCAAATAAGTTTTCCTGACTTAAAAACCTAAGAAGACAAAGAATATGCTTTTTACTTCCTTTGTCACACTAAGGGTGTAGATATAGGTTATATGAGACTATTAAACAATCCATCATGCTCTCATGCACTATTGATGGGATTGTAAATTGATACATCCTTTCAAGAAGTTACCTTATTAGCATGTATATCCTTCAACACAGCAATCTACTTTATCCTAGAGACACATTAACACATCTGAGCAAATTAATAGTTACAAAGATGTTCAGGATATTTTGGTTTGAATAAGAAAAAGACGGAAGAATGGAAAGTAAGAAAAAAGTACTCAGCAACACAAAAGTGGTTTAAAAAAAAGTTCCTATTCATTAACTAAAATTTTTATAAGCATACTGCATTCCATATTAACTTTCATTGTAAAACCATTAAACATTTCTCAAAAAGCAGTTAGCAATGAATGAAGTAGCATCACTATAATCTTAACAGTGTGGTGATACTCAAACTAGCAAAACATCTGCTGAAATATCAGGGTTTTTGATGTTTCAATTATGTATTTAGTTTGTTTATAGAAAAAAATAAGTATTAAGCATAATTTGGACAAGAAATGAAGCAAAGTAATCTATCTACATTAGCAGTAGGTTGCCAAACTAATCACTTTATGAAATTAAATTTCATTTGTTTAAATCCAATTCAGTCACTGTATTCCCTGGCCTAGGTGAGCTTCCCCATTATAGGGAATTTACTTCTCAAGACAATCCACCATCTCTAAACAAGTTCAGTTATTAAATGTCTTTTGTTCATAGTAGTTCCAAATGTACCATATTAATGTTCTCCTTTCTATTTTAAAAGCATTTTTCTTCTAATGTTTAATTTGCATACTAGGCTTCCTGTTTATCCTCTTTCATTGGGGAAAAAAAATGCCTTGTGGTTGGATCATCCAGGTGAAAATTTGGCAAGAGACCAGCACATCTTTCTTGTTCTGTATAACTCCAACAACAAATAATATCTAGCCACTACGACTTCCTTCTCCACTATTCCTAACCTGTAATTCACACTCAGTCTTCCTTTTCATCACCCTTGATATCTTGATATCCCTACACCAGGTCTTTTACACTATCCATTTCTTCTCTCATATTAACTTCTTATGGAATATTCAACCATATCAAAACTCCAAACCTGCTCTCTTACCCAGCAGGAAAAACTTAACTCTTACATTCCTGAATAGAAGCCATCAAACTCAAGCACCACAAGAAACATTTTAGAATTTCTCTATTTCTTTCTCTCCAAAGTGATATCACCTCCATGCATGTTTTATGTCAGTTTCTTTTGCTCCTTCCATGTAGTCCTCCTCTAAAGTCTTGATTTATGTTTCTCTTGCCTAGTTCCATCATTCAAGATAATACCCATATCTCTGTAATATCCCCAAACTCTCCTGTTTTACTCACTTTGCCCTCTTACAAGTAGTATACTCCAAGGGGCTTTTTGTTTTCAAAATAATAAAAATAAAAAAACCAGAACTTCCCCTAACTTGTCATCACCTTAAACTGTTGTTTTCTATCTTCTTTCCTTTGTCATCAATATTTATTTAAGATTTTTAAGTGACTAATTTTAGCCTGCTATGTAGCAGTGTAGTAGAACTAGAGATATAAAAATAAGCAATCTTTAATTTAAAACTTTAACTTTTTTTAGGAAGCAAAATATACAAGAAACTTTTTGGAAAAATAAACTGCTTCCACTTGCTCCTTGCTCTTTCTTTCTTTCTCAATCAGATATACCATCTCCATAAAATTTCCACTTCAGATAAATCAATAGCCTATTGATTCCTAAATTTCAAAGCTTCTCTCAGTTCTCATCTTCTGTGACCATTCTGAATTTAGATGACATTAATGACTGAAAAATATTTTTTATTTATTTAAAGATTTATTTATTTATGCATACAAGAGCTGGGGTACAGGCCAGAGTTGCGGGAGGTGAGAGGACAGGACTCACCAGACAGAGCCGGGAGAAGAACAGGCAGACTGACTGAAACACACTGTTGAGGGTAGCAGAGGGAGAGGCAGGAGGGGTCTGCTACACCATGTGGGTCCCTTCCTTGGCTGGCAGTAAGGCTCGAATTTGTGCTGCGGTGGTTGCGGTTTGCTTCATAGTGCGTTGCTTAACCCGCTGCGCCACCAGGGAGGCCCTGAAAAATATTTTTTAAATGTGTGCTTAAAGCTAATTTTTACTATAATCATATAAAGGAAATATTCTGCCACAACCAAAGCTCCTGCCCCTCATTTGTCAGGTAAAACTCATAAAGAATAAGTAATGTTCTCCAGGTTACCTAGCAAGTGTGTGACGGAGGGTGGGCTTGATTCCATAGCTTCCGATTCCAAGCCTCTACGTGTTTTACTTTACCACCAGATGCCTTCCATGGCTGAATAAATGAATGACTGAATGCATCTGTATTAATTGACAGTATGCACAGAGAATGTAGAAAGTTTGAAAATGTTTTCCTTTCTCTGACCAATCTGACAGCACTTCATGTAGCACTAGGCATGAATTACTGCCCCATAATTGTAGCTGTTTATGTTTCAATACAAAACGTATACTGATCCTAGACCCCTGGGTGGGGACGACTAGTTAGTTGTACTGAGATGCTAGCCTTGGAATTTTTACTGTGAAGGTAACTTACACCCACTTTATAATTGAGATCTGTTATTTCCCAAGTAACTCAACAGTCTTAGTCTGGAGAGCAGATGAACTCTCCTTTAATCATATTTCATTATTATAAGGTCGTGTTTCTATGAAATTCCAATTTACAAATATTCAGGTAGGCGTGAGTAATCAAAGAAACCAGAGTACCTTAAACATCCAAACAAAATTTGCTATTGATTGTTCAACCTATGTAACCTTTAATTAATGGAGCAATTCTCACATTCTATATTCTAATCATTCTAAAACCCTTATAATCCTGAAATCACCTAGAGATGTTTAAAACAATGCCTCATCAATTTTTTCCTTCCTTCTAAAATTCATGAGCACAGGCTCTCTAGATTTGCTGCCTCGTCTAATTTGTTGCAGGTAACATTTTTTTAAAAGCTGTCTGCATCTGTTGTCCCAGAAAAATTGTTGTCTGATAAAGGTAGCTTCCCACCTGCTTTCTGTAGAGTAAGAGATATACACACATCTGAGTTTTTTATCTTCTAAACAATCTCTTTTTATCATCCTAATTAGTCCAGTCATTTGCATTTATTTGCTGCCAATCTATTTGAACACTTTACTGCCATTTGAAATGTTTTTTTTTTCCTGAAACTTGCTTCTTATTATCTTTCTCTACTCCAGTATGTAATTTTTCCTTAATTTGGCTTGTTTACATAGTTCTCTTCCTCCTTCACAATTTCGTCCTAAGTGGATATTTTTATATCTCATCCATATGTCTCTATAACTGGCCTAAGATCCCTGCTAGGCATTTATTTGTGTGAACTGCCATCTCTTTCTTTCTTTTTATTTCCTTGGATAAATCACCTTAACTTAGATCTATTTTTTTTAAGGGCTTATGATGAAATTGAGTAAAATCTTTATGTTTGTAATCAGTTAACCACTTGCTGGGTTTCCATCACATGCACAAACTTATTATGCTAAGCTATGGGGTGTAAAAGTCAGGCAGAAGGAAGTTATGAAAAAAGAACACAAGCATCTTTAAATTCAAGGAAATTAAAGTGTATCAGGGTACATGGGATATCTAAACGACAGAATTAAAAAATAAATATGTAAATACAATAACCGAGTATAAATGAACAGTGAATTTTGGGGGACAGAGCAGTGATGAGCTGGAGTCATAACTGGGGTAGGTTCTTGGTTATGATGGGGAGTTGTTTAGGATTTCAGGGGTCCAACTTCTGGTGGTATAGAGGTAGAAATGAATGGTTCACTCAGACACTATCTGATTTCTGCTGGGTGAGCAAGAGGATCAGGGTACGTGGAAAACAAGAGAGCCCAGGTAAGCTGGTGAGAGTACAAGGGGAGAGGGGGTGCTTGTTTTGATTTGAAGGAATTCTTTGTATAATTTTGACTCAGTTATGCCTGCTACAAATATTTCCCCCTACTTTCTAGGTTGTCTTCTACCTTATTTAAAAGATGATTCGATGAGCACAAGTTCTTAATTTTAGCGAACTCAAATTTATCAATCTTCTTTATGATGAGCACTTCTGTCTCTTATTTAAGAAATCCTTCTCTGCTTTGAGGTTAGAAAGATCTACCTATATTTTCCTCTAAAAGTTTTCAAGTTTAGCTTTTGGCATTTAAATTCTTAGCCTTTCTGTAGTCAAGGTTGGTGATCCAAATTTTTACCTAAAGCAGTTTATTTCATTGCCTTGCATTTCCCCAGAGGCCTGCCATGTCTCTTCTTGACACATAAGAGTACTTGCCCAAGCCTGTGTCAGCTTGTATGTTCTGTTCCCCTGGCCAATTCAGAAAGCAATGTCCCTGGCCATTGACACTTTCAGATGCTTCATTAATTACTCTATAATATATTGTTATCCTGGCCAATATTAAACCTATAGTCTGTTTGGATATGGTAGGTGGGTAGGTAAGTAGGTAAATGGATGAGTTATTATATGGACCAGTGAGGACAGTTTTCATGAACCCAGGATTATTGCTGATCCAATTTTGTGCTCTTGAGATTCAAAGTTTGCTGAAGATAGGGAGAAAAGGGAATCCTTCTGAATACATTTTTGGTAAAGTAAGTGGTTTTTAGAATTCAGGTCATAACTTTTATTATATGACAATGAAAGAATAAACTCAAGAAATCTGTACCAGCCAACTCAAGTTTAAATAATTAAATAATTAGTTTGAATAAACTACAGTTTTGGAAAAACCTTTTACCTGTTTCATAGCCCACATTCTGAGAGTATAGATCATATTCGACCAGCACCTAAAACAATGTTTCAAAATAGTAGCTACTCGATGTATCTTTAAGGTATAGATATCTGAATAAACAAGTAAACAACTGAATGACACAGAGCATCATGGGTAATGTGTATCTTTTTACTTTGAACCTTCACTTTGGTTCCCCAGACTCAAATTCTTCAGTTAGGAAAAGAAGTCTGTATTCACAATTTCATGCAGCTGATCAAATTCTGTTCCTTCTGCATTGTCATGCAATTGTGTTAACAGCCAGCAGCGCGTCTCAGCAGTCCAGTGGAATGGACGCATGTGCTAGATCCTGGAGGAGCTATGAAAGGAGATACATGAGTCAAGCAGTCATGGCCCCTGTTGTTCTAGTTTTCACTCAAGCTGAGATCACAAAATGAACCAAAGAGAAAATGTCAGAACATTTAATGTAATAATTGTAAATTAATGCTGTGCAAACGATGCGCATTGGGGCTGAAATAATGCACACAAAGCAGCAAGTGCTCTTGAGGAAGGTGAGAAACCCCTGGAGAGTTTCCTCCTCCCATGGAAGAATTTACTGTAACTTAATGTTTCTCCAATTGTGGTCTCAGATCACTGGCAAGTTATGACTGATTTAAATAGAAATATAGATACATATAAAATATATATATATAGATATTGATAGATAATTATGGATAATGTGTACCTTCGATTTATCTGTAATTTTTTTTGCATAACTTTATTGTAGATTTATTATCTCTGTGTAGCTAGAACAGTGTTATGAAGTGAAATAAGGTCTGTGCTTTATATATTCCAAACATATACACTAGGTGTCAATTTATTAAAATTTCATGTCAATTACTTATGTGGTTAAGCGAGTACTGAGCAGTAGTAGAAACTGTACTTTTAATAGCTCATGGAGTAGTAGCTCATGGAGTGAGCTGAGGGGCTTGAAAACCCCTGATCTTATGGCACAGTAAAGAGAGCAACAAAAGGGTCCATGTGACCATCTGAAAAGGTCAGTGCAAGAACAGTCACTTTCTAGCTGTCCATCCACTGTGTACAGTGTACAGTGATAACTCCTAAAAGCCAGGCTTTCATCACTTTGATAGGCTCATACTTTGTTGCTCTGTCTTTTCAGATTTGCAGCCAGCCACAATCTTTGTATAAAAAAACTTCCTCTGTTTTTTATTGCTACTTGCAAGGCTGGGAATTCTGGTGGTGGTTTCCCAAATATTTATAACTCTGGATCAGCTTAGAAGTTGTTCCATCCTTCAAATCATTTTTCTGCTTATTCAACTTAGTGCAATCCTCTTCAGCAGTAATGTGGTGATGCCGTTGTCCTTGCCTCTTGTATCATTGTCAGTCTAGCAGAACAATGTCAGTATCAGCTTTAGACATGAGTGAATCTCAAATTGTAATTTCCAAAAAGCATATGGTTTATCTTAACTGTATCATGTAGAAGGAGTTTATATTCCTTAATTTTGCACACAGGCAATTATGCTACTCTTTAAGAGTAAATCTGTAATTATTCTGCAGCAACTGCTTTGCATCATTCTTTTCTAAATAAGTTTTTGAAACTGAGAAAATAACGTTTAAACCAGCAAAGTTGAAATTGTCAGCACTCTATCTACTGCTTTTTTGTCCAAAAACAAGTTTTTGAAGAAACAGAACAGAATAAATGGTTACTATCTGTGGAGACTGGTTGTTAGTTTTTTGCTTTGTTTTGCTTTATTGTATCACTTTCTTACGAAGAGCAAAGCAAGACAATCTAAAAAACAAGGTAAGGTTCAGTTTTATAGATCAATTTTGAATACTTCAAATGAACACAGTTGGTAGATATCTGCCAAATGAAGAACAACCTTGGAAAGAATCAAAGAGAACACACAAAACCAAGGAATAAGCACAGACCGATAGGTTATAAACTGAGTGCCCACTTTCTACCATTATCGGATATTCCTAACTTCACTGAGAATTCCATGTACTCCTTGATTTCACGGGCTCCCACTGGGGTAGAAAATCTACACCTGTCAGTGACAAGTGGAATGTGAATCTGCAACTATGTCAATTATTTGTTACAGGGGAGAGTGCCAAAAGTAAATAGTACATAAATAAATAGGATAATGACTTTTAACTAAGGCTAATGTACTCAAGCAACTTGAATGTGCTTTTCAATTTTATTGGTTATTTTTTTATAGAAAGAGAGACAGAAAATCTGGAGGGCTTTTAAATGAAGTTGAACTTATTCTAACCCAGTCAAATGGATTCACTGCACTGAAAGGAACATTTTTGGGTTTTATCAAGAAAACATTTCTTTTTTTTTTTTCTTAAGGAAACATTTCTTTAAGCACATATGCCATCCATACAAGACTGATTCTCTCCTTCCATTTGGGGTGAAACTTATGAATATCCATAACAGATGCCATTTCATAATTCTCTTTTATTATTTTCATGCTCATCAGACATTTCATCATACTGTGATTTTCGGAGGACGGCCCATGGAGTCCTCCAGATTGCCCTTGGGATGGTCTTAATATATCAATATTACATTAATATCTGTACCATTATTTATGAAATAAGTTAAATTGTTAGTGATCACTCAAAGGACACAGCCTTATAGCCTTTTATTCTGTTATGGTATACTTCAGACTCCTCTGAATTCAAGAAGAATGGAGTACCTAATAAAAAACACAAATTTACTTCTTCTTCCCCAAATAAAGTGATTAGATAAATTCTTATTGGTACTAAATGTATAAGTGCTTATAAAAATATACTTTCCCTATGGGTAGTTTGTTGGTTATGACTTTTGTTTTATTATACAGAGCTAGGTGTGTAGTTAACTATTAAAATTACATACCTTTGTAAAATAAGTCTAATCTCCCTTTCTTCTACATTACACTCCTTCTTCGAGAATTTTGAACTTGATGAGGTTTTAGAGGAAACACAGACTATCCTAATCCAGGATTTACCATATTAAGTGCATGAAGACATAAAGAAATATAATACTTAATGAAAGAATTTGCCCAGTATTGCCATGGGTTCTGGAGAATGCTGGTTTCTCTCCATTAGAAATTTGTAGGGGAAATGAGCAGTACCTGTCAGTGGAGTCTATAAATAAATTGGCAACTAACAGGGAGATTGCTTCTTGTTAATTAAGAGCCTCTCAAGAATGGGTTCTTGACTTTACCCTGTAGAGAGTTATAAATCTTCCCCTTTTAGAGTGCAGGATTTTTATTTTTAAAGAAAACACACATCTGTGTTTATACCAGATGGTATGTAGACATCTCCTATTATTATTCATTCTTCTGTCCATTGCTACAGATGTTATAAGTATCTTCTACTCTTCTACCCTCTCTCACAGGCTAAAAGCAGAACCTAGCATTAAACATAGCAGTAAATGAAGAGGCAGAGTAAAGCTAAAAGGAAAATCAGGTGCATGATTGAGTTAATTTTATCCTTCTAACATTTGGTCACCTCAACAAAAGAATACACCTGCAGTGTAGACAGCAATACATACTTTTTCCTCATAGATACTCTGAGAAAGAAATGAGCCCTTCATTCTTTAAGTTGGAATTTATGTAACATCATGTACATTCAAAGTTGTTCTTAGGTAAAAAATCTTAGTTGAATATGTCTGACCTGTTTTTCTAATTACAACTTAATTCTCTATTACTTAAGAACTGAATGAACAGGGGCCTCCCTGGTGGTGCAGCAGGTTGTGTGCCACACTGTGAAGCATCCGCAGCACAGCAGCGCCAGTTCAATCCCAAGCCAGGTAGGGGACCTACAAGTCACAGCAGAACTCTCCTGCCTTGCCCGCTGCTCCCCTCAGCAGTGTATTTCAGTGGATCTGCCTGTTCTGCTCCCCACTCTGTCTCTGGTGAATCTTCTCACCTCCCATGCCTCTGGCCTGTACCCCAGCTCTTGTACGCATAAATAAATCTTAAAAAAAAAGAAATGAATAAACAAACATATGACTCATATATTCTAAAGCCAACCATTTGATATTTAATTTAGCAACACTATATAGAGTTAAGTCAAAATGTGCAAGTTCTACTGCCAGAGAATATACACTCATAATATGGCACACAGAAATAACAGAAGGCCCCCTTGTTCAACAAGCTATAAAAATGGTGCTGATCAGGGCATATTTAGACCTTACCTGGTACCATTCCCCAACTCCATTCTCTTCCTCTTCTCTCTGGGGATAAGGTTGAGGATGGAAATATGTCCTAAATTCAACTTCACTGACTCACTGAACAATATTTATTGAGGGTCTATCATGGACACTGTTTCTCCTAAAACGTTTAATATCTTTAGGACTTCATTGTTGGTGTCACCTGCTTTCCAAAATTTTAAAAGTTTAGAGGAATTTTTAAAAAACTCTTATTATTAAAATATTGAGGATCCTAGATTTGAGAACAGATCTTAGTCCATTCACATGTAATCTTTTATAATAAGGAGAAAAGAAATTCAGTTATTTCTAGTGAGTAGACTTAAACCGGAAGTTCCAAGTATATTTTAAAGATTCCTGAAGAAAATAAAAGTAAAGTATGGTTTTGTTAAACTGATCTTCTATCTACTTGGCCAGTGAAGAAATATTTATTTAAAATGGTTTTACGTAAATAACATTTTCTAAGGCATAGTGTAAAAGTAGAAAAGCAAATGACACTGCTTAAGATCATGGAATAAAAGATTTGTGTCATTGGGGTTCTTGGAAAATTAATAGGTTCCAAAATCAAGCAAGATGATTAATACTGGCTTTTATTTGATCTATAAACCACAATGACAGGCACAGCATGCCCCTGACTTTGCCTGGCATTGTGATTTAATGAAAAGGGAAAGCTTAGAAGAAGACTATGAAGGAAAAAAATAACCTTCTGCATTGGGTCAGACGCTTCTTGATTGAAATCCCACCTTATGATTTTTAAATCTTGATCAGATAAGTTCCTTGTATAGTAGATATTTTCTTTACCAATATAACAAGAGTACAAGGTGTGCTTTTTTTTAACAAAAGTGACAGATTTTTTAGAAATAAAATGACAGAAAATTTCATATTTTCTAAAGGAACTGCCTTTTGCAAAGATACTGGTAATAACACTGAAAAGAGTAGGGAAAGTCGATGTAGTAATCATAGGTATACTTTTAATAATAAAATCACAATAAAATTTTGATTAAATAAAGTCAGTTTTGGAATACTGTAATGCTAAATTAATTTGAACTGTACCAGTCATGCCCTAGGTCTCAGTGCTTTGAGCTGGGCTTGAAAGATCCCATGTAGATGAGAAAGATAAAGTACCAACCCCCTACTTAAAGGTCGAAGACACAGTGGAAATAGGGAGCTACTATAAACTCCAGTTAGTATCAACCACTGTGTTTCTTAAGATTATTATTATGGTTGTTGTTTGCTATAGCCCAGAACTCTGTTACAAAATGGTTTACTCACCAAATCACCTGATTCTATCTCTTGCTCTGGCTCCTATAATAGCCCCTGTTCATATTCTGCTTCCTGGGCACCCCACACTGAGACTGATTCAATGTTGCTTAGGTGCCTTGTCTAATTTTGCTTCCAGAAATTTCTTTAGAGACAATAGATTCTTCCATTTTCTGCCTAGCAACTCTTTAGGGGAAGTTGTAAATCAATAAAATGAGGATATACTCAGCATCTTCACAAAGAAATGCTTCATCCTATGATTGGATATTCACATTTGCCTCAATGAGTAATCATAATAGTTTTGTATTTTCTTTCATTTAGTCATTTTCCCTTCACATTTATTGAGCATCTGCTATATGCGCTAGGCCTTTTTGCAGAGTTGAAAACATACTCCTCATTCTCCCCATAGAACCTAACCTGATGAGACAAACAGCCACTTTATAGACTGTGAGATGCGAATGACTAGTACTTTGATAGATGTTAGTATAGAGACCACTGGAAAATCTGCCAGGCCAATGAGTTCGGTTGCCTGGTCACAAAATCATTAGGCTGAAAGGTCACATAGTACTCTTATTTTATAAGCAAAACGTCTTGGGATTTTCAGTCAAAGAATATTATTTACGATCTCCAATGGGTCAGAAACTATTCTATTTTAGTACTGAATATTATTCTTGACTTCAGGGAGCTTACATTCTTTGGGAATTGAAACATAAATAAGGAAAATATAGACTAGAGATTTTAGTGATATATACACCAAAGAGGAAAATAAAGAAAAGAAGGAGATGAAATATTGTGGAAAGGCGATACATTTAGGGGTATAAGGAAGGACTCCCTGAGAAAGTAATTTGTGCACAATAATCTGAAGGAAGTGAGTGAACTCTGATGGGGCAAAAATAACTGGGGCAAAAATAGCCTAGACAAGGGGAAGAGCTAGTGCAGGCAAGTGTTTGGTGTGTCTAAAAACAGTAAGGAAGCCATTGAGATATGAATTGGTTTTTGAGAAAACATTCTGCTTTAAAAAAAAAAAGAAGAAGAAGAAGCAGATGAACTAGTTACTGCAACCATTTAAGGGTTCCATGAGACATCTGGAGAGGGATCTAGTGATGTTGTGATCAAGGACAGAACTGTGCGTGGGCAAAACCCTGTTTCCCAGAACTGGAGTCATACGCACAAGCTTCATATCTCGCTCCTTGCTCTCAGTATAGCATTTAATGGACACACTTCTTGCAGGGAAGAGGAATAGAGGTAGCAATATTAACAGACAATAAGAAGGAAATCAATTACTTCAGTATATTTCAAGAAAGACACAAAAGTGAATGTTCATCCTGAGTAATAAATGCTCCCCTCCTTTTTCCTTAAGACCTTCTCTCAAGGTCCTTTCTCAGCCTGACATCATCTCGCATAGGAAGCTACTTTTGAGTTTCAATGGGACAGCTTACTAGAAGACCTAACCAAGTGCAACTCAGAATGAAGTCTCCAAAGATCTTTGAACCCCAAATTTTCTCACTATCTAAGAAAGTATCTCATAGAGAGACACCAATGAAATTATATGGTATCAGAAAATTCAAAACCAAAAACATACACACACCCACATACTAAATGTCAGTCAAAACTCTAGGTCAAAAAACAAAATAACAACAAAATATCCAAGCACCATAATGACTATCTCTGAGGCAAATGGTTCTTAATTCTCGTCACTCAGCTATCTTGGAGAATCTGATGACACACATGATTTTGTTCCAGGAAAATGCATGTGTATTCCATTTCAAGGGTTTATAAACCCCAAGAAGCCCATCCTTGAATGACCCCATAGAGATGGGATTCAGAATATTCACTTTGAGAGAAAATTGTTCTTCCTCTCCAAAAGAGCTAAAAATCTCTCATTCATAAACATTCCAAAAACTTCAGAGTCACACCTCTACTATCTCCATTTGCTGTAAAACAATTCAGGAATCAGAATCTAATCACCCTCCTGACATCAGAGCAAACATAAAGCTGGAGATTGGAAAGGGGGCTGAAGAGCTAATCCAGGCAGAGGTTCATATCCAATCTAGACCAACTGCCTTTGGAGATGGTCTCTCACCATCAAACAGCTGCAGGAGATGCCAGCCTGCACTGGCCCAGACCCCACACCATTTCTATGACTCTGCTAGAAGCTTCCATCCTGGGAGAAGTATTGAGCTATGCAAACTGACCTGTCTAAGAACAAAGATCCTTTTCCCTCTTCATAACAGTGGGAGTTTCTCTATCCTGCCATTTAATCACTGCACTTACTTGGAATGGCCTCTTGAATCTCTTTGTGAGACTAATCCCTGTTTCAACATGTAAAGGAGGAAACTGAGAAGAAGATTCTGTCTGCTGAAATTTTTTTTCATTGGTGTACTTGCTAACCTATAAACAGTCCTATGAGTCTGAACATAAACACTGAGGTTAGAAAAAAAAAATGCTGTGAAATGATACATCTTTACTGATGGGAAATAGTCCAGAAGAAGGAAGAGTTTAAGCATTCATATATGCATTGCTTTTTGTTTTGTATTTAAAAAAAAAAAGGTGCCAATACTCTTATTTTAATAAGGTGCAAAATGCTTCTCCCACTCTTTTCCTGTTCCCACACACCCTCTTCTCTAGCCGAATTGGCTTGTGAACTTGTTGTTCTCATGAAGGGAGTTAGCTAGGACCAGAATGGTAATTCGTTTATGATGATTGAAATGAACATTGCTTTGACAAAGCAATCCGAAGCCCTTACTCACTGTATGAGACACATTTGTACCCCTTGACATTGGGGTGTGGAGGATACTTTGTATTGTTATAAATGTGTCCCAAGTCCCTTCTGGGAGTGAACTGTATCACTGTTAGGGAGGTGGTCCTGGGACTTAAGGACTAGGTTCTTAGATAAAAAGAAGCCTTCGATAAAAAGAAGCCTTCCTCTCCTCTGACCGGGAGCCAGTGCTTAGCCTGTTTGAGAAATGCTCTGACTCAGCCACAGAAAAGGGTCCTCCGAGAGCATCAGCGCTTCTGTTCCTTCCACAGTCTCTAACTCCACAGAGATTTTATTGTCCTTGTGGAGAGTAACCTTCGAGAAATTCAAAGAACACAGTGATCACAGGAAGCAATGCAAAATTTTTTTACTGTGCATACCTAAAGAGTTACTACAGATTTCTGCACGAACCGGTACAGGTATTACACTTGGGCACTGGATTAATAGTGTGTAGACATTTTAGGGTCTACAGTCAGCCCCTCTCCACAGAACGATCATGACTGAGAAGACGTGCTACTGACATCTAGTGGGTAGAAGCCAGGAATCCCAGTAAACAGCATACAATGTGTAGAACATCTGCCCACTCATACCCTATCCCTGTACCGAAGGTTGGGTAACCCAGTTTGTCATCTTGTGGTGCCAAGAAGAACCCTGTGCTAGAAGGAACGAGAGCATGGCCATCTGGGAGATGGGAGAGCAGAATGTTTGGGAGTCAAATACGGTAGAGGGCTCTCTAGTGGCAGATGTTTGAACTTTTCAAACTCGAAGAATTTGAAGACTTCCGAATACATTGGGAAATTTTTCACTGAATATTTCACTTTGCAGTCAGATAATAGTATCAATTTACTGTTTAAAGCGGAAGTATTCTGCTATGGGTGCTAGAAGTGAGGGACATTTGCTCTCTCCAGTTGTCCTTTGCTCTCTCTCTCTCTCTGTGTGTGTGTGTGTGTGTGTGAAGGGAGGGGCAATACAAACACAAACATACTGAAACATACTGCCCTTTTGGAAGGAGGCAGTGTATAAGATGGAAATGAACAAAATCTGGTCTTTTCTGCCACAGACAATGCTGATAAAAAAGGGTCACACATCCTTCTTGGTGTGCAAAGCATTATTGACAATGGAGGACTTAAGATAAATGAGCTATCTCCTGCCCTTCAACACTCAGTGCTGGATCTGAAAATTTTTCTCTGAAGGATTTCTCAGGAGTGACTTTTCAAAGGATGGGCCTCAGTTCCAGAAAGAACTCCTTCCTTTGTCAACAGACACCTAGGTTGTTTTCATATCTGAACCACTATGAACAACACTCCAGTGAACACAGGAGTGTGGATATCTCTTCAAGTGGTTTTATTTCCTTCGAATATATTCCCAGTAGTGGGATCACTGGATTCTATAGTAGTCTTATTTTTGTTTTTTTGTGAAACCCCATATTGCTTTCCAGAATGACTGTACCAATTTATATTACCACTGAGAGTACATAAGGGTTCCTTATTCTCCACATGTTCAACAATTTCATACACACAATGGAATGATATTCAGTATTTAAAATGAAGGAAGTCTGCCATTTGTGACAACAAGGATGAATTTGGAGGACATTTTGCTAACTGAAATAAGCCACATACAGTAAGACAAATACTTCATGATCTCACTTATATGTGGAATCTAAAAAAGTTGAACTCATAAAAACAGCAAGTAGAGAATGGTTGCCGGGGGCGGGGGAAGTGCAGAGATGTTTTTCAAAGGTACAGGCTTTTGACTTTAAGATGAACAAATTCTGGAGACATAATGTACAGTGCAGTGACTCTAGTTAATAATAATATACTGCATATTATATTTGGTAAGAGAGTACTTCTTACCTGTTTTTCCCATACACACAAAGTAACTATGTGAGGGACTGTATCTGTTACTTAGCTTGATAGCAGTAATCATTTGAAAATATATATACACATATCAAAACATCAGGTTGTACAGCTGAAATATATACAATTTTTATTTTAATCATACTTCAGCGATGCTAAAAAAGTGAAATAAGTTAGAATGAAAAATAATTTCCTTTTTCTTATCACAAGAATATCACCTTGGAAGAATTTACTGAGGGCACACGTTCAAGGGTGATGAGCATGCATGTATGTACATGTGTATGTGTGTGTGTGTGTAAGAGAGAGACAGACACATAGGCAGAGAGGCAGAGATGGAGACATGCAGAGAAAGAGAGAGCATGTGTTAGAGAGAGAATGTGTGTGCATATTTCCCTGCCTTTGTTCTAATGTACTTTCTAGAGGAGCGTGCCCGCAGGTAACATGCATGCTATCTCCCTGTGGACTTCAGCTTCCTAATAAAGAGAGGGAGTTACACTGGATGATCTGTAAAGCCCCTTACTAGCTCTAACATTTCTGGATTCTCTCTAGACAATCATTTTCGTGCCTGCAGAAGAATGCCAAATGGCTGCATGCTTTGCTTCCTGTTTCAGTGGCCTTGTGTGAACTAGCACAGCAGGCTGCTCTGTGGGTGACAAGACAGAGGAGCACACAGGACATCCATTCCTTGCCTCCCATCCTTGTTTTGAAGAAATGTTTTATATTCCTCCTCAAGATTATGTGAGAAGGACTTTAAAGGCTGATTTTCTGTCAGAATCCAATGATAGAAAAACAGATTCTAGTCAGTGCTTTACTCAGAGAATCGTTCCACAGAAACTGAACTGTTTCTAAAATAGTCCCCAAAGTAGCTTAAAAAATAATGGAGATTCTAAAACCAGATCATTTCCTGATGAAAACTTTAGGCCTATTCAATTTTTAATCCTTTTTGAAATCAGCATGGTTTTTCCTTTTCCCATAAAGTTATTTAGAATGAAGTCCTTGAATTTGCACCTTGCATGCAATTACACGTTGTGTCTGATTTCCTAATTCTTTTAATCAAGGCTTCCCTGCCCTTAAATCATAGTTAACTGTCTTTTGGGGAATTAAGATTCTTATTCCTATTTGTCTGACAAACAGACAGCATCAAATATTCATCTCTTAAATGCAATTAAAATATAAAATCACAAAAATATCATTGCAGTTATTTAAATTACTCCAGTTTTAATTAAGGGATTTGGGCAATGGGGATTAGAAACATAATACAGTACACAATCAAGAGGTCATATTTCCATAGGTTTTTAATAATTTAAAACACTTATGACTTAAAGGATAAAGGGATGTGGATATATTTGCCAACAATAAGTATTAATGGCACCGGAGAAGGATAGGAAGATACTGTTAAAAAATATGCAAACTTAGATGTGCCAAGAGGTCAAAAAAAATCTATGTGCCCAATGAAATATATTCAGCAGCCCTGATTCCTCCCTGTTAGAAGCAAGAAGTCAGAATAAAAGCTCACGTAAGAGTGGAATAGTGGGTTCAGTAAGTTCAATCATAGCTCCGTTTAAGAAAATTCTTACATATTATATTTCAATAGGATCACCTTAAATTCTTTGTGTCTCTGGGATGTGTAGGACCACCTTAATTTGAATGCTTGTAATTGATCTAAAACGTGACCTATGGAAGATAAGATGTGGTCAAAAACTTTGAAATTAATTGACACTTTCATTATTTAGGTGGCCTCCACAATGACTCCATATAAATTATATTGCCATTATAAATTGCTTGAACTTTAGCTGCCATATTTCCTATATTAACCAACAGCAGCTATAAACATTGTTAAGTGAAGTGAAAAGTGGTTCCCCTATGGAAGCTGGAAATGTGAAGTCTCTCATGATTTTTAGCCTCATAATACTTTCATAATCAACATCCCTTGTCACATTTTTTAATTAAAGAGGTTTGAGTGCCTAACATAATACCCAAGATTGTCGGCTACCTGAGGCAACTAACCAACACTCACATCCTGAGGCACACATGCATGGTTTTCACTTGGACCAGCCTCAAATTGCTAGAAGGACAACTGGACATTGCCATGGACTGAGTAGCCATGTACTAGTTCCAATAAACATGTGGCCCATGGATCATTTTTTAAACAAAAAACTTCAGTGATTATGCAGTCTACATTCTGACTTTGAGCAGAAGAATAGTTCAACTACCTGTTGAACTACCTATTCAATTCTAGATCACCACCAGTCATTTCAAATATAATGAAAGCCCCCATGTCCTAGTAGCCACAATAAAAAAAAGGACAGGTAAATTAATTCTAATGATATGTTCCATTTAGTCTAAATTATATTAATTTCATAAGCAATCAATATAAAATGATTGAATTAATTATGCTATGTTGTCTTTTCATACTCAATCTTTGAAATCTGATGTGTACTTGATATGTGCAGCACATCTTAACTTGTACTGGTAATATTTCAAAGGTTCAGTTGTCACATGTGGTGAGAAGCTACTATATTAAAAGTACAGCTCTGCATTCTCAAAGTGGGCCAGAAATACTTTCTGGAATTAAAAAGGTGAAAAGTATAGGAAAGGATAAACAATAAACTCTCCCTTAAACGACATTGTTTGGCCTCAGAAATTCAGAGAAGATGACGGTAGTTAGGTTTTTGCAGTTGGTTACTGGGGCAATGTGTCTAGAAAGTGATACAGACAAATTCTAATCTTATAATGGAATATTATGCAATAAGAATTAATCTACAACTACATGCAATAATAAGAATTAATCTTACACACATAATATTGATTGAAAAAGTTAGATACAAACGTACATTTTTTTGCATCCATTTATATACAATACAAAAAAAATGTTAAACTAACCAAAATAGTAAAAAAATCAAGAGAGTGAGTACCTTTGGAAGGGGGCAGTTACTGGAAGGGGGTATCTGAGTTTTGGTCATGTAGCTTAGACTGGGTATCTTTTATTTATTTATTCATTTAGCTATGCCCTTGTAAAATGTTTATTTTCATTACTTGGCATTATATGTTTTAGAGTTCAATATAAAGACTTTCTTTAAGGAAGGGAATATTGAAAGAACTAAATTCTATGTATTTCTGTTCTAGAGTTTAAACACAAACCTTATACTAACATTGTAAAAAGATGCTTCTGATTTAATTTTTTTAAATTTGGTTTTCCAAAATTAAATACAAAAATCCAAAAAATATCAAAGCTCTTAGTACTGATTTCTGAAGACCAACTACAAAGGTGACCAGGAACACAGGACAAAAATGGTATTGGGTTCAGCAGCAGCCTAGTTAGTACCTCTCCATAGAATGTTTAATGTTCTTGTCCTGAGTTTTCCCATTTGGCCCTATATCCCTGCATTCAGAATTTTTACAAATGAAATTAAGAGACAGGAAATCTTCAACAGAAACCTTGTCTATCAAACCTTGAAAGAATAATTCTAAGGATGACAAATTGTACATCTTGGTGGATTTGAACCATAAGTATATCTGATTCTTAGATTACTAATACTTCATGAGTCGAGTATTAGCAGGTTTTTGAATTATACTCTAGAGGAAAGATCATATTTGGAAAACTTGTCCTAAGTTTATCTTTAAAGATATTTATATTTTTTAGACTTATTCTTGAAATATGCTTATCCTTGAGAAAAACTACTGACAATTACACTCTTATAATGTGAACAGTGGTGTAAACCAATAAAAATGATCAAAAAAGAAAATAGAAGAACCAACATGTAATCCAAGAACCAACCCAAAACCACTTCTAGAATTTAATGGAACATGGCTCAGGGCTGACAGCGCCTAAACAGGTGAAGGGCTTCTTTTGCTTTCTCTGCAAATACTCTTGTGTGTATACCCGCTTCACCAGATTCTTCATCAATTATTCATGTGCTGTTGGAATTGGACAGTTGAATAAAAATCATAACTTACAAAATAACTGAAATGCTTATGCTGAAGTATGTCAACCCTCACACCCCTTATTTCTCCCAGACCTATTATTATGCCAGTATTAGAGTCTGATGTCCTCAGTTGCCCATGTGTATGGCTGGTAATTGTGGACACATTTGAAGACTGCTTTAAAAATTAGTGGCTTAGATGTCTTTCCTGATGAAACAACAGTTTAATTATTTTTAGATTTTTGTAAGTCCTTTTGTTTAAAGCCCTGGACCCTACATAGCTATTTTTGTTGATTTAAATCCATAGGATTCAAATATTGTGGAGTACTATATCAAAACATCTTAAAACACTCTTAACACAAACAGTTTTGCAGGTGTAACATGGAAATCCAAAGATGAGGTTTCCTATATTCAGTTATAAATTTAACAACTGTGACCCATGTAATCCAATCTCAGAGTGGAATGGCAATCATCACAATAATTAAATTCCCAACAATTCAAGTTATTTGCATTGGGTGAACACCATAAAGGGGTCATATCAATCACAATAACTTTCCTTGAAATACCCATTCCATCCCAAGCATTTTCATTATTTACCACAGTTTCTTCTACATCTCTTTGCCTCAATGCTTTGTTATTTCTTTCCCTACGTTTCCTCCTTTTAGCAAAATTTTGGGAATACAGCTTGGAGAAGACAGGAGGGCAAGAAATGAACAGGTCGAGCCTGTTGCCTTTTTAGAGAAGTAAAAGAAAAATACACATATACATTGATACCTTTGTCCTATCACACAGTGTTAATATCAGATCAGCATTGTCTTAGCTTGGATTTCTGAGGAGATTAACTCAGAGATAGTGATTTATCTGTAAGAGGTTTAATGAGGCGAGTTCTCAGGAACAACACCTATTAGGGAATGAAGAAAGCAAGATAATAGGCAGAGTGAGAAGGAATGTGAGGTGCAAACAATAGAGGTCCCCACCAATCCCTACGAGAGGACTGTGAAACTGGTATGGCCCTCAAGAGTTACCCTAAATCAGAATAAGAGGATCATGCGTTTGTACCCACAATTGACAGCCCCAAGAGTTGCCATCAGGAGCCATCAGCATGACATGACTGCAACTATAGCTGACAGCAGCCAATGTCCTGGGCAGCTGAGGGAAAGAACACTTCAGCCCTGAAGGAGACATCAAGATGGTGCGAACGTAACAGCATCCACTACAAATGCTATATTAGAAGTTGTTTTATACCAGATAACAGGAATTATATGTCCCATACTGCTATTTTTGACCATCCCTTTTTGCTTTTTGATCTTTATTTCTGATTATTGTCTTGGAAGACTTCACATGAAATGAGTTTGCTTGGTCTATTGTTTCAAACCACGTAATCACTTCCACTTTCCATGGTAATATTCTGCCGAACATCTTTGAGGAGTTCTTCATGTTCCAGCCTCCTCCTATGACTGTTTCCCTTGAGCTGTCTGCATAGAAGTGCAGGTTTCTTTTTGAATTTACCCTCTGCACATTTTCAGGCCAAGTAAAGTTCATTTTCAACAGTAAAACTGCAGTGTAGTTATGCAAGTTTAATGTTGATGATGGTAAGTAGCTGGCACAAATTAAATAGCTCTAGAATTTAACTGCTCAATACTACATGCCAAAGTCTCCTGGGCCTTTAGGAAATTTGGTTTTCAGCACATCTCAATTCTGGCTTGAATTTCCCCAGCTATTTTGATGCCAGTCGAGTTTGTAAGCCATAGAGTTGTTTGATTCTATTTTCTCTTTTCCAATCTATTTGGCATATACTTTGACTGGGGTGGTAACAGTTTGTTTTTGTTTCAGCTGAAATGCTTAGTTTATTTGTCCATGGTACATGCCACAATATATAACCTCAATTTCCTTTACCCTGATATTCATTTACCTTGGTAGTGAATCTATATTTGTCCTAATATATGTTAACTTCCAGCACAAAGGTCTGAATATAAAGTAGCCTTAACTCAGTCCCCAGCTAATGATCTAAAGAACCAGCGGTAAATTCTAACCCAGTTTTCAGTGAATGTAACTGAAATATTACTTAATAATCTTAATATAACTACCATTTATTTCATCTTCAAGGACCTGTTGGAATTTTCTGTTGAACAAATTAGTAACTGTTAAAATTACCTGAATGTCTGGGATACCTTCTATGTGCAGTCACAAGTCTAGGCACTGCTTGACACAAGTTGGTGGCTATTATATCTTGGCAAATTCTTTTGTTAGTTTAGGGTCACATCTTAGTTGGTGGGAAAAGGGTCTAAGTATGAAGCTCCAAATCCATTGACTGTAATCTGGCACAGTAGACTACAGCCAGAACTAAGATAACCAAGACAGGTCCTGGCACAAAAATAAGTAGGATCAGAAATTCAAAGTCAAACATCAATCAACAAATTTGAGGCTCAGAGAAGTGCAAGGTCAGCGAGCAGGCGCTGGAGATTAAGACAAGCAACTGCAGTTTATTCAACAGTGAAATGCCATGTCATTAACTCCCTTTAGGGTCTCAAAGTTATTAGATTTGTTTAGTCTTGACTTTCCACAACCAGTCACATTCCAAACCCCCTCCAGTTGTTTACCTTTCATATAAGAACTATAAAGAGGAGTTACTCTGTATTATTCAGGGCTGTAAGATTCAATTAACCTTTTTTTTCTTTTTGCCATCACAGTGAGCTTTTAAAACTTGACTAATTAAGCTTCACAATATCTGTCAGCTAAGTAATAGTTTGAAAGAAATTACAACCCCCTTCTGAAATAAAGCCCCATTTGGAGCAGAAGCTTTTTTTGAACTATAACTAGATAGAAGTTTAAGACAGAGTGCTGAGGACAACATATGGGACAAAAATCCAAAGGATGGAAGTATGAAAATAGGACAGGAAGCTAAAATAGATGTGCACTCAATTTCTTTAGTATAAATAGCATTGTCTGTAATCTCAGGTATATGATTCAGCAATTGCTAGTGAAAATCATTTCCAGTATTACAAATGGGAAAGTAACAGGTCCTTGAATTCTTTTATAAAGGTGGGAAGAGTCTCTGAAAGACTTGAAATACTCAGAAATTCCAGTTGGGTTACATTTTTCCCATTTTTAATCAAATTGGAGTTCAAATTGCCTAAACGACGTAGGAATGACAGTTTGCTCACATAAACAGTAAGTTTTGCTCACTGAAGGAAGTAAATCTCAGTAAGGGAAGGTACAAGAAATTACAAAGCTGTTGGTCACAGTACAAATTCATGACCACCACATTCATCAGTGCTTTTATAGACATTGTCCTTCATTTACTTCTCTCGGGATGAACCCTTACTCCATTCACAATCAAATTTTTTTCTCTCCTTTTCAGCTCTCAGCAACTTTGCGCACTCCTCATTCTCAACACAGTACCTCATTGTCTTAGAGTCTAATTGGCCCAGATTCTTTACCATTCATATCTAATTTGGGTTGAATTTTAACCCATCTGTTCCTCAATCCATCCAACCTCAAAAAGAAAAAAAAAAAAAAACTTCACACAATCTTCTACTTAGTTCTGTCTTCCCATATCTTCTTTGGCACCTTAAACCATCCATCAGTTTTCAAACTAAAATCATTTTTAAAAATTCACCTGTGTCAGTCACCTATGATGCTTAACAAGCAGTGAATATCTTTTTGATTATGAAATAACAATAATTTACTTGTCCAAGTCTTTAATTTGGGCAGAGCAGGGCTCCCTAGTGATTCAAGTGGCATTTTCTGAGGTTGGAAATTGCAAAACATTTTCTTCAGTTGTTAGTGTCTCAACTGGGATGCCTAGTATAGTTGCGGGGTACCTGGGTTAGGGTTTTGCAAAAAGTAATCTCTTCATAGATTAATAACTCTCATTTACATTTCATCACCATTTTTCAAAAATAATTCTCTGCTCTCATTTCCTCTAATGTAACACCTCTCATTTACTCCTCAACCCACTGCAATCTGGCTGCTAGTCTCATCAATTTATTAAAAACTAACAACTTTCTAATTTTTAAATTTACATATTTTTTCTTTGTTCTGACCTTACAGTATTGCCCTGCATCATTTGATTCTTTTGACCTCCTGCTTGAAATCCTCTCATTTGACATCAGAGATGTTGTATAACTTTTCTCCAATCTTGCTTCTTCATGGTATCATTCTCTAACCCTTTCTCTATGTAAATGTAGGAGGCTTCTGCATTACCCCTACTCCCTTACTACCCAGTCTGTCGCTAAGTTATCACCATCCTACCCTGGTAAAATCTAGAAACCACCTCCTCTTCCCATATCTATTGCTCCTACAGAATTCATCTGCTCTTCACAAGGCAAATACAAGAAGTTTTTTGTTTGCGCTCCACACTCCATTTCTCCCACTTCCAATCCTACATTTGATACAAACCGGTACAAAAGTTACCTTACTTTCCTCAGCTACTGATTGTCAATTAGAAAAGGTTGGTCTTCTTGTTTTTGTTTGCCAAACCCTGCAATTCTTGTACTGAATAATTCAAATCCTACAGCAATTGCCCAAGCCTAAACTTTAGCCCCACAGAACATTTCATATTTCTCTAGAGATGGCTTATGTTTTCCTGCCTCAGTACTCATCTTCAGAAAAATGTCCTCCATTGTCTGTCTATTGCAAAATTCTCTATCCTGTAAGACCAGACTTAAAAGCTACATTTTCCAAAAAT
Organism: Galemys pyrenaicus; assembly: GCA_019455555.1. NCBI lineage: Eukaryota > Metazoa > Chordata > Mammalia > Eulipotyphla > Talpidae > Galemys > Galemys pyrenaicus. The sequence goes on from JAGFMF010011573.1 coordinate 1,601,277, forward strand.
CACTGTATTTTCTCAGCACAAATCATCCCACTGGTTTTATAGCCATTGAAGTTTGTTGAGACATTGATTTAGAGATTGTCATAGCATAAGTTATAATGTGTTATTATTTGAGTATTTCTCACTAGATCATAAATCCATGAGACTACAGACTCAATAATTCTAGCAGCTAACATAGTTGATAAGAGCTCAGTGTTGTTGAGTTGAATTAAATAAACACTAGGAAGACTTAATAACTTTCAGCTTTTAGCCAAAGAATCATGTAGAATGAGGTTTCCTTCAATATACATGATTCAGCTGCCAGCTTAGAACAAAGGCTCTCTCTGGACAGGGTTGCTAAAATTCTGCCCCATTACTCAATGGTGTAAATATTAAAATAACCTCTAGAAGCATATATAAATTATACTTAAAAGTATCAAGTAAAGCAACATTGCATTTCCACAAATTACCTGGATAATTATCTTAATTTGCCATCCAGTTTAATGGTTATCACTCTAGGATTTATTATCAACTGATACTTATTAAATGTTAATAATTCTCAGGCTATATGTGACAGTGCCCTTTTCTTCCTCGATCAGCATTCAGATGTATAAGCATTTCAATCAAGTGTATAAAATTATATACAAGTAAACCTATAGAATGGAATAAGGAAACCTTGGTAAGAACTTTGTGCTGTAAGAACAAAATACTTTGATTACTCACTGTAACAAGTATGAAAAAATTATATTATATGCCTGGTGAGCAGCAATTAAGGCTCTAACTTTCACAAATAGATTCATTCCTAAGATGTATAGATCAATAAATCAATTCTATTTTTTATCTCCCTATAATTTATTTAACATTCATTTCTCATCCATCTTTGTCTTACAGTTTCCAACTTTTGTACATTAAGCTGTTTAACTCACCCATAGATTCTCTATCAAGTAGTTAATGGTCTAGAAATAAACACTAAAGAAATTCCTGTTTTAAAGGAATCCTAGGGTGAATATTTCTGGAAACTGTATGATTAGATTCTAAGTTAATTTAGAAATTCAAATTTGCATAAATCCAATGATCACATTAGGTTCTAAAGATAGCCTATAAACTGATTACTGAAAAAGTAGAATAAAATTTTTCCATCTAAATTATTTTAATGAAGTTTCCCAAACCGATCCTTTTTCACAGGAATGTTGGTGATCTGTAGCACTTTAGTATTATTAATTAATAAGTAGATCAATTTTAGGATCCTGGGACTGGGGAGCCTTGGATGTCACAGGAAGAAAGAAAAGACCAGAGAACAGTTTCCTCTCTTTCAGTTCTCACTGGGTGGTTCTAAGCAATATTTTGAAGTGACCAGATTTGCATAGCACACTTCTCCCTGCACTTCGCTTTTTCTCTCCTTTCTAGTTGCATTACCAGAGACTTCCCTATAGGTTCTCTTTTTTTATTCGCTTGCTTGAATGGCATGGAAAGGTGTATTTCAGACTTCAAGATGACTTAAACCCATCTTGTCTCTTCAAAGTTGCTCTTCCTTTAAGCTGAACTAAGAATATTGAGAACAGGGAGTTGGTAGGGAGAAGAGACGGAGCGTCAATTTCATGTAGCATATCTGTAGTGGGCCTAAAATTAATAGAAGTGAGTTAACATTTTTTTAATAAATTCTAGTATATTCCTTGACAGCATTAATAATACCAGATATCAAGGAAGATATAAAAAGCTACTAGGATATGTCAAAAATCTTTGCGGTGTCAAATTTAGGACATTTCCACTGAACACAAATGGGGACAATTGAAGAAGTTTCCACTGGGCACCAAGGGGGACAATCTGAGCATCAATAAGGATAATAATCACAGTGTAATGCAGCATGTTAAATATACAAAGTCCACAAGTTCATAATGTTTAAAATACATAACATTCATTTTTGGAGGAAACTAAAGCGTTCACTTACTATTTTAAAAACTGTTAAATAGACTCAAACATTTTTCTGCCTTTCCTAAATAAACTTACACAAATAACCAAATAAGTAATAAAGGGAATATTCCAGTTAATAGATAAAGAAGCAGAATAGAACCATGATATCATAAGTTTGTAATCTCTAATGAATTAATGTATCTAAGCACTAAAATCAATAGCCACTAATTTCACCAAAAAAAGAAGCAACCAGATATTATGTTCTTGAATAAACATATCAACTCCTAAGAAATAATCTTGCCAAAAAGATTTAAACTTGAATCTGAATAAGCTTTTAGATCCAACTATCAACTCTGAGGAAATACAGAAGAAAAAGTTGTTAAAACCACAAAAATGATGGAGGGAGTGAATCTTTACTAAAGGAAATTTAAAAGACACAATGTCAATGTCAAACTAAAAGAAATTGCAACGTGTAGCTTTTGTTTGGAAATTAATTCCAACAAATAATACAACATTAAGATATTTGTGAGACAATTAGAACTTGGAACTCTCTGGATATCTGATATTAAGGGGTTATTATAGGCTGTTGGTAGATGTCATAAGGATATTATGAATTTTATTTATAGAGTCCTTGTATTTGAGAAACACACTCTCAAATTTTGCAGCTGAAATAATAGCTAGGATTTTCTTCTGAGTAATGTAGGAGTAGGTAGTGCATAGCAGTAGGAGAATGATAACATTGCTCATTGTTAGAGCAGTTGATGGGTATGTAAGGTCTAGTGTACTATTTTTTAGAATATATTTTAAGTTTTCCATCATCAAACTACTTTTAAAAAGTGTCTTTTGAATGTGCATCTCTTTTAGTATACAACCTCATTTTCCTGCTCCCTCTGAAGCAAACTTCACATAAGAGTCATCTCTGCTTCCTGACCTTCTATTCTCACTCTTTCTAATCAGATTTTTGGCTTCCCTGACTTCACTGAAACTTGTTTTACCCAAATGCCCTATGACTGCCATCTGCTAAAGCCAACTTCCAATATCTGTTCTCATCTCACTCAATCTATTAGCAACATGTGGCAGCAATTTGCCCTTGTTTAGTTTCTGGTGTTCTCCTGTCTCCTAATTTCTCACTTCTCTATTTTCAGTCCCCCCCCCGCCCCAGACTACAGGAACACCTCCTAGCTCCCTATCTTCATGTCTCACTGGGTTATCTCATTCCATTGCACAACTCTAAACCTAATCTACGTGCTGATGACACCCAACTTGGCATCCCCATCCCTGAGCCCCAATAGACTTGTATGCCCAAGTCCATCACAATGCCTAACCGGCAGAGATCTTAACATGAACAAGTGCACAATGAAACTTCGGATTCTGCTTCCTTTCTTTCTCATACTCCCCACACTGGTTCCCACCTTAATTAATGCATCACCAGTTCCTGAATCACTTAGGTAAAAAGCCTCAAAGTTATCTTTGATAAGATCCCCCTATTCTGTACATCCAATCTGTCAGGAAGTTCTGTAAATTCAACATTAAATATATCCTAAACCTGATGCCTTGTCAGCTTGAGTTGCCATAACAAAATACCATAGACTGATGATTCAAACAACAAAAATTTATGATCTCACAGTTTTTAAGCCTGAGATTCTATAAATGGAGTGAGGGGAGGGGACACAATTCTGTCCATATCATCTGACTACAATTTCATGGATTTTGTACTTTTTTTTTACTTAGAAAGTTATTTCATCTCAATCTTCCCACAGTAATCTTCTCAACATTCATATCTCAGGGCAAATATCATTTTCCAGAAAGTCCTTCTCTGATTACCCTGTCTAAATTAGCCATACACATCTGATTAGCCCAGTCACTCTTGTCATCATCTCATTTTTTTTTTCTTCTTATAACTCTTGTCATGACCTGAAAAATCACGTATTTATTTGTTCATCAAATACTCCTACCAATGTCCAGGAGCAGGGGCCTTGCCTAGCCTGTTCTCTCCAGCATGCCCAGGGCCCAAAGCACAAGGTGCCCTGAAGGACAGCTGAAAAAGCAGAGTCTGGCTCCTCCACAACACTCCAGCACTGAACAACAGGACAGGGCTGTTCACACTGAGTACCAGCACCAAGAACATGTCTAGGAATAATAGTAGACACTAAAAATAAAAATAAAAAATTGCTGAATATATGAATGAATGAATACATGCCTTCCTAAATTATAACATAATAGTCCCTTCATCTCAATCCTAATTTTCTCCTATATTCTTTGTGATCTGTGTAGCTTTCCCTATCCCATTTTACCCTACCTTTCTTAATGGCTTTGTAACATTCAGATTCTTGGAATAAAAGAATATTCTTCCATAAAAGACTTGGGAGGCTTTATATGTTTCCCTTTTCTCTACTGGACAATGGAAACTTGTAGAAAGAAAAATGCACTATTTGGGCAGTCTACTATAATTCCAAGGTTGGATAAAAATGCAGAATTAGGAGCAGATCAAGTAGAAATTTCAGAGGAATTGGTGGAGTTTTCCCAGGAAGATCAAGAAGAGGCCAGGTCATCTCCAAACAGAGCTGTCTGTATCACTCCCCTTCGATGCCAGTATACTGAAACAGGTGGTAAAATTCAAGGACAACTCAATACAAGATAAGGTAAAAATAATTATTTCCCTAGTCAAAAGAGTTCAGAAAGGGCTCTAGTCTAAAGAAGACAGTCTCGCTATTGCATTAATATTATTCCAATGCTGGAGGAAGATTCTAACCAGGGCCTTCTGATTGGTGATTTCTGCAGTGTGTGTGCTTTGCTGACCATATCAGGGAGACATGAAGACCTAAGTCTGTCAACCCCAAAACGGTTGCTGCCTGTGATCAGAGAAGTGTCAAAGTCTGAAAGTTTTCTATCACTGATTGCCACTATCCATGTGAGAATCTGGGAGGACATGTCCAGGGAACCTTAAATTTGTACAGTGGGAAGACCTGTATATCTTTTTTTAAAATTTTATTTTAAGGAAGCCCACTGTCCCTGTGGACACTCAGAAAAGAATAATGACCATGTTATACTGTGAATTCTCCTCAGATAGGCACCCTCACTGTGCCACCCTCAGAGAGGAGGACAGACCTCTGAAGCAATATCCTTCATTGTATGATCCAGAGTTGTTTATCCTCAAGGATACCACAAAGACTTCTTTCCAGAATATGCAGAGCTATGTGAACCACAGAGCTACTGCCTTATGTATCACAGGACCATAAGCCTGAACTGCTAAAGTATAGAAGCAGAAGAAAACCTAGTGGCAGAGAAGACGGCCTTACTGGACAAGGATGTGACTATTTGACCCCTATAATGGATCAGTTGCCACTGCCTAGTGTCACCTAAGATACTGTAAAAGCAGAAAGAAGTCATCTCCCATGTGGTAAACCCAAGATTATTAATGGATGCCTGCAGAATAACAGGTCACCAAACTATTGAAATCCTACGTCTTGGGGTTGGCCAGGTTTCTCTAGAGCTACTGGCTGGTGGTGAAGTCCTGGAGCTGGCTTTGTAAGGCTCCAGTCTCGGGTTGCATAGAGATTTGTGTTGCTTCAGGGAGTAGTTGTGTTTCACTCCCAAGTGCTTTTATGTCTCTCCCGGGTCTTTAGGTTATAAGAGAGTTGCCGATCTTCTTTTCCTGTATTTGTCATCTTTATTTCCCACTCTCTCTTTTCTTGAAATGGGAAAATAAACATTGCACAATGAGAAAAAAAAAAACACATTTTGCAAAAGCTTGCAAAAACCTTAGGATACAGACCCACAAATTAGATTATCAATGAATATGTTAAGGTAAAACTTCTAATGAGAAAAAAATTATAGGACTAGGTTTTTACCGTAAGAGGTAATTGATTGCAGGTTAGCATTAAGCACAGATTAGATTTATATAATAAAACTGTATGGAGGTTTCAGTAGGTGAAAACAAATTTAATTTCCACAGCAGTCAGGAGAATATGCAGAAGTTGATGGATTATCTCTCTCACTTCTTAAAACCTCTGCCTGTAGATTCTCAAGGTTTTACAAATGGCTGCATCCGTGGGGAGACTGCATTTGGCTCTCAGACGTATTCTCTCATAAAGGAGTCATAGTCTATAATAAAATATTTTCAAATATTAAAAGAAAATGAGAGTGAGAACCATGTGTGCAATTTTCTGCAAAGCTGAGAAATAAAATGCTCTCACTTTAGACACCTTATCAAATGCTCCAAACTGAAAATAATTCAGTTCAGGATTTTACACCCAACATCCCAGATGCCTGCACAGTTGGAAAAGTGGGTCTGCCTTGATTTTGGTACACAGATAAGATATTTATGAGATAAAATGCAACTTCCTTTCTCCAAGACTGCCCACACTATACAGGGTCTGGAGAGATTGGTGATTAAGGATGGGCCTTTTTTGATCCAAATAGAACAGTACAATTAGCTGCAGACTGGGACTGTTTCGTCAGGACTCCTCCAGCTCACCACAGAGCCAGTAACCCGGTCTTTTCCAGGAGACATTGTGTTTGTTGTTGTTGCTTCCTTTCCAAGAAGCCTTGCAATCATCACAGGGCAGTGCGAACACTAAATGGGATAAGTTTGAGCAGCAAGACAGAGATAAAGGACACCATTAAAGTGGGGTTTTTTGGGGGGCATTATATACTGTCAGTAGAGTTCCTTCCAATGACTGGAGCTTTTTACCAGTCACTTTTATCCTAAAGTAGCCTCAAGAGCCTGTGTGCTGGTAGATCTATTTAAGAAGGGAGAGAAAGCAGAGTGTGTGGTCCATTCTGGGCATTTCAGTGGCATCTTGGGTTAAGGCCTGACCTGACTTTATTGGCACCAAGGCAGTCTCAAAACTATTTCAGGGACTGGACATTGCTCTGGAGTCCATTATAGATGAACTAAAAAGTCAGGCAGCCTCTTTCACTTGAGGCAAAGATTTATGTATCCACTTTAAACATTCTGACTCCAGTCAAAGTCCAATTCCAAACTTGAATCTATTAGGTTGAGCTTTGGCATGTACTGAATTCTTGAGTCATGACAGATCTGACTGCAATCTGGAAAACTGATAGAAAAATCCCTGCATGATTTGTATGTGGTTCCTGTAAATATACACAAAACTTAATTCTTCATACATGTGAGTGTGATGTTTTATGGAAAAAGGATCTTTGTGGATATAATAAAGTTAAAGATTTCAAGATGAGATCATTCTGGATTCAGGGTAGGTCCTAACTGAATGGCCAGTGTCCTTATAAAAGACAAAAGGAGAAAGATTCAAAGGAAAAAGCTACATGAACAAGGAGGCAGAAATTGGAGTGATGTATCTATAAGCCAAGGGACTCTAGAGTTGCCAAATATCGCCATAAGCTAAGAGGCGTGGAGCTTCCCTCAGGAGGCACTTTCTCAGAGAGGAAGACTTCAGAGTGAAACAATACTGCAAATACCTTGATTTTAGACTTTAGACTCTAGGTACATGAGAGATTAAATTTCTCTCATCTTAAGTCACTTATTTTGTGATCATTTGTTATGGCAACCTTAGGAAACAAATGAACCACACAATCCAGAACCAGAGAGTTAACATATTCCCAACTGCATGGGGAAAATCCTTAGGACACAGTTGGGGTATAGTGGATAGAACACAGAGTTTGGAAGCAGGCAGAACTTGTTAGTTATTACTGTATGTACTTGGCAAGTCCCTCTAGATTTTTGTCTCTTTGTGTGAGACCAGGAAGGCAGCCTGGGAATATGGGACAGGAGTCAGGAAGCAAAAGCCAAGAATATATTAGAGGTTGTCAACTCTGACTGTACATTGATATCATCTGTGAAAGTTCTAAAAAATATTGTTGATAAGGCATCACCTCCAAACAATTAATCAGAGTCCCTGGAGCTAAGCCATGAGTACTGGCGATTTTTAGGAACTCCTTGGGCACCACTTCACACCCACTGGCATGGTTATTATCCAAAACACAGAAAATAATAAGTTCTGGCAATGATGTAGAGAAATTGGAACCCTTGTGTATTGCTTGTGAGAAAGTAAAATGGCACAGAGGCTGCAAAGAAACAGTAGGGGGCTTCCTCAAAAAATAGAAGTATCCACATAATTACCTTATTATCCAGAAATTCCACATCAATGTATAAACACCAAGAATTGAAAGCAGGAACTCAAACGAATCTGTTTAACAATGTTCATAGCAACATTATTCACAATAGCCAAAAGGTAGAAATAGCTCAATGAATAAACAAAATGTGACAGATACATAAATGGAATACTACTCACTCTATAAAAGGAAGAAAACTCTGATAAATACTACAGCATGGATAATCCTTGAAGACATTATGCTAGGTGAAACAACACCAGACACAAAGGACAAATACACTGTGATTCCACTTATACCAAGTATGTGCAATAGTAAAATTCATAGAGATAGAAAGGAAAATGTTTTTTTTTTCCCCAGGGCCTGGGAAGAGGAGGGAAAAAAATGAGTTCAGAATTTTAGTTTGGGAAGATGAATATTTCTGGAGGAAGATGGTGGTGTGATGACTGCACACAACATATTTAAGACGTCAAATTGATACTTGAAATTTGCTAAAATAGCAAATTTTATCCTACGTACACTTCATAATGACAATAATCATTAAAACCTCCTTTGGCAATGCTCCTCTGCAACCAGAGTTGAGAAACAGGGATAAGCAGAGCCGTCTCAGGAGGCTAGTCAGGTCAGGCAAGTCATGAAGGAGACCACCTTGTCAACAGACAGGATCTTCCAGGAGACCAGGACAGGGACTCACTTGTCTTCCAGACCAAGATACTGGGAGTCAGTGGCAGGAACACAGTCATTGCTAAGTGGGGTCACCGAAGGCAGAGATGGACCAACAGCACCATGGTGCTCACTCTGTTATTTAATGATGTTCCTTTCCAACAAATCTGGTCCTGACTATGGGGTAAGGTGGATTCTGTTGGGGCAGGGAGTAGGACGTACAGGTAATAGGTGACTCAGGAAATGGAGACACCCAAAACTGTTACAGTCCTGAATCTGCCTTATTGTATTAATCTTAACCCCATAGATTTTCTTTGTGCACAGAGAGAAACCCTGTGAAACCTCAACTCTTAACCCCTTGGGTAAACTCCCACTCGGAACATCAGTCTGAGAGCAGTTTGAGAACCTGGAAGCCTTGCATAAGTCTGACAGAGCAGTCTATCGATCTATTTCCAGCAGAGAGTGGGTTGCAGGGAAAAGTTGAGCAAGGGTGCGTGGGAGCGGGGTGAGGGCGTGTATGAATAGATGCTGATTCTATTCATTTCAATTTCAGAGGGAACTGTTTCTAACCTTGTTCCCAGGCTTGGGCATGCATTCTCCTTGGAGTGCACAGCTTGTGGAATCCCTTGATCTAAAAAATGACAACAATGTCAAAGTCAAATTTCAACCCTTTGACACTGAAAAGATTTCAGCAATCTTATTAGCGGTGAAAGAAAATGCAGATATACTCTACCTGAGCCCGTTTCTCCCATCATGATGCCTGCATTCTGCCTTCTCTTCGGCCTTGGCTCAGCTCAGTTTTGCTGCATGTGTGAGAGGTGGTAGCTCTTTAGCACAACTCATGAGAGGAAGCATATGAGTGGGAAGCAGGGTTTCACCGACAAATACCATCCCTGCCAGCTTCCTAACAGCAGCTCATGTGTAGAAAGAAAGTATTTCACCTCTTCTATTTAAAGGAGTTATTAAGAACAACGGTAACACTTCCTTCAAATAAACTAAAAGGGGAAAAAATGGATGATACATAACCTCGAAAGCTCTCTTATGGGAACATAGGGACAGCCTGCATTTCCTGTACTTTAACAGTTTTGTTTGCACATAAATGGCATTTAATTTTGTTGGTCCTGTGCTCATGGGTGGAGAGAGGGCAGACCACAAAGGCTGGTCCAAGTTCAAAGGCTGACTCAGACCCTCTGTAGGCTGTTTTCTGCTTGTTTTATTTTATTTTTTATTAACATTTTTAAAATTTATATATATATTTTACATCAATTGTAATCCCCATGTATCTGCTTGTTTTAATTGGAACAAGCAAAGAGGTTGTGCAAGATGAAGGCACACCGTGGTGAGAGTGGACTTTTCTTCAAGAGCACCTTTGTTCTTTAGGATGTACTTACACATCTGGAATCCTGGCAGCTGTGCAGAACCCCCAGGTCAGAAGTTCCCGTAGGTATACAGCTGGTTGCCTTTTATACCTTTTATGAAAGGGGGTGGGATGAGGAGGGTTGCAGGACACGAGCAACTTATGTCACTCAGGTTTAACGTCCCAGTGTCAAGTTCTGAACGTCTTGTTGCTTCACAATATGTCTTATTTTGCTTGTTGAAATTTAGAGTCTACTTGGGACTTCAGTGCAGTGGGCTGGCCATGGCCTATTGTGATTGCAAAGAACAAATACAACAAACAACTCCAAAGTCTTTGTCCTTTCCACTAAAGAAAAATAAGAGCAACACTGTCATAGTAACTATCCCCATGCACTGAGTCCTGCCACATTTCGTGGAGAGGCGAGGCTATTTGAAGGTGGATTCAGAGATGGGATTCAAAGATCTGTTTTGATAATCTAAACTCTCTGGTTGTTCTAAGAACTATTTCATTTACTGACTCCTTCTACACCATTTAGTAGACTTTTTAAATAACTGAAATAATCATGTCTGCCTGAAAAAGGCTTGATTGTTACTGGGTAACACCTATAATTCTTATTTTTTAAGATTCTGTGCCAGCCCTGGTTCATACATGTAGCTTCCCACAGTCTCCTACGTCAATACTTTATCCTACAGTTTTGATATTTTTAAATTTAACACTTAGATCATATTCATTCAGATATTTATTTATTCACTTCCTTAGTAATCATGTATGAAGTCTATTATTTACCAAGTATTGTTGGAGGCATTGAGGAAAACAACAAAGTTAAAAGACAGTTTTTGCCTTCAAGGTTCTCACATTTTAGTTGGGAACATAGACAAGTAATCTCCCAGGAGAACTCTACAGATGTTTTCAAACCTACCTATTTTTTTTTTTTTAAAGTCATCTTCATTTTGCATGGTACTATGTCTCATCTCAAAGGCCTTCAATGTCTTCACATCCTAACCTTTATCCTTTTATAAGCACAGCCCTACCACTCATTAAGTTAGTGCTAATCTCTGTGAAATAAAAAATAGCAGAATTGATATCTGAGGTCATAAGTGGCATCACAGCTTCCACCTTGGTCTCTTGGGATTGCTCACAATTTGCTCACTCAGGGGACACTAATGTGGCCACTGAAGAGTCTACTTGAGGAATTGAGACTCTTGTCCAGAGTCAGTACCAATTTCCCAGTTGGTCATCTTGGAAGCAAATACTCCAGTCCTGGTACTTGCTTTTAACCTTCATGTGAGTGCAGCCCCAGTCAACAGGTGACTGCAAAATCATGAGTAACCATGAACTAGAATTGGCTCACCAATCCCACATATTTTACCCATGGACACCATGAGCGATAACAAATAATTATTAGAGTTTTAAGTAAGGAACTCTGGGGGGGAGTTTGTTACATAGGATAACTAATACAAATAGGCTATTTTCTTGTTTTTTGAGTCTTTCTTCTGTGGGAAACTCCTTTGTATATGTTATGCCCCTGCAATTTCTTCATTTTTTTAAGATGCTGCACAAATATCTTCTATTCTAATGATGTTTTTCTTTGTGACACAATTCTTAGACTTGTACCAGTTACTTGGCATATCACATTATAATCACCTGTCTATTTGTCACAACTCTCTGCATTACAAGTGGTCTAAGGGCAGACTGTACTATATTCAAAGTTTACAACATCATAGCACTAGCAGATGGTCTTACATATCATATGTATGTGATAAATATTCATTAAATGTATGGTGGCATGAGTGGTAAATGATAAACTATTGTACATATAAAAAGGAATTATATTAATTTTTCCATTTTTATTTCAAGAGCTCTGTTTCCTCTAGATTTATTTTTCCCTTATCAAAATTAGACTGGGCATGGACCTCATTTACTAAATCTTTTCTGCCTACCTACAGCATCTAATATAGTGCTGGATACTCAATGTGTGCTCAATAAAGGTTGACTAAGCATTTAATACCTTAAAACAGAAATTCAATAACTGTAGTCCAGTGACCTGAAAGAGCAATGTTTCTTCTTGTATGTCTAATGGATTATCAAGGAATATCTTAGAGCCAGGATTTTAGAAATAATTGTCAATGCCAAACTCAAGGACACAACTATCACCAAGAAGAGCCTGCTTCAGGGACAGATGATTCCCAGAGGATAATAAAGAACTAAAGTTAAGAGTACTTAATCCATATGAACCTAGACTCCTTGGACATAAAAGACTCTCTGATACCCATGTAACCACCCTGATATCAGAGATTTTCTTCCAGAAGAGTTAATATCTCATTGTAGGTCAGGGAACAGTCACAGCGAAAATGTTAACGTTAGTGATGAGGCTAAGACTACCTCAACTACCCCAGCAAAAGGGCAGAGCTCCACTGTGAATTCCTGTCAAAACAATACTTACAGGTTCAACTAGGATTGACTCAGTGACCAGTGTTCACTCTGCTCACCACAAAGGCTCCATGTGTCTCGCTCATATTGCACATTGTCTTAAAGAATCACCGTTGGCCCTCAGCTCCAGTCCTGCCTGTGGTTGTCTCATTTCTCTTCATTTTCATTTATCCATTCCATGTCTTCATCTTGAGTCACTGACTGACATCTTCTGGATGAATTTCTTTATTCCAGTACAAATTATGAATTTATAATTAATTAATTGTTTCTTAGTTTCCAAAGTAGGACTTTCATTAATTGAGGAGTAAATGCTGATATTACCCAAATTTTAAAAGAAGAGACAAATGATTTTTTTAAAAGAAAGTAGTGTGAGTTCTCATGATGAGGTAATTTTTCAAAAATTACTTCTTTATGACAGTTGGTATAAGTTATATAAATGCTAATAATATTTTTGTTAAATGAGTGAAAAATATGAAAGTGAAAGGAAAATAATGAATAATCAAGTCTTCTACCAACATTTACCATTTGGATTTTCATAATTTAATAGAGAACCACAGCAGGTTTTTATTATTCAATATGTTAGTCTCTGGATTATCTGTCAGAGATGTAAATGCCTCTAATTCAATCATGTTTATCTTGTAGGTATATTAGTAACTTCACTGTTGATGACTTTTATGTTTTATATTCAACTGTATGTCTGTTATTATGAAAACAATAAATATAAATTTATAAAAGAAAGAGATAAAACAATATAAAGTGGAGCTATATCTAAAGGGAATGGAACAAAATAAAAAACGATGATAGAAACAACTTTAGGGAATAAATTGATTTTAAAATGAACATTTCAGTACTGATAGGTTTTAAAATTTCGTATACCCACAAAGAATTAAAAATTATTCATGAGTCTTTTGGTTATGAAACTTACTTAAATTTAATAATTTAAATAGCCTGAAAAATCTTTGGTATTTTATAAAAATTTCAATCAAAAATAGAAAATAAAATGATCACCATAATCTTCAACTGGCATCTATTATGCCCCTTTCTGCTTTTTAAAAAAACATACTTGCATTAAAAATTTATCTTTGTGCAGCCTCTATTTTTATTGTCATTCTTGTCGTCATTTATAGCATTTTTACCAGCATAACATTTAGAAAGCCCTCATCAGGGGTCAAAAACTGCACTTACCACTCTAATGCATCATTTCATTTAACATTCCAGGTAATCCAGGATAAGTACTCACACGTGTCATATGGGGAATCTGAGGCAGGGGACGGTTAAAAAATTTGTCCTATATCCCACAGAGGTGGAAGATTCAGAATTCAAACCTGACCTCTTACTATTCTATTGTAAGAGTAATAGTAAAAAGTGCCATTCCCTTCAAGAGATCTGCCCACTTCTACTCACACAAATCTTTCCCTTTTCTAAATCAAAGTTTTTTCCTATGTATATTATGTCTTGATATATACTGAAGATGCGAAGAAAAGGAAATCCTTGCATATCGTTGATGAGGATATACATGGGTAAAGATATTAAGAAAGGTTATGAAGGCTTTTAAAAAGTAACCATCTAAATTTTGAAGTGCCCATATGATGCAGCAATCCTTCTGGACATGTACCCAAAGGAAATAGAATTAATACTTCAAAGATATCTGAACTCCCATGTTCATTTCAAGATCCTAAAACAAAGTAATGCCCATCAGATGACTGGATAAAGACGTTATGAAATGTATATGTACACACACACATATATATGTTTTTATATATGTGTGTGTTTACATATGATGAAATATTATTCAACCTTTAAAATGAAAAAAGAGCCTGTCATTTGCAATGAATTAGAGAGACATTATGTAAAGTGAAATAAACAAAATGCAGAAAGAAAAAAATTAATGATCTTATTGATCTGTAGAATCTGAAAAAATCAAATAAATAGAGGCAGGAAATAGAACAGTTTTTATTGGGGATAGGAAGGTGGAAAAAATACAAGATGCTGATCAAAAAGTACAAAGTTGCAGTTATATAAATGAATAAGTACAGCTATCTAATGTGCAGTGTGGTGATTATAGTTAAAAATACTGTATTGATATTGAAAAGTTGCTAACAGATTTCAATTGTTCTCATAGGGGTGCTATTAGAAGAGTAACTATGGGAAGAGATGATATGTTAATTATTGTAGTAATAATTTGGCCTTGTATATGTATATCAAATTACCAAGTTGTATACCTTAAATATATACAATTTATATTAAAAATAAATTAGTACATACAAAAAATATGTGCCTATACTCTTTCAATTTACCAAACCATGACTTCATAACTAAGTACTAGATGAATTGAATGTGACCATTCACATAGTAACAGTGTGCTAAGCACTTTACATAGATTATCACATTTAATTTTGGGGATAAATCTTGTAGTAGGCTTCATCATGCCTATTTTCTAGCTTATCTAAGAAAATTCTACGTTCTTATCATCTATTGAAATGTTATATTAGGACCTGGCTAAATCAAGTGATTTTAACAAAATTATTTTTGCTTCTGGGTAAAAAGTGAATATGAATTAATCAAATAGAAATGTATATATTTATATCTATATAACTATACAAATATTACTATATGTCTGAATACACGAGTACATGGGAATGTTAGTGGTATGACTGATAATTTGATATTGTGGAATTGGAGAGAAGAGGTCATTAAAAATTTTCTTCTAGATATATCTCTCAATGGGGGAGAGAAAATTGATTCAGTCACAAATTTTATTTGCAATCCTACAACTAAAATCTGCATTTAAATAACCTCATTTAATATGAGATTGTCAGCCATTTCTATTGAAGATGTAAAGTAACTTTTAATTTTACAGCTTGACTTTTTGAGATGACTTAATTTTGAGATGGGATAGTCTATAGTTTGTTTTTACATTATAACATAATCTTAAAGGTTCTCTTTCTGGCCACATCTCAAAGCATTACTTACTCTGCCTACCTCAAATTTGTATTACACTATTTTATTCTGTCCCAGGGGTCAGAGAATTTGAAGCCATTCCTTCACTTCCTCTTTCTCTATCCTTTCCTGATAGATGATTCCTTCAGAAGAGATACAATCAACACCAGCCACAGGGCAAGAGGGCAAATGGAGAGTATTTAGTGAGCAAGGACTGACCTCCATTGAAATTTCTCATAAACTGATGATGTTACAGGGCAGGGAGAGGAGCACCTTAGAACTTCTAGGCTTGCCTTTTTTTTGAATGGGTTTTGCTATCCACCGCATTAAGACAAACACATAAAACCTTTAATAGAAAGGAATTTTAATACAACTAGGGTACAATAAAGAAAGAACAAAGCATATAGTTATTAAGTTTAGCATTTAAAGTGACTCACTTGGCATTGCAAATACTGGATTCATTGAACCGAGCTTCTGTTTTCACAGCCATGTAGAATATAAGCAGTGGTGTAAGGAGCTGCTGCCACCAGCCCCAGAAGTTGATTTTATGCATCTCTTTCTGATTTCAGGTTCAAGGACACCATGTTCGTAGCTTGTAATCAGTTATTCCAGTATTTACAATACAAAAATTGGCATATTCTACAAATCAAGAAACTTTTTCTCCTCCTAGAGTTGGTCCCTAAGCATTTACTAACATAGCACTAACTATAAAGGTCAGGAGATAAATCTTATAATTTATAGAAGACAGAGAATCCAAACATACATCCCCTATAAAGCTGTGCTCCCCATCCCCACTAAGAAGTACATATTTAATATAAGAAATTAGTATAAATGTGTGCAACAGAAGGAATTATGAAGGTGGCACACCTGATGCTAGACAGGGGAGCAAAATATCTTCCCTGAGAATTTCATAGTTTGCCCTTGTGAAAATTTTAGAAGCTGAGATTTGTATTACCTGTGTGGCCTACAAACTTAAACTAAAATTCAGAAGTGGTCCCAGTTGATAGTATCCCCAGGATTCTGGCTGACTCAAATACAAATACTTTGTGGAAATAAACTTATAATTCAGCCTCAAAAATGAGGATAAGTAAAAATTACTAGCTCACATATGAAAAAATAAAAATGACACACAAGAAAATAAGGCCATAAGACACAGACAGTAAAATTAGACCTGCAAAAGTTTTAAATATTTAAGGGACAAAATAGGAAACAAGTTTATTCAAAGAAATAAAATAGACTGTTGTAAAAGTGAGAACAGACAATCTGTTAAGATAAACTTGAGGGAAATAAAGAAAACTTCTAGAAATAAATAATCAAATGTAGAAAGTAAAAACTCAGTGCGCAAACTTAACAGAATATTAGACAAAGGTGAAGAGGGCATTGGAAAAATCAGAAGGAAAATGTAAAGTATCCAAAGTGAGGCCCAAAATTGTCAAAGTGGTAAGGGAGATGAAGAGATGCAGTAGAATGATTGGGGCAGGGAGGGGGTCATGTGTCGTAAATCCATAAATAAAAGCATGAGGATGATAACTTAAATTTAGGGTAATAGTTACTTGTGTGATGGAGTGAAGCACTGGATAACCAGGTACATAGGACTTTAAAACTATTAGTAACATTTTATTTCTAAAGATTGCTGGTGGCTACCTGCCATCTTTTTTATTGTTGTTATTTATGCCTTAAAATGGAAATACTCATTTTTTATGTTGTTGCTATTTAATAATGAACATTTAAAAAGTACTTTGAAAAGAAATACTCCATAGTGTTCGGTATAGTTGCATTTGGGTCATGAGACTATGGGAATTTGTATTTTCCAATTTTTCTGACACTTTCAAATTTTCTTTCATGAAAGTATTAAATTCACAATAAAAATATAATGGCAAACACACTTAAAAAGAAGAAGCATATGGTTTCTCAACATGATAAAAATCTGATGATCCTATTAAAATAAAAGGGATCTTCCCTTTTATTTACAGATAAATGTTACATGTAGAAATGGGAAGACTCCTTTGGGTTATGTTGGTTTTTTTTTTTTGGGCTGGTGAGCAAAAACATAATATCAAGTTTCCAATAAATTAAGGAAGCTTTTTAATTACTTTGGAACTTAGGTGGGTTCATAAACAGAACTATTTCAGTTTGTTAATTATATTTAATGACAAATTAATTAGCGATCTGGGACTGGTAAAATTGTAATAGGACTGTTGAGATTTAAACATGTTTCAAGGAGTCTGAGGCAAAGATTGATTTAATTTTTGACTTAATGTGTTTATAGGAAGCAATGGTTAGATAAGGTCCATTGGTAAGAGAAACACTGGTAAGATTTATAGGTAAGAATTTGCTTACACTTCAAAACATTTTTAATAATTAATTGAATAATCAAATCTGAAAGAGAAAAGAAAAAGACATTTTAAAGTTCTGAATTCAACTTACTGCAAGATTACAGTTCGCAAAATCACTTAAAGGAAGTGGGATTAAAATTAAGGAAAAAACTTCATTGGATTTAGTTCATTTCTTTCTAATATAAAAAAATACACTGTACTATTACATGTTTATGGGTAAAAACTGTTTCTTATTTGAAAAGTATGACTTAGCTTGCAATTTTTAAGTTGTCTAAATTAAGTTATCCTAACTATTCTTTTGTATTCCAGCAGTATATGTTGAGGTATAGTAATATAGTGAAATGCAGGTATAAAATGTACAGTTCAATCCAATTTAACAAATGCATACACCTGAGTAATCCAAAAACCTATAAATGTACAGACTATTGCATCACCCCAGAACTTTCCTTTGGGTCCCTGCCACCTCAGTGCTTAACCACATGCAACCAGTGTCCTGATTTCTACTATCATTTGTTGGGTTTGATTTTTCAAGAATTGTGTGCCTGGCTTCTTTCACTGAATATGTTGTAATAATTGTTTCATGCTTTTTATTCTGTTGTATACCATGAATTTTTTTTTTTTATTCCTTCATCCGTTGCTGGTTATCTGGGTTGATTCTAGTTTTTAGCTACTGCAAAAAAAGCTGCCATGGATATATATAGTTTGCATATTTCTTTTTTTTAACATAAGCATTTGAAGTTATAAATTTACTTTAATGTAAAGTTTTAACTTCATGACACACATTTTTGAAATGTTATTTTGTCATTCAATTCTAATCTGTTTTAATTTCTTTTGTGATTCACTCTTTGATCCATGAATCATTTAGAAATCTGTTAGAGATTTTCTACACATCTTTATACTACTAATTTCTAATTTAATACTACTGTGACCAGAGAACATGCTCTATATAATTCAAATATTCAGAATTATTGAGAATTCTTTATCAACTTTTGTGGTCTACCTTAATAAGTTTTCTATGGGACATTTAGAAGAATTTGTATCTTTTTATTTGAGCTTTAGTATACTATAATTGTCAATTAAATGAAGTTAATTGATAGAGCTTTCCCATCTTGTATTATTTTAACTGATTTTTGTTATCTATTTGCTTTATTTATCGAGATTCTAAAATTTCCAACTACATTTATGAATTCATTATTTCATACTAAATTTTAGTATTTAGTATTTAGTTTCATTCCTGTCTTCTGCTTTATTACTATGAAATGTCCATTTAATTTAGGAATACTCTTATATTTTGAAGAGTTGGATACTCTAGAGTTGTGCCTGCTCAATTATATTGCCTGGCATGGTTTTTATGCCCTTTTACTTGCAAACTGTTTGTGTCTTTCTATTTGCAAAGCAAAAATCATATGGTTTTTGTCCAGACTGACTTTCTCTGACTATAATTGTAACATTTATTTATGTTTAATGTTATTGATATATTTTTGTTGAATTCTACCATTTTTTTTCTTTTGCCCTATCTACTCTCTATATCTGATTCTCCTTACTTTCTTGGGTAAATATTTTTCTTTTAGTAGTCTATCTTAGCTCCTTCACTGACATAATAATGTGTCTACTGGAATTTCTGTCTAAAGAAACTCTCTTATATCTTTTGTTGCAGGCTTGACAAAGATAGGTACTTTTCTTCCCCTTCTCATGTACAAATGTCTTTAAAACATCTTAATTTTTTAAGACAGTTTTTGCTGGCTATAGAATATTTAATTGCAGTTTCATTATTCATCACTTAAAATTACTGTTCTGTAGTCTTCAGTTTCCAATTTTTTCTGTTATTTAACATGCTAACTGTTATTTACCTGGAGGCATGTTATTTATTTTCTGACTGCTTCCAAGACTTCATTTCTGAATCTTTTAGCAGTTTGATTATGATGTCCCTGTGTGTATTTTTTGTTGAGGGTTTGCCAAGTTTCGCAGATATATGGATGAGTGATTTTCATAAATGTAAGATTTGAGAGTCCCATTTTTCTCTGCTCTTTCCTTATAATTCCAATTGCATGTATTCTATCATCATCCACCCATCATCATTTTATATCATTCCATTTGTCTCAGATGTGTATTCATGTTTTCCAATTTTCCTTTTGTGTTTCAATTTACGTTATTTCTATGGGTCTGTCTACAAGTACAGAATATGATGTGTCTCTCAGTTTGTAAGTCCACTAAACAACTGTTCATCATGGACATCATAATTCTCACTTCTAGGACATCCACTTGCCCCCTTTTCATAGTTTCCATAGCTTTGTGACATTCCTCATCTTTTCACACATATTGTTCACCTTTCCCATGATTATTTAGTATGTTTATCATAGCTGTTTTACACTCTTTGTTATGTGCAACGTGTATACTGTTTTTGTGTTTCATTCCATTGATTATTTTCTTCTATGATGAATCATGTTATTTTGGTTCTTTGTGCCATCATACTTCTTTTACTTTTTTTAAAATCAAGATATAATTGGCTTATGACATTATATTCAGCTGTACAACCAAATCATTTACTTGCATATTGAGCAATTGTGACACAATTCCAACAATAATTGCCACACGGAGTTATACATTTACTTTTCTTGCAATAGGAATGATAAGAACTTTTGAGCTATGCTCCCTTATATGCAGTACAGTGTTACTACCTACAGTCACCATGCAACGCAGTACATCTTCTGGACTTATTTGATAATGAAAAGTTTGCATCTTTTAGCCATCTTCATCCATTTTGCCTGCCATCCCCCTCCATTCATACTTTTTAAATTAATATTGACATTATACATAAAGAAAGACTTAAGCAAGTAAAAACTCTTGGCCATGAAAGTGTACCCTTTCATCAGTTTGCCCCTTTCATCAGTTTGCCGGAGATAAGGGTTGAATCAAGCTACCTATAATTTAGAGGACTATAGACTGTTAGTACCTTAGTTAGGTTCAGTTCACAATACATTTCAAAGGGCTGGAGGGGATGATTAGAAGCTTCCCGTTAGCATTTAGCATTACTTGAGATATGACTGTTTGGAGGATTTGTCTAACTCTTCCTTCCCTGCTTTTAACCTTCAGTGATGCTTCCTGTACCTGTTCTTCAAAGGATTAGCTATCAGTTGTCTAAAGCTTTTCTTACCCCCAGGGGGCTGCTACCTTAGGCTGTGAAGCCTGAAATACTTGGAAGTTTCCTGAAATTCTCCTTTATCCTCAAACTTTGGCAGACCCGGCACACCTGTGCCTCAGGGAAGCAGGGATGCCTCATTCAACTTTTCTGTCACCCTATTCCCAGTACTAAGGACCACAGTGCTTTGAAAGTTTACCTCAGTTCTACTTCCTGCTTGATTTTATACAGTATTCTAGGGGTGAGGGCAGGGACTATTTTCTCTGTTTTCTTGTTTTTCCCCAGTCTATGATGACTCTATGGAAGCATGTGGAAAAGATTGGACAGGTGAGAGCAAATTGTTTATGAGCTTCTTAGGGTTTCTGAACTATCACACCAGCTTTTCCCCAGTCTTAAAAAATGTATTAAAGGCTCAACCATTTTCTTCTTACCCACTTCTGTAGCAATTTCCTACTCTTCCAGCTGTTTCCTGAGGATGGGCCATCTGTGGAATTCTCCACTTTCTGAATTATAGTTCATTAGGTTTTTTGCATGTGATTCTCTTTTATGCCCCAAAGAAACAAAATGAAACTGTGAATGTGTTTGCTATTTTGTTAGGATATGAGCAGTGCTCCCTTTAGTTTTCTGTATTCTGTAGTCAAAGTAGACACAGAAGGCCAGCATAATTATTTAAGCATCATAAGACTCTCTCTCTTTCACTCAAATCCTCCTATACGATATTAAATTCTCCAGATAAGTTTGTAGTTCTCCTGTGTCTAGGCAGGACTCTCTCAGTATTAACTGGAGTTTGATCTCAGGAGTACTCAATTTTTTTTTTGATAAGGTTATTTCCAATATTATAAAAGTTTCATATACTATCGTAGAGATTATGTCTGATGTAAGTGAACCTGAACTTAAATAAATCTTTCTCCTATACTGTGTCTCTCTCTCCTTCCCAGTGCCTCTCCACCATCCTGTTCTATGCCTTAGGCTTCCTCTCAGTTTTGTTTTCCAAACTATTCCGCACACTGCTGAGAGATAATGGCTAAATCATAGAGATGATCCAGTAATTGACTTTGAAATCCTTCAATAACATTCCTCAGCAGTTTACTTTATGCTCTGTGCACTTTATGTTCTGACTTTGCATTATATCTACAAACTCATCATTCTCAATACAAAATGTGCAACTCTAATTTCATACAACTCTGTTTTGAACTCTATTCTTTCTTTACCGGCAGAAGAGTTAATACAGTTAATTCTGGGTAACTCAGTTAAGTCATGGTTTTCTTGCTTCTTATTTTCTCCCCTTGACTGAGTTTCTTCTGTTTGGTTTTCATTGATCCATCTTTGGACACTTCAGGTATCACTATTTTCTACATTGGCAAATCCTGTGATGTCTGAGTTCTCATCCAGTGTCTACTTGTAAGTTTGACACATATCTGCTATTGTGCCTTCTCCTATTTATGAGATCCAACACCACAAATCTAAAGGTTCTAAGTGTCATATTCACAGACAAATTTTTGGGTATTTCCCTCACCTAGTTGATTTTCGTAAGGAATCTATAAGACCTCCTAAAATTTATTTGTCTATTAATTATTTAGACATTTCCAATGTGCTTTGCTATGGTACATAAAGAACTCTATGTGGTTTGGTCCAAATCCAAAATGACACAGTAGAGTATGGGATTCCTTAACTCTGAAAATTTCAAATTTATATGGGGGATCTTCTATTCTCTTGCAATATAGAGAACCTTAATCTTTGTGACAACACTTACAAACTGTGCTAAAAGACTAATTCTCCGTCTTCATATAATCTTCCAAATATATCTTCCTTATTCTTGAACTACACCTTTTGAAATTCAATAGCCAAGACTGGACATCTCTGCTCTCTGGCACTGCTGGAGCAACTACCCGTGAGGACAATAGGTCAACTGAATTTTAAAAGGTACACTTGGCAATAGAAAATGATGAGAGTAGTGAAAGAAACATATCAGTCATCATTTTAAAAGATTCATCACATAATTATTTTTATCTATTCCAAGTTTAAAATATTGGGACCAGTGGAAGCAATAATGGAGATAGGGCATGGCCTCCAAAACTTCCAGGAGTTGTTTAAAGATGCTGCTATTGAGCCTCTATCAAAATGGCATTTACTCAGGTACTTTTACCTATTGTGGCAGCATAGGCACATTAATCATTCACTAGAGTTTCCTTCATTCTACACCTCTGATCAGTAATATGTATCAGGAATGTCCAAGAGACAGGGTTTATAGCCCACATTGGTACAGTCAACTGAACTGATTGATTATGTATGGTCCTATTCTGGTCACCAACAAATTTCATAAGGTTAAAAACATGAATTTATTGGCAAACTTACTATATTGCAGAGATGGATGCCACTTTTCCTGGGCATATATCTTATTGTTGTATTTGCAGAAGAAACTGAAATCACAGGATGTGTAGGATCAAGAGATTACCTTAAGATATATCCCAATGGTGAGAATTCCTTTTTCAATTTCCTCTGGAAAGGAGATTCACAACTCTTTATAGTAGCTTTGTTCAACATTTCACTGACCGCAAGTGTTATTTAGTTTCTGAGGAACAGTTTTGGCTATTATTTTCTATGTGGCTAGAAAGCTATGCTCAGCAATATATTTGAAAGTTATCCCTTTCAAAGAGGCTGGTAAAGTAAAATAAAACAAACCAAAATAAATCAATGATACAAATGCAACAGGCATTTTAAATATTTTAATATTTGTGAATAAATATTGGTTGTGAGTTTGTTATAAAGCTGACAACATAGGAGAAAAGACAAAAACAAGAAGAAATTTCTATCACTATTTAATAGTATGTGGTGGTATACTGTAGTTGTGCAAAACATTCAGGGATGATTATTGTTATTAGTTTTTAATTATATAGAAAACTACTCTGAAACCAGCGGCTAAAAAGAATAGATATTTACTAGTTCTTAAAGTTCTGGAGGTTGGTTACGTTCTTCTTTTGGTTTGTGTCAGCCGAGTCATCTCTGGTGCTTGTTAGGTTGGTTGATTTAGGTGGGGGAGAGAGGGCTGGGTGGAGAGGCGCTCTCTCAGATATATGACTGTTTGGTCCAATATCAGTTAGGAAGATGACCACAGCCTCTCATCAGCCAGCAAGCTGGCTTGTGAAAAGGCTGAAATTGTAATTAGGGTTCAGATAAACACTTAGATTCAGCATTAAGTATCTCTTTTGGGCTTAGTCTTGAAGTAATAAAGTATATCTCTTAATGACGAGGGGCATGTAGAAAGTTAGAGAAATTTGTAGCCACAATGCTATCTCCCTCATCAAGCACCTTTGTTTATAGTTAACAAGAAACAATAATTCCAGCTGTATTTGACTTAGGAAGAAATCAAAATCAGCTTACTGGAGAAGATTTATAAATTTATATATTTAATTTACTTTTGAAAGTATACAAATCCTAAGTATTTACAAGTCAATGCGCTAGCACAAAATGAAAATAGTGGGTAACAAAACCTGTCTGAAAAGAGAACATTACTAGCACCCAGTAGTCTCATGTCTCGTCTTCCAACATCATCCCACTCTCCTCTCCAAAAGTAAACACTAGATTAATTTTTGCCTGTCTTCCTAATTCACAGTTGCTTCATAATATGCGTCTGAGTCAGACTACCTTTAGTCAACACCGATGCTTCCTAGATGTATGCAAGTGTAGCGACAGGAAGGCATGGGCAGGTTTTCTATGATTCAGGCAGACAGGCCAAGGAGGAGACCTGGAGCCCTCAATGACTTTTTCAGACTTTTATTAATTTTTCTGTATTAGAGGCAACCAGGTACATGGCAGGCAGAGTTGGGTGGTGGGGGCCAGGAGGCTGGCAGCCTCCTAGCCCCTGGTGAATCTTCACTCTCGGGGCTGCTTCTGCTGCTGCTGCTAGTGCCACCACACCTCTGCCTGTCCCGAGATGCCAGCCTTATATGCCCTGTCTTTTTGCACAGATGTGTCCACCTACGCATGCCCACACCCTACGCCAGGTGCCCACCATCAGGCATATGCGCAGGACTGCAGGTGTCTATCAGTGACACTTATAGTGGGAAGACAGTAAAACCCCATTACTTCCATTTACCCTACAGCAAGTTACTGGACATAGCTGTGGTTTTACTTTCATTTCTGTATAGTATTCCATTGCTTGAATATAACAGAAAACTTCTTTTATCCATTCCACTGTATAAGGACTTTTGGGTGGTTTCCAGTTTTTGACTTTCATGAATAAAACTACTTTGAGCATTCTTGTCAGGCTTTTGGGACACATATGTTCTCATTTCTGTTGGGAAGAAAGAATATTGAAAATGTTCAGTGTTCTTACTGTCCAGATACCTATTTACCCAACATGAAGCTTTATTGAGGTATAACTGACAAATAATTACAAGATATTTAAAGTATATAAAATTTGATTTATATACATATTGTGAAAGGATTCCCCTCATCAAGTTAATTAATAAACCCATCACCTCACATATTTACTTCTTGTGGTATGTGAGAAAAATTAATTTGCACTCTCTTAGAAAATCTCAATTATATAAAACGGTGTTATCAACTCTACTCATTAGTTTGAACATAAGATCCTGAGATGATATTCATCTTATTGCTGAAAGTATTTGTATTCTTTTACCAAACTCTGCTTATCAACATGCAGCACTAATAACACAGTTATGTTTGGCACCAAGGATTGGAATTTCTGTCTCATAAGGAACAAATAAATTTAATATTTGCTGATCCTGTCAAATAATTTTTAAGCTGATTTTACTCATTATTTTCCCATCACTTCTGTATATTTATTTTCCTTTAACATATTTTTTATTTTCCTTTAACATATTTTTTATTTTCTTTTAACATATTTTATGCATACATTTTATCTTCATTTTGCTGTTGTAGGTTTAAGCTAATTCATTCTTGACTTCTACTATCTCTTGCTCTATCATAAAATATAACATTTGGATTTCAACTGGGTTAATAGTAGCTGACCCTGCATTTAAATTTTCATAAAACCCCAGAATCCTACAGTGCATCAACTCTTTCTGCCCAGGAATAAGACAAAATACATCACTATTTGTCCATTCATTCTTCAGATGATCATTTGAGTACATGTGAGATTTTAAAATTTGAGCCAGGGGTACAGAGAAATGTAATATCAAACTTCTGACCTCCCCAAATTGTCTACAGTAATTGATATTGTTTTAATCAGTTCACTGTGTGTTCCTCTCCAGCGTCTCCCACTCCCTCCTCACACTTCAACATTGACTCCAGCTGAGGCTAACAAAGCAGCATCTTTCATTAACCATAAACCAAGTTTTCCCTGTTTTGATAACTACCCATAACCGTTTCATTATCTCTTTTAGACAAAAATATTATAGACATGAATTAAATCGTTCCCAAATGGTGGCAGTATTTACCATTCATGGTTTTTTTTTTTTTTTCTTTCGAGGAAGAATCTCAGCAAGTATTTGTTTATAATGGATTTTCAGACTGCATTTATATTGTGTAAAAAGGTTAAAAATGTTCATGGTGTTCCTACTGTTCAGTATTTCAATATTATAAAATAATCAGGAGAAAGTATTAGTTTTTAAGGTAATGTGTTCAAGTATCTTTGTGGCTTAAAGAAGGCATTAAAGCTCCCAAAACAGCTGTAGTTAGTTTTTTTCACTGGTAATATGAAGCCAATTTTTGTTTGTGAATTGAATTGTTGCATCTGTGCAATACATTTCATAGCCCAAGAAGAGGATAATTGAAGCTCTGTTTTTATAAAAATAAAGCACTGGTAATACAATTAACTACACTTAAAAATTAATCTCATTAAAAATCACTAGTAATAAAATTAACCTAATTTGAAATCATTCATTTAAATGTGTCCATAAAATATTAAGAACTACTGAAAGATCCTTTATTATATAAATTTTCATATACCATTTTTATTGGGTCTGTATTTTCATTTATAGGCAAAAGGAAGATTGCAAGAAAAGTACTATAAAGCAGTTCTTACTACCTGGACTGTCTTTATCACCTAAATTATTGCAACTTATTTGTCCAACAGGAATCACATCCATAATTAATACAGATGTTTTTAGTGGAAGGGGTCCAAATGAAAGCAGAAAAGAGCTCCTGTAACTGGTAGGTTTAGCATCAGCCACAGTTTAAGTTAGAGACTCAAACAAACTTGTTAGGGCTCTCCTTCCATTGGATTTTGCTATCTTTTCAGGGACACTGATCCTCTACTTGTCAGCTTTTTCTGCAGGACACAGGATGCACCAGTTTAAATAAACACCTTAATTGCTCTGCTTTTAAGAGCAATGCTTAAAGAGCTATGCTTAAAGTTCCAATTTAAAAAACTACTGGGAAAGGACTCTACTCCTTTCATTTATTTCTGCTCTTATTTTATTATTTCCTTCCTTCTACTGGCTTTGGTTTTGTTCTTTTTCTAGTTCCTTAAGGTGAAAGATTATTTATTTGAGCTCTTTGGTGGTAGATGTAGTGTAGTAACAGTACCTGAAAGAGGAGATCCTATATATCTAAAATACAAAAATAATAAATAATAACTAATAATTGTTCAGTAAAGCCCTCACAGGGCCTTCAACTGTATAGGTCTAAATAGATAGACTAGGGCCTCCCTGGTGGCGCAGTGGGTTAAGCAACACACTGTGAAGCGGACCGCAGCCACTGCAGCACGAGTTCGATCCCTGCTGCCGGCCAGGGAGGGGA
>JAGFMF010011573.1:1628894-1699319 GCA_019455555.1 Galemys pyrenaicus
CAGACCTCTCCTGCTGTGCCCGCTGCTCCCCTCAGCAGTGTACTTCCGTTGATCTGCCTGTTCTGCTCCCTGCTCTCTGTGGTGAATCCTCTCACTCCCACACCTCTGGCCTGTGCCCCAGTGCTTGTATTCATAAATAAATAAATCTTTAAAAAAAATAAATAGACTAATCTCTTTCTCTATATATTATTAGGGAAGATCGCTGGTTAAACAAAATAGGAGCCATATAAATTATTGACTCATATGGACTCCTAATTCATACCAGACATACATTGGTATCTAGAATTTTTTTCCAGGTAGGAAGTTAACTCATGACAGATTTAATCCCATTTGTCCAATCTTTGAAGTCTTGTAATGCATGAAATTACTGATTAAATGACTGGTTAATTCAGTTTAACAACCATTTGACTATCAGTAAAGTGTTTGATAAAAAATTCACGTTTGGATATTGGATAATTCAGTTCTCTAATAGAGAATTAAAAGTAATTCAGTAGTCATAAGTGGTTGTTTTCCATTCCTAAATTTTATTATAATAAACAGCTATACTGAGAAACAGAACCTACATGGGACAATTATATTAACAGGCTAATCATGCTCCATTTGCAGATGAACTACCTCTTAAAATAGCTACCAAAATGTGTCTTGTCTAGAATATCAAAATATTTTGCAAAATAAAATCAGTTGGAATATTGTCTACTATTGTTTAAATGAGTTTCTCATTTAAAATAAATTGCTCTCACAAAAACATGAGGCAAGTAGTAGAAACAGCTTTGTAAGAGCTGACATAGTGATATTCCCAGAACAACTGGTATTGTTGTGATCCACTAAAGAGTATTTCTTATGTGCTAAATCTACGACAGGGGACTAGGGATGGTTTTGCCTATAGTGCATATTTTGTAATATCTGGTGACATTTTTCACAACCAGGACTATAGGATTGATCATAATGGCATCTAGTAGAAAAGTCTAGGAACACAACTAAGCATTAAACTATTAGAAATGTACAGGACAGCCCTATAACACATGAACCGATCCCAGATGCCAACAGTGCAGAGGTTAAGGAGTCTAGGTCTGCAGCAGCTCGGTGCAGGCAGAAAGGCAGTGCTTAAGACAAAACACCTGTCCCTGATGAACATATACTCCACCTAGGGGAATAAGATAATAAAAATGATCTTACAGTATAATATATAAGTGCTAATTGCAAGACCTTTACAATGTACTTCGAATTGTAGTGCTATAGAAGGAAAGGTAATTTTGGGTTCTACACCAGAGCAGAGCCTCCACATTAGTAGTAAGATGGTTGTGTGTTGCGTCTTGAAAGATCTGGAAATTGAAAAGGAGATTTCCAGTGGAGAGTTAAGAGGGAGGGTGAAATGCAGAGATGAGAAAGAGTAGTCTTTTTAAAGCAGGGAACAACCAGCAGGCTACAGCAAGGTTCCTGTGGCAGGGCAACCTTAAGGAAAATAACAAAAACACTCTGCCAGTGCAGTCCTGACTGCTGGATCTTAGCTCTGTAGACATCAGGATGCAAGCCATACAATTAGGGTGTCTCTAAATTCACAGGTGCTATTACAAAAATTTGTGCCTCTCAGTGCTTTGTGAGAGGATGGCAGCTCCAGAGCAAACATTAAGACAGATGGTACTGAACTTGAACATTACACTGGAATAACAGGCTGGAAATTTACATTTCTTCTATAGACTGGCCATTGGCCTTTCATGTATAAGGGAGTGATAGGATGAAAACCATGCTTTACCTGAATCTAGGTGGATACAGGTGGTCAGCGCACTGTTCTTTAGTTTTTCTGACTAGCTAACATTTTTCAAAGTATAGGTTTTAAACTTTTTGTTTTCTTTTTAAAGAATTTAGGCTCAGTTAAAAATAGGTTCCCTGTTGTTTGCTCTTTGCTATTCTCAGCAGCTAGGTCTGTACTGGAACATAGATAATCAATAAGCCATGGCGGAAATCTAGTCACATATTAAAAAGAAGTAAAGCTACAGCGGCAACAGTTTGGTCAGGAAGGTATATCAAAAGTTTCTACAAAGAATTTGATGATTTGAGGAGATTAAAGGAAGAGTTTTGAAAATCTAGGTCATGGAATTTGGTGGAACCAATTGCAAGTATTAGAAAAGATGTAGATTTGAAGAAAAATGAGTTTTGGGTATATATTATGGGAAGGGAGTAGATCAACAAAGTGCAAACTAGTTTTAGAGCAAATGTAGCTACAAGGAATTGCTAAGGTTAATCAAGTAAACGAGGATTCTCAGGTAAGATGAAAAGATTTATATTCTCCCACTGTATGAGGATAAAAAATTTTAAAGCCCTTTTTTCTACTGAAACTGTCATTTCAAATAAGTTAAATATTTTTGAGTCTCAAGTGAGTTACTCAAAAGCTTATAGAGACCATTTTGAACTTATAAATTTTTAAAAATTGCCAACATTTACAAAACAGAAGCTGGAAAAATGATTTTTTGATTCTCTTGAAATTCTCAGGCAAATTTGTCAGTCATAAGCCTTTTTTTTCTATAGGCACGATTGGTTAGAGTTGACAACTGTTTTGCTGCAACCCACTTTCTAATTCCATTTATCTAATCTGTTATCAACCTGGCTTCTGTCAATATCTGAGTTTTCAATTTCTGTTCTAGTGGTACTATTTCAGTTTTAATGTTGTCAACAACAAAACAGTACTAGTAGCACACTTAGTTCAGGCCCTCTTAGTGTAGCACTGAGATCATTCACTGTTTGAGGGAAATACTACTTTTGAGCCAGTTTACAGAAGAGATAGTTGAGACCCAGAGATCAACAGACAGCAAGTGAGAAAAAACAATATTGCTAAGAAAAAACCCAGACTTAAAACGTGCAGTTAGCCAAACACTATTGAAATTAAATAGTAATACTCTATGAGTCTGAGTCTTTATCTACAAGCAAGCACATCTATTGCAGTCCCAACGATTTGCTCTTTTCTGCAGTGTAGATACACACACACACAGATACCTATGGGACTTTGGGTGGGACTTCCTTCTACCTATGTAAAGCTGGACTAAGTTAAATGTGTTCTTCACTGTCCCTACAAGGCATTAGGTGGTGGGAGGGTGGGCAGTAGTGGTAAGAAGACTAATCCTCACTGCTATCTGCAGAAAACATAAAATGTATAGACAGGACTAACTTAAGAAATGTATGTTCTAACTGGAGATAGGCAACACAGTCAAAGGTTTTTAAGGACATTTAAAAAGGAACATGAGGGTGGGTATAAATGGAAGGCAGACAGTCCAGTCTGCACTCTAGCTCCTATTCACCAGTGGCCTGAAATGACTCTCACACTCAAATAGTTCTTCTTGAAAGTAGCTAGGTTTTCAGTTAACTACTTTTGTAAGAGTAATTAAAATGCTGAGAAGCAAAAAAAAAAAAAAAAAAAAAAAAAAAACCCTAAATTAAGTAGAACAAGAAACTTCAAAGTTTCCAGGCAAAATTTACTATAAANAACAAAAAAAAAAAAAAAAAAAAAAAAAAAAACCCTAAATTAAGTAGAACAAGAAACTTCAAAGTTTCCAGGCAAAATTTACTATAAATAAACATCTTTGTCTCAGCAGTTCCTTCAGACTGGGTTCTTTCCACAGCAATCTATATGGCTTAACCTCTCTCTTCCCTCAAGTATCTGGGCAAACAAAGCCTTATCAGAGATCTTCTGTGACCTTCCTTCATAAAATTAATACCTCACCCTTCTTTCTTCCCCCTGCCAGTATCATACACATCCTTCTTTCATGGCACTTATGGCTGTTAGACACATTACATGTTTGTTTATTGTGTTTCACCTTGTCCTTCCCAATATCAGCCCCCTAAAAGGTTGAGACTTTTTTCAGTTCATTGTTGTATGTCTAGTTCTTTTAACAGAACTGGATACATAACAGCTCAATATATAACTTAAGCTTTAAAAAATAATCTAGTAACTCTTCAAGGTCTTAAGAACTCAAAAAGAAATGGCTTTCCATTTTTACATTTAGAAAAAAGAAATTAGAACCTAGGGGCAAAGTGAAGAAAAAAAACCTAAAATTTTTAGGTCACTTTTTTTTCTTACTAGATCAGTTTAAAAAACAAAATAAAACTCGTAATTTTCTCTAAGGCTCAGTCTCAGTACTCCTCAAATCCAATTTGCTGAGCTTCACAGTTCTGTGAGATATATTTTTTCCTTGATAGTCCTGTAACAGGGTGGTCTCCAGGAAAGGGGGAAGTTCCAGAATCCTGATTCCACCCTAAGTGGGTAGAACTGAGCAGGGACAAGATGTTGGAGAGAAGAGAGAAGAGGACAGAAGGAAGGAAGAAGGAAGCAGGATGGAGAGCAGCAAGGAGGTTTTGGAGGAGGCACATAGAGCAGAGGGACATGTGAAGAAACTACACTTGCTTTTTGGTCTTGGACTGGTTGGAAGAGATGTGGGTGAGAGACCTGTGGGGACATTAACAATGGCAGCTTTCATCTTGATTTTGATTTTGCTCTTTTCCTCCCGGATTTGTCTGACATTTTCTGACTCTTTTCTATGGGTCTCTACTGAAAGGTCCTTTAGACTTGTGGCAGGCTTTTGGGCCTTGCTGTGGGCCAATCCTATTTGGCTGGACTTTTACCCTCAGGGAGATGGGTAACTTTGGGTGCTTAACTTAGTAACTACATTCTTCATCCTTTCTGTATTGTACCCTAATTGTATTAAAGTTCCTTTCCATTAAAGGTCTTACATGTTTATCTTGATGTGGCAGATGGCAAAACCCATTTAGAGAGCAGGTTTGGGGTTCTGGGGTGCCCATCTCCCTGCCCTCTAACAGTCCCAATAGTACATACCATCTTCTAACCAACACAGTAAGAGAAAACAGAGAAACAATTACATTTTTTTGTACGTCAGGGGAGGAGAGGCTACTACTTCATTTACATGGGTTCTATTGCTACTTATGTTAGTAACATAAGTAGATATGATAATAAAAATGGTATTAAAAAAAAGTTTGAATCAGAGTATGCTTGAAAGTCAAACATTAAAATACTGGGCTCATCATTATTAAGCCCAGACATGGACTTTATGTATTTTTAAACAAGCATAAGTGGTTATTTAGTAAGTAGGGTTAAATGTCTTTGAGGAAATCTAAAATTTCAGAGGTAATATTTTATTTCAAAAGTAATAAATATTATGGTCACATATTAACTGGGGATAGTTACAATGAATAAACCCTTAATATTCTCATAAAAACTCATATTATTTTACAGTTAAGCTGTTCATACCATATTTCTCATGACCATTTGTTTTCCAGTGACCAGTTAATCCAAATTAATTATTATTAACTACCAACAGTAATTTAAATTCAAGGAGTAGTAAAGCACTAATCACAAAGAAGTCTCAACTAAACATTCCAGCAGTGCAGAGAAATGTGTTATCAATGAGAAGTCCTAATTATAAATCAGATAGCTATGGATATGTTTAAAGATTAAGATACACCTAGCTTCACCAAACATCTGTGAAAAAGCTTGCACATTTTTATTCAAGACATAATATGGAACTTAAAATAATTCTCCCACTTTAAAATAGGGTAACTTACAAAAAAGATTCACAGCATCTCATGAACAAAAGCAAAAATGTTAAACTGAAACGTTTCACCTACTTTGGTCTTCTGTTACAAAAAAAAAGCTACTAGTAAATCATCATAATAGTTTCAACAATTGGAAACACGATATCAGAAAAAATATTTTGTGAATGAAAAAATCACTGATTCAATGAGCATTTGATCATTTTATTACCAAAATATAAGCAAGAATTACATCCCTCTCTGGTGAAACTTCTCTCTTCAAATAATTTTAAGTGGAGGGAGGCACTGAGATGTATCAATTATAAAACATGTTAAAATGAAAACATTTTTTAAATGTACAAATACAAGCCAGTACTTTATACAAGATTTCTATATAAAGTTCATTATTTAATGTAAAAAATAGTTTCAACTGAATATAAGGCATGTTCAGTTTCTGTAATTTTGTAGGATTATTTTTTCTGCTTTGTTGGAGATTTTTCTCTTCGTCGGTCCTGATTTTTCTTTAATTCTCTGGGTTGTTCAAAATATCTGCTAGATTTTTCCCACTGCCTCTCAGCACCATTCTGATATCTATCTTCATCACTTCTGGAATCTGAGTATTTTTTATCCTTTTCTCTTGACTTTGATCTATCTTTTCTTCTAAATTTTTCACTGTCCTTATTTCGGTGTCTGTGATCATTTTCCGAGAAAGAATTTCTTCTCTCTCTCCTCTTCTTTTTTGGATCACCATGCTTATTTTCCAAATCTATGTACACTTCTTGGTCTCTGTCATTCACAGATCTATTGTAACTATGTCGTTCATAAGAAATAGCTCTGTCTGAAGAGTGTTTGGTTGTTGAATCTCTCCAATTCGGATCTCTTGAATTTTTATCTCTGTATTTTTCTGGCTTTCTTTCCCTGTCAGTCCTTGTTTCCTGTTGCCTTGGCTCTGGTCTTCTTTCTTCATGTCTCCTATCATTTGTTTGTGGTTTCCTGATGAACTTATCTACTTCTTTCTTTCTGATCTTCCCTTGTCTTTTCCTTCTCATATCTTTATCTGACATATGTAAAATGAAAAGATTAGTTTTTATTTGTAATATCATAATTCAACAATCACACATACTGATACACTGTTGGTTTACTAATACAGATAAATTGGATGGAAAGCCAAATTGAGTCAATGAAAAAGTCTCATGACAGAATATTTTACAAAATGTGAAAATAATAATATACAATGTCAACATTACAAAAGTACTGTTTTGATCCTTAGTCAATATAGTAAAGAGAAACTTTGAATAAATTATAGCAAATTTGTAAAACATTTTTTGGAAGTAACTAAAATCCTAGAGTCCCATTTTTAAATTTTATTCAAAAACAGAAATTCCAGTCTACATGGATTATATCAGATGAAATATGTCATATCTGACACATAGCCAAAACACAATGATCACATACACCAGCAACATCATTTCCTAAAGGTGAGGAAAGCAGAATGACTGAGTTTGCTTAAAGTGTGAATATGTATTTTTCAAATACCTCATTCTACAATAAGAGTTGTGTTCTCTGGTGACATCGGAGAAATATTAACCACCCCAGTAAAAGAAGATACATTTAAAAAACAAATACTTAATTTTTCAAAATCTGGGGCAGAACATTATTGGTGAATATCATCCATTGTATAGAAAAATTCAGAGAGGGAAGTCAGTAGCCAACTATTCCTGAGTCAATCTTGTCACATAAAAACCTCTGGATGGGGCCTCCCTGGTGGCGCAGTGGGTTAAGCAATGCACTATGAAGCAAACCGCAGCCACTGCAGCACGAGTTCGATCCCTGCTGCCGGCCGGAGAGGGGACCCACATGGCGCAGCAGACCTCTCCTGCTGGGCCCGCTGCTCCCCTCAGCAGTGTACTTCCGTTGATCTGCCTGTTCTGCTCCCCGCTCTCTGTGGTGAATCCTCTCACCACCCCCTCCCCACCTCTGGCCTGTACCCCAGTGCTTGTATGCATAAATAAATAAATCTTTAAAAAAAAAAAAACCTCTGGATGATACCACCCCTGGAACTTTTTAAATGTAGCTAACAAAAGGTTCCTGGAGTGCATTTCTCCCACCACAGTCAGAAAAACTACTAGAAATAGCACCCAACAAGATGACAACTGTAGTCTTAAAAAACAAACTAAAGCAAGTGTTAAGTGAGATCACAAGTCAATCTCATGAATGCGTAGCTGGTTCTCAATTGCCCAAACCCTGCCATGTCTTGAGGGAACTGTCACTGCATCACTTCATCCTGGGAAGATGGGGTTAGGTTTGAGAAGTGGGCCAACTGGATCAAAACATGGTCTGACTGGAGAGAACTGGCTTGTTATTTCCCCAGGACTAGAAAGAGCATACTGATTGGGTCCCCAACATAAAGAACAGTTAGCTTTTCATCATAATCCTATGAATAACTCCTGGAAGAAGAGAGCTGGGTGCATAAGGTTGGGATACAACAGTACAGAGTGAGATGATGACAGTTTTATGACCACAGGCTTTATGAGAGCCATGTAGCCTGAGGTTCTGAGAAAACTCTTCTAAAAATATCCTGAAAAAAATCAATCTTACTGATACAATCACAAATACAGATAATAAATACAGTGAAATGACTTACATTTTAAACTATAAAACAAGGCTCTGGGATGATTAAAATTTTTTGACATATTCTTACATAGAGAGAAAAAAGATAAAATGTGGTAGAAAACTACCTACCCTCATCTTACCTCTACCTTTACTTCTGCCAAATGCCTAGTCTTGGCAGAGTCAGTTGGTGTGCCACTAAAGACTTATTTCTCTGGTTTCTATGAAGCAGCTCAGCTGAGCTGTAGCTCCCCAAGCAGAAACCATCTGGCTCTGTGCTAAATCAACATCTCTCTGACCCTGCTCTACACCAATTTCAGAGCTTTGCAGACACTAAAGTCAGAGATATGCAATAATATGCAACCTCCTCTCTCTTTAGTGTGCTTTATAATTTTCTAATTGTGGACAGTTCATACTATTTTTATGCTATTTAATATTTTATTAATAAAGGTGAAAGCTTTCTCTGAAATTTTATGAGGCAAATTAATTTTGAATCAGCAAGCTTCCTTACTGCAGCAATTCATGCTGTGTTATCATCTGTTCTCAAAACAGATACCATGAAATAACAAAATCTTTAGAATTAAAAGAGGTAAATGTTAAAAGAACAATGTTAGTATATTTCAATTCAAGAATTCAAGACTTCACGGAGAGCCTGAGCAAATGGATTCTTACTCTAAGCAATGAAAAAAAGAACACCAGAGAGTCTCCCAATTCTGGATGCCACATAGTGTGTAAAACACTCTGAAGTATAACAAGTCAAGGACCAATAATATAAAGACTAGCTTTCCAACCAAAGACTGCAGGAAAAGTACTGCCTCTCTGAAATATGGATTTGAAAAAAGCAAGAAATGATATGTATTTTGGACAATTAGACTAGTTCTAAGATATTATGATGAAAGAAAACAAAGATAAACCTGTGGGCCTTTTTAAAAAACATTGTGTATTTTTAAAAATACTCACTGACTGATATAGCACTAACTGATATAAATATATAGTTGAATTAATAAGTAAACAGGAAAAGGGAAAAAATTAATTTATTATCTCTAGAAATAAACAATTAGAAAAATCACCATTTGGCGGACATCATAGTAACAAGTGTGCAGACAAGCTCTAAAGGTAGGTGCAGAAATTGGAAAGTGAAAATTAGAGAAAGACTTGTGTGGTGTCTCCCTATAGATCCTAATTTACAGAGAAAACTAGTTTTCATGAATTCAGTATATACCATTGTAACTAAGTGATAAAAGTTAATTTCACCAGTAATTTAACATCAATATTATGAACTTCCTGATTAGATGCACTAAGTCAAATACAACATTTCTATGATATTCTTGCCTAAAATGGGCAATCATGAGAACATTATGCAGAGCTGCATATTGAGGTATATTCTACAAAATACAGGATGAGAAAATTGCAAAAGTGTCAAAATCATTAAAAACAAGGAAATCCTGAGAGAAGGAACTATATCATAGGTTGTATAAGACTAAAGGGCAATACAAGCAAATGCCAGCAAGATCCTGGAACCAGAAAAAGATATTAGTGGCAGACTGGCTACATTCAAAGTAATGTATTGTTTGGTAAATAAGTAGTATTTCAATGTTAATTTCCTAGCTTAGAACACTAAATTATGGTTATATAAGACGATAACATTAGGGAAAGCTGGGTGAGGGGGTACACGGGAATTCTCTGTAAGGTTTTTGCAACTTTCCTATTAAATTAAAAATTAGTTCAAAACAAGTTTTTTTAAAAAGGCAGCAGAAAATTGGCAAAAAAAAAAAAGAGGTGCCAAGATTCAAGAGAAGTCAAAACAGCAAAGAAGTAAGCTGATATACTACAGTTACTTTCACCCTGTGACATCTGCCGGCTCAGGGTTACTGCTGCTGGACAGAGAGCGGCCAAACTCTAGTAGCCTCACAGGGCAACAGACACAAAAATGAGACTAGTATAGAGAAATAGCGAAAATTAATGAAATGAAGGGCTGGTTCATTGAGAAGATGAATAAAACCAGCAGTCCTTTAGCCAAAGGGATTGGGAAAAAAAAAGTTATTTGCAAAATATATGTGAAACAACTTATACATATCCATAATAAAGAGTATCTACGAATTAATAGATAACCTAATAAATAAAAAATTAGTGAAAAAATGAAAGTTACTTAAGAAAATATCCAAATAGCAAATAATATATGAAGTGGTGCTCAACTTCATGAGTAATCAAAGAAATGTAAATTAAAACCAAAATGCTATTCTAGATACACCCATCAGAATGGCTAAAATGAAAAAAGATGATCGATGTGATGTGTTAGTGAGGATGATCACTACTGGAACTCTCATATATGGTTTATGGGGGGGGGGGGGGGTTAAACTGGAATAGTCACTTGGAAACCTATTTGGTTTATCTTCTAAATCTATTGTAATCTGCACAAACTCCGACCNGGGGGGGGGGGGGGGGGGGTTAAACTGGAATAGTCACTTGGAAACCTATTTGGTTTATCTTCTAAATCTATTGTAATCTGCACAAACTCCGACCTAGCTGACCTACAGGAGTATACATGGGAACACTATTATAAATCTAAATTTCCATTAAGCAAAAAAGATAAATGTTGAATGTATTGTGGTTTAATTACATGAAGGAAAACTACACAGCAATGAGAATAAATGAGCAAAATGTTGAAAAAAATAAATCAGACAGAAAGGAGTTCATGACATATAATCCTAAAGTCAAAAAAGGGCAAAATTAATTTATGGAATTACAAATCAGAGTAATAATAGAACTAAAGGTTCTTTGGTGGTAGGGACATTATGGCATCAAAGCCTGAAAGGGCAATCCTGTACTTCTGTTATGAGAGTGATGCAAACCTGTATTAATTAAAAAAAGAAATATTAAAAAAAAATAGTTGCCATAATGTAGTAGATAGGATGAATGATAGCATCTGAAAGAGAAATAAGAAGGTGTTCTGGAGTACTGGTGTTTCGTGTTCTGGGAGCTGGCTACACTGATGTTCTTTTATAAAAACTTACATAGCTGGACACGTATGAGTTATTCACTAAATGTGTGGAACATGTCAATTACTAACAAAGATTTAACATTAAAAAGTAAAAAAGATATATATTTTTAAACAAGCATCAGTATCTATTTAGGACTATTTTTGATTAGATTTTTAAAAAAATTGTTGAGTTGTAAGAGTTCTTAATCTATTTTTGAAATTAGTCACTTATCAGACATGTGGCATGCAAGTATCTTCTAGTCTCTTGGCTGCTTTCTTGTGGGACATATACTAAATGTTTAAAAATAATGAAACACTGCCTGTTGGGACAAAATGGAAGAATCTCAAGATGATTATGCTAACTGAAGTAAAGTCAGAAAGTAAGACAGTTATTGGATGATTTCACACATTTGTGGAA
Organism: Galemys pyrenaicus; assembly: GCA_019455555.1. NCBI lineage: Eukaryota > Metazoa > Chordata > Mammalia > Eulipotyphla > Talpidae > Galemys > Galemys pyrenaicus. The sequence goes on from JAGFMF010011573.1 coordinate 1,640,441, forward strand.
TATAAATATAAGGAAAATTAGCATAGCATAGCAAAAATAAGCCTTATACTTTTTAGAAGGCATAGTGGTTACCAGAGGGAACGTGGGAGAGAGGAAGGAATGGGGAAGGAAGGGAATAGGACATGAGCAATAGGGTTTGGGGGAAGGTGAGTGAAGCTTGTGCACAAATGGAGGTCTGAAGTTGTACTCTCAAAATTATTTACATAAATGACTAACAAAACAAAAAATTAAAAACAAAAGATTTCAACTAAATTTACGCACACATATGCAAACCCAGAAAAGCTCTTTTAAACTACATTATAGATACAATGAATGGCATTTCAGTCAGCACTCAAATGAGTATTTGCCAATGAAATAGCACTACAAATGAAATACATTACAGATTGCAACAGTGATAGATGATTAATTATAGCACTAACTGGCTTTTACATAGCTGCATTCTAAAACATATAAGTAATCAAATTATTGTTACATCACTAGCAACATACTTGTTAGGAGAGTGTGATAAATGAGTTTCAATACCTGAAGCAGAACTCTGACTACTGCCAGATGAAGAATCGGTCTCCTCACTGGAAGACTCTGAACTGCTGTCACTACTGTCTGAATCAGAGGCAGAGGAATCAGACTCTGAAGAGGAAGATGCAGAAGAAGATGAAGAAGGGGAAGACTTATTTGATTCCACATCTGGCTTCTGTGACACGATGACCTTTGGTGTATTTTTGAGATGCTCACGCAATTCATCCCTAATTAAAAATAAAATGATTTTTTTACTTCAAAAGCTATTATGAGAAATTAAATAGCTAAATTAAAAATAAAGTTCAAAAAATAATCCTTACGTTAAACCTCCAAGTCCTATAGATGTAAAGAAATTGATGGCAAATCGAGTGTTTCTTGGATTATCTCGGGGTAATAATCCTTCAAAGAAAGGCTGGAGGGTTCTAAAAATGAAACAAAAAGAAAAAAAAAGTGAACTGACTGCTGAAAGATAAAAAAGCAAAATCCTTATAGTCATTTTTCAGATTTTTAGATATATTAAATTAGTAAACAAAATACCATCAAATAAGTAATTATTGTCATTCATTAGGTTATGCTATATGCTATCTGCTTGAAACTGGGGTCAAATAACAATTTATTAAACATGTCTAATTATACAACTGAGGGTTTTTTTTAAAAAGCTTTTTAACCTACATATAGAATAAAGACCACATACAAGTAAAAAAATACACCTCTGCTGTGCATACATACATGCGTGATACGCAGCACTGTGCAAGGCCCTGGGGAAGGTAGAGAGGTAGGAGTCAACAAAAGAGGGAAACCAAGGTTGAGGAGTGCACATCATTACTAATTCTAGGGAAGAGGACAAATGATAAAATGACGCCACAATGTGGTTTTGGACATAAGGTTTTCAGTGCCACATTGGATGACTGCAATCAACTGGATTAAGAAAAAGTGTTAAAAGGGCATAATTTAAGAACAGAAGTTTACTAGACAGCACAAGAGCAGGGATTCCCAGCTCTAGAGACAGAGGTAAGAAAGCATAAATGAGGCCAACCTGCCTGATACACCGGGCAATGTCTGTGTTGACAGAGTGCAGCTTGCTGCAGGGGGAGCAGAGGAGCCTTTTAAAGTCAATGAGGGCCAAATGAGTAACTATGTGAAGCTAGGAGAAGGGGATAAATAGCCCAGAGAGCAGGTAGAACCCGGGACAGATCTTTGGTGAACTTTAATTCTAGAAAGGCAGGCTGAGAAGAGAGAGAGATAAAGAGGAAAAGAATCAGAAGTGAGGAGCAAGAGTGAACAATAGCAACTGTGAAGGAAGCAGATAAGACAAGAGATGTGAGGACAGAGAAGAATTACCACAATGGCACAGTTAGAAAGTTGAAATGATGACTTTCATAGTAAAAATGAAGAAGCAGCAAATGTAGGTGGCAATGGGCAATCTGAGTAAGCAGGAAATAAGAAAGCTGGGACAGGGAGGACTCTAGTAAGCATGCAAAAATAATTTTGTGTGTTCTAATAAATTTTAAAAGGTATTAACTGTCCCTCTGCTTGGACTAATATTAAAGTTGTGCACTGTTCTGTGACATAAAATATGAGATTCAGAGTAGTAATTAATGGATGATACAAGTCCCTTGGGTTTAATGCTTGTTTTCAAAAACAAAGGTGAACTTTTATCTGCCAAAGGGAGTAAGACAACTTGAGGGCGTAAGAATAAAAAGTGCTTAATGATAAACTTACTCATCCTTTAATCTTGCATTAAGTTTAGGAAGACCCATATATTCACAGAGTTCTTGAAAAAATATTTTAACAAAAATTCTGCTGGATGATGTAGTAGTTTCTTCACTCAGCTTTATACATTCAAGAACCTAAAAATTAGAAAAACGACAATTTTATTTTGGTGTTCATAAGACAGGACAAAGTGACCAATTTTTATAACTTTACGTGTCTCCTGAAATCATTAATTTTTTCTTCATTGCCAACTAGAATTATCTGTGACTATCCCCCCTTACACTAATAGGCATTATTTCTTGGCAAAGTTTAAGATGACTTCTCTATACTAATTTTGAAAATACTAAGATGCTACAGAATTGGAATTCATTCCCTTTCTTGAGTATGTGCTTTTTATAGTAGGGAGAATATTGTCTTGACCATATAATGCTGAAGTAAATATAAATAGCTCCTAAACCTCACTCATCAAAATGTAGGTATATAACAGTTTGGGGCAAAATGCCACTAAAACACAGGCTATAGTTTTGGATAGCACATATAATACATGATAAGGGTAAAGACAGAAAGAGTGATGGCTTGTTTTGAACACTAAGACTTAGGTCTAAAAACTGAAACTCATGGAAAGATGTTTTAGAGCGATAAAAAGATACCCCTGATTTTTATTGGTTATGTATTTAAAATTTATTTCATCTTCCACAAGAGAAGATAAAAGGAATTAAAAAATTGTTTTGATTAGCTTCTTGAGTTAGCTTACAAATACCTATAAAGCAGCTAGAGACATCTGTTACTTAAAACTATCACAAAAATCTAGCCAATGCTAATAATCTTAATTGATGTCACTTCATTCTACCATTAGGTTGTGATATTCTACAATTTGGTCCTCTTCTCTCTATTCTCCTGAATGCAATTTCCTTTTTGTAAAAAAAATTTCTTTGGTAACTCTGCTTTTCTCATTATTGACCACTTTCTATTTTGTATTATTGCTATGTACATGTTTTATCTCTTCTCTATAAGGTATATTTCTTAAAAGTAGATATCTCATATATTTGGAGATATCTTGATAAGTCTCAATAACTAGGCACACAGTTGGTGACTAAAAAAGAAATGAATATTTGTTATACAACTAACTGCCAGTTTAATGAGTATATTTCAAATTTTACTCCATTGCATATTTCTCTACTAAGAATATCTTTCAAAAGACTATCTTTTGTTCTAAACATGCCTACATAAAAGTCTTCCTATTGTTCACCTAATTTCAGTATCTTCTAAAGAGAATTATGTCCTGCTAGGACATTAATTTTTTTCAAGTCCTAACGAAAGTAACTACTGACAGTTACACTCTCAGAAGTAGACAGTAACTCAAGAGATTCATGTGCCACAAGTTACTGGTGTATGTATATATGAGTGTGTACTAAATGTGTGTAGAGACAGAGAAGATGAAAATCTGTAATATTTTCCCTGAAAACATTTCTGACCTGACTTTTAAAAGCACTGTTATATTTATTTAGATAGTTAACATCAACCAAGATGGTATTTCTTACATTTGTAAGTCATTTAGATTTTTTGATCTCATGTTGTATGACCTTAACTACAAAGACAACTGTTTTAGTAAAAGTCTGCTATACATTTATTTTAAAGTGTATTTACTATATAGAAAAAGTCTGGTTATGTTAAACTAATAGTAGTTCGAAAACAACAGGGGATTTGGAAGGAAGTATAAATACTGACCCATCTACTTACACTCCATGGAAGTGAATCTGTGTATAAAAGGTGAGCAAACATCTTAGCTACATTTCTTAACTTGTTTGTTTCCAACCGATGGATGGTATCATACTGTTCTTTGAATATACTTTCAAAGGATTCCATATATTCTTTCTTTAGCATGCAAAATCGCTAAAAAAAAAGAATGTCAATACCACATGAACATATTAAATCATTTGCTGAAATAAGTTAATAAATATCTTTTATTAACATTCTTAAATCTTTTTGTTCTATATGATCAGATGCTCAAAAAAGTTATTGTCCCTATCTCCCTGGGATTTTGAAAATTGTACTCTTTGGGAAATTGTTAACAGGTGGAATTTTAAAAAGTTGTAGGAGAATGATATGTAAAGTCAAGGCACTAAGAAAACAAAGCGTAAAGGGAGGGAGCTGCAGTCTGAAATTGTTCTCTCTAAGGAAGAGAGAACAAGTTGCCTCTACCAAAGATATATTAGAGCAGACCATAAAGTGAAAATATTAACTGATAATATTCATTTTAAGAATTTCTTTACTGATTCCATTAAATTCTGATAGAAAAAAAAAAGAGGATGGAAACTTACCCCAGCTAATAAGCCAAAAAATTTCTCATATGTCCTTTGCTGAGCACAGCAATCAAGTATCATGTTACAGAGTTCTTTCTATTTGGAAAAAAATTACATTAATGATTCAAACATAATAAATCCAAGTTATATAATATTTTACCAATATCAGAGAGATGGTATTTTTTTTTAAATATTTATTTGTTCATGCATACGACAGCTGGGGTACAGGCCAGAGTTGTGAGGTGAGAGTATTCACCAGAGACAGAGTGGGGAGCAGTGGGCGAGGCAGGAGAGGTCTGCTGTGCCACGTGGGTCCCCTCCCTGGCCGGGCATTGAACTCCTGCTGCTGTGCTGCGGATGCTTCACAGTGTGGCGCCCAACCTGCTCCGCCACGAGGAAGGCCCCAGAGACAATATTTTTAAACAAGATTTTAAAACAGTCAAACTTCCAAAACTTTGTGAATTTTAGTTAAGACAATAAAAAAGTCAACCTATATTAAGTTCACTGTATTTTAAAGCCTTCAGTCTGGCTGACAGTTTCCAGTCATTTATACTAATTAAATTGATTATAAAGTTTAAATTCATACAAGTATGAAACACTTTAAGGACACCTAGTATTTGCAACAAAAGATGGAATATACTGCACTCTAAAATAATTCTATGCAGAATTCCTTAAATGTAGACTCAATGATAGAACATCTAATAGTGCAGTTATATATCTCCCAAACATTTAAATTCAAATACTAAGGAATATATCTAGTTAGTATAGAAAAGGCAGACTATGAATCTTTAAGGAAGCATAAAGGAAAACAGATACATTGTTTATCTTCTAGTTGATAAAGGAAATATCTATGTAAAAGTATGAAGAAAAAACACCTTTGTGGCTGAATTTTCTACCCTCAAATGTTATGGTTAAGTTTTGACTACAGGTGAACCTGTACAAATAGATGGAATTATTTATAATTATTAAAATAACATAGTCTGACCAAGCATTTACATGCCTTGAAACATCTCTCTGAAAATTCTTTTGAATAAATCCAAAATTAAAAAAAAAAACATGTATTTATTATAACAACTTCATATATTAATAATCAGGTAACATGGACATATAACTGCAGGCAAAATGAAGATGGGCATAACTTCCTTCATTGACCACTGCAACAGAAATGACTAAATATATTTTTCTACAAAGCATTTCTCACTGGAAAGTGTAAATCAATTTTTCTAGCTACTGTAACTGCAGTAAATATACTTTAGGAATCAAAAAGCAAGTTCATGAAAATATGTGTACCCTTTTCAGCTGACTTTACTTAATTCTATCTTTATATTTTTAATTAACAATTCTGACATTTTATCATATCTAATAACACTAGATGCAACTGAAGTAAATACCTGAAAATGCCTTTAAAAGTTTGGCCAATAAATTTTACTGCATATATCTAAGGGTTAGGGGGAAAAGGGAACCCTGGAGGACAAACATTCTAGTGCTGTGCTGTCAACATGGTAGCTACCAGTCACACGTAGGTATTTAAATTTAAATTACTTAAAATCATATAAAGTTAAAATTTTAGTTCTTAATGCTACAGGTAGTTAGTGGCTACTGTAATGAACAGTGTAGAGCATCTTCCCATCATTGCAGAAAGTTTTACTGGCCAGTGCTCTTCTAGAACTTGGTAATCTACTGATAAAACAAGTAATCTGCTTAAAGGCCTTCACAAAATAGGGTTATTCTGAGTAAGTATAATATTGCTAGATTATTGCTTTTTAAAAGATTAGTCACAAGTTACTTCAAATAAAGTGCTTATAAATGTATAATTCTGAAAAGATATACTTTATAAAAAAATATTTTTTAAAATATTTATTTATGCATACAAGAGCTGGGGTACAAGTCAGAGGGGCGGGAGGTGAGAGAATTCACCAGAGACAGGGCAGGGAACAGAACAGGGGATGTCTGCTGTGCCATGTGGGCCCCCTCCCTGGCCAGAGATGGAACTCGCACTGCTGTGCTGCAGATGCTTCACAGTGTGGCTCAACCCACTATGCCACCAGGGAGGCCCCTACTTTGTCAAAATTTAATAAAATCTTAAAATGAAGCTTTGCTGATTTCTGCCATTTTATGTTAATTTGGTATATTAAACAGCATTTCAACTTTTTCTACCAATAAGGTAGTTTACAATAACATAATAGTTAGGTTTTAAACTATGTAACAGGGTAATACTCTGATAACATTACTAATAAAGTCAGTACTACTTGCAAAACAAATTACTTTCTTCCCTAGATTAAATGCAATTACACGAGCTATTCCTTGTGGCTTACAATGATTAAATATTTTAACATTTTAATTAAATATTATAGCAGTTTTAGGAAAGTCTTTTGCGTGCATGAAAATAAATGCACTAAGATACTTTTCCAAATGTTATCAAAATATGTTAAGCTTAGTTCTAGAACACCTATCCTCTGAATTAATACTAATAAAGTTTATGACTTAATTATATTCGTCAAATAATGTGGCAAGATCACATAGTAATTTCAAGTTCAATTATAATTTTAAAGGTTAATTTTCTAATTTATTTTTTTCATTGATGACACATCAGTGCACCAAGAGTTTAAATTGGTATACTATTATTAATATACAAATAACTGATGGTAAGAGGGCAAATGGTTTTAATTTGAAAAGAATAACTTCTCAAAATTATATACCATGGTAATTTAAGAACAAATCTATATTCTAAAACAAAGGTTGGCCAACTCTGTTAAAGGACAGAGAAAGTAAACATCTTCGGTTTCAGAGGCCTGCTGCAACTAATCAGCTTTGCTACTCTAAGACAAAACAACAAAGCAACACACAGCAGTCAATGAGATGGCTATATTGCAATAAAACTTTTATTTACAATGATTGGCTAGGGCAACAATTTACTGATTATATTTAGGTTTAACTGCAGATCATATTTAAAGTCTTAAGACAAAGGACTTAACCTACTGGGAACTCAGCTTAAGAGAGTTAAGATCTTTTACAAGAGCTACAAACCCAAAAGCTTATCAGAGATGCACTTGTACTGGACCTAGCACTTGTAAATTAGCAAGGTATGAAAAACAAAACACTTAATGCCTCATCCTTGGTTTCAAGGAACTAAATCCAGATAGGCAGAAAGCAATGTACACAAGATAACTAGGGAAAATAAAGAAAAGGGGGTGAGACACACAAAACCAATCCTAAAATAATCTAATCAATTCAATCTTTACTTTTCCTGGCATTAGAGTTCTAAGATACTTAAAGTAGTAAAACATAATAAGTTGTAAAAGTATGAATTTCATGGACTAAAAGGGCGCTAATATGTACTGTATAGACTGTAGAATCCCTGACACCTTGCAGAGTGCCTGACATTGAGTATGTGATGGATACACGTTTTTGTTGAAACAATTTATGAATGAAAAATCTGAGATTCTTCTATATACAATTAAGTTACGTAAAACTACATATGCCGACCTTTGCAATTTGAGCCATAAAAAGTTTCAATGGATAAAGTACACAGACCAAGTAGCTCACTAAAGAACAAAGTTCCTTTTGCATTTGATTCACAATTTGATTTAAAGGTAGCTATTCAGAAACTTATGTAAAGTGGTTCAAAGAGATGTCCTCCTCTTCTCACATCCCATTCAAACAACCCATTAGAATAAGGAGCATATATGAAGCAGCCTAGGGCTCTCAAATTTGAGTTATATTTAAATTTTACAAAAACTATACTTTAAAAATGAGTATGGGGCCTCCCTGGTGGTGCAGTGGATTAAGCAATGCACTATGAAGCACACTGCAACCACTGCAGCACGAGTTTGAATCCCTGCCTCTGGCTGGGGAGGTGACCCACATGGTGCAGCAGACCTCTCCTGCCTCACCTGCCCGCTGCTCCCCTCAGCAGTGTGTTTCAGTTGATATGCCTGTTCTGTTCCCCACTCTGTCTCTGGTGGATCCTCTCACACTCATACCTCTAGCCTGTACCCCAGTTCTCGTGTGCATAAATAAATAAATCTTTAAAAATAAATAAATAAATAAAAATGAGCATGCAGCACTCAGTTATTATCTCAATTTATAAAATATTACCAATTGTTAATCATTTTTATTACCAATATTCATTTCATAATACAAAAAGAAGCATTACTTACTGTTTGGCTTTCAGGAAACTCCATTTTCAGCAATTTATGAGCACATTCTTCAAAATCTAAACTGCAAAGATAAAATGATGACAAGAATTAGGTGAAAGTGTACAGCAAAGTTTAAACTGTAGGATTCTTACATAAATGCATTGTAGTTCAATTGTTTTAAATGTTTTCTTGTAATTTCGTATTAATGCAGTGTACATATAAAAAATATAACTCTTAACTCTACAAAGAATGAAGTACTGATATATACCACATGACTTAAAAACCCACAAACAGTATGATTCCATTTATATATTATATGGGTCAGAATAGACAAATTCATAGACAAGAAAGTAACCTTAAACACTATTAAATATTTCAACGTCTTCTCTGATCCAATTCAGGAAGAGATTAAGAGTTGTTCCAAGAGCCCAACAAGACATTTAGTGATTAATTACCACTTTTACAAATTATCTTGGTTCATACCCAAATACAGGATTTCCACATTTTATAAAAACTAAGTAAAAAATAGTAAATAATAAAACCACTTAAAAGAACAAAAATTTGCTTTTATACAATGTTTGTATAAAATACATTAAAAATATCTTCATTATACTTCACCTTAGAGAATGTACATGCAAACTTGATTCGGGAATAATGCCAATATAGTTGCACATTTTTTATCATGTTCAAACTTAGTTTTGTTCACAAGATTTCCAAAAGAAAACTGCGTTTGATAAAATATCCTCATAAGCCTTCTGATTTGATGATTATATTCCATTCTTTATTTCTAGCTTGGTATACTATAAACCTAAGATTTTCATAAAATATAAAAACTGAAAATAATAGACACTAATATCTGTAATTCAGTCTTCTTTCAAGAGTACTTAACACTGCTGGTGTGTTAATGTATTATTTCAGAATCTGCCTACTTATTAACAGTTACTACAAATGCAACAGTATATATAGTCTATGCATTTGTATTTTTCAACCAAACATATTATCAACACACTTGTTCCATTAACCTAATTTTCAAATGTGGCAAAAAACTGGACAGTTTGGTTGTGTTATCCAAAAAGATTGTCATTTTTTAAAAAACTGCACAATGCTGAACCTAATTCTCTGTCAATATGAGTTTAAGAAACGTAATAATGGAAAAGAATCATATGGAAAGAACCATTTGATTCATCTTATCAAAAGGCTTTCCATAAAGACTCTATCGATTTTAATTCTACCAATGTTTATGTGTATCTCACTAAAGTTATCATTAGTACTATTTTTGTTTTTAAAAGTACATCACTTCAGCTATTTTATTAGTAACAGCACTTGTTTAGAGTATTTGACAACTAACATTTATGTTTTAAAGTCAAATTACATGAATCTCCCAAACGCGTTCTTTAAGTTTATCAATGTTTGTGTTTCTTTCCTAACATTTGTATATGCTTTTAAGTACAAAAATCTTTACTGCATATAAATTATTTTTACCATGCACTGAGGGGCTGAGAATGTTTAACAAATACCAACACATGACAGCAGTTATATAATAGTGGCTGTCACTTGTTTAAGGCTTTAATTTTTCAATTCTTTTGTATGATTCAGATTATTAAGGTTATGACAACAAAAAAGTTTCTTTTAAATAATTATTCAAAGAGCTCCTCAGAAGTGATTCAAAGTTAATGCTGATAACCATTTAAAATGGTGAATCTGATTACTAAAAACAGTCAAATGAAAGGTCAAACCTAAGAAAACCTGTAACATTTCTCATCTCCTTTAAGCTTCCGTGAAAAATTAAATAGCTTTCCCTTTCATGTGAAAAGCAAAGAAATAGTTAAGAATAAACCAATAAACCATTTAACCAATATTTTTGCTGTTTGATATTCCTTTCTGAAGATGAATTTAAGCCAAAAAGTTTTCAGACAGACTGAAAACAAGATGACTCCTACTTATGAATCATTACTATTACATCATACTAAATGGAAATACACAAAACCTAATAACAAAACTGAGAAAACATTCATTCTCCTTTAGTGTGAAATGTAAACACTATGCCTCCTACATCAATAGGTTGATTTCCATACAAAACAACAGATGAATGAATTATTTAATATTTTTCATATATTTCCTTTCAAAACCAAACTTACAGCCTTCAAAGGGAATAGGTTTTATTTTCATGACATCATAGCAGTTCTTACTTAATGTTACTTCAAAGGATCCTTAAAATCTTTATAAATCTAATTTACTTCCATTTATATTCATTTCCACCTGCAGAACAAATCAGTGTCTAAAAGTTATCAAAATAGTGTGTCTCTGCTTAGGCCAGAATTAGAAAACAAATTAGAAAAAAAAAATTAAATTTCCACATTAAGTACTGTCTTAGGTCTGTGACATTATCATTTCCAGGCTTTTCTATAGTGATGTTTAACTATAAGAAGTGACAAAGTTGAAAAAAATGCATTTAATTATGTCACAAAATTAAGACTTTCCATATATACATTAAGACAATTTGCTCTTGAAGCAAAGAACCAAGAGTGGGGACTTGGAGAGGGGTACATAAGCAGAAAGTTTGAATTCCCTGAAATGGCATTTAGCTTTCTATTACCACAGTCTAAAAATCCCATTTCCTTGCCTATCCCTTATCAAAAATAAGGATCAACTGATCTTCAATATCTTACCTGGATTGAATTGCAAGATAAATTGTACGACGAAATGAGACCAGATTAATTTCTGTTTTGTCATGAATAGTTACTTTTTGACCTGAAAGAAGTTAAACATAACAAATTATGAAAATACAAACTGTAAGTGAAAAACTGAAAAGGTATCTTTGTATAATAGATTTTACTCATAAATCTATTCAGAATCTGAATTCCATACTCACATCTACAGCATAAAGTATTATTTGTAGAATTCAAAGTAATTATTTTAAGTCTTCTGTCATGTCTTAGTGTATTCTAGTAAGTTTTGTTAACTCAAAGTCCAGAACCAAACCAGGAAAGCTGTATTTGTTTCTGTGTCACCTGCTCATTTACACACTATAAAAGGCTATAGTCATGCTATTCTTTGGTAAAATTTGATTTCTGAGTTAATAAACAGTATTGTGTCACTTGAAGGAGCCTAATTTACAGGAAGAAATTGAACACTGTATAATAATGATAGGTGGGATGGGTCCAATATAAGTTATGTTTCTTTGTCAAAATTTTACCTAATTTATGGGAACTTTCCCAATATATATTTAATGGTTTTACCTACAGTTTACATATTAAATAATTAATTTTTAAAGTAGTATGTAGTACATGAATAGTTATATGCTCTAAGTAAGAAACATAGTGGAAAAAACTAAAATTACGTTTTAAAATATATTACAGAAGAATAATTAAAGCCTGAGAACTATAATATATTGTTCCCTAAGGAGGAAAGATATACTTGTAATGTTTTCAAAAATGTAATGCAAGTAAATAATGATGGTTAACTTCATTTTGATGTTTTAACTGGGACTTAACCAAAATAAAGTTCTAAGTTTATTTTCCTATGAAAATATAATCAAAGCTGAAGAGGAAGAACATCATACCTGCTTCTGTGCAAATATAGTTTTTGGCCTCCCGACTTTATTTTGCCAAAGTGAACAGCAAATATCTCTAGTCATTTTCATCTGTCACATTCATGCTGGGGTTACATAAATCACAGGCACTCAACATGAATGTACCTTTTTTAAAATCAAAGTCATTAAATGTCAAATTAAAATTATGCTGATGGCACAAATGAATTTCCTCTTAAATATTTTTATAGTAGAGCTTCACAATCTTCATAATACTGACATTTTGCGCTAGAGACTATTTTGTTGAGGGGGAAGTTACCCCAAGCCTTCATCCACTAGATGTTAAGAACCTTCCTAAAAGAGTGAGAACCACTGATTCAGAGAATTCTATTAAAATTAACTTAATTATAGTACAAATTAAATAAGCAACACATTTACCTTCTTCATCTTCTTCTCCTTCTTCCTCCTCTTCTTCCTCCTCTTCCTCACTACTTCCAGCATCTTGGTCTGTATTTGAGTCACTATCTCCTTCATCAAGAATTTCTTTAAGAACAAAGTAAATTTAGGAAAAAATTAATGAGTGAGGTAAATAATAACTGTCAGGTCATTGAAATTCATAGCGATGTTAACAGTTGGCTAACCAGGGACCTCCCTGGTGGCGCAGTGGGTTAAGCAACTCACTATGAAGTAAACCACAGCAACTGCAGTATGAGTTTGATCGCTGCCACTGGCCAAGGAGGTGACCTACATGGCGCAGGCACACCTCTCCTGCCTAGCCTGCTGCTCCCCTCAGCAGTGTATTTCAGTCAGTCTGCCTGTTCTGCTCCCCATTCCCCATTCTGTCTCTAGTGGATCCTCTCACCACCCACACCCCTAGCCTATACCCCAGGTGCTCGTATGCGTAAATAAATAAATTTAAAAAAAAAACAACAGCTGGCTAACCAACAAAGATGATCATACAGTTCTTATGTTACTGTCTAGGTAGTCAGAGAGCACTAAGTTGATGTCACTACCAAGTCACAGACATATCATTCTGGCCATAAAATTAGAAAAGGACAAGAATAGAAGAAGTAGATGAAGGCTTTCCGTAAGAGCAAGAGCACTGGAAAAATTAATAAGGAATGAAACTAGCATAATGGAGTTTGACATGAGACAGCCTATTGTAAAAAGCTAAGACTAGATAGAGAAAACAAGAATGTAGGGTAAGATTGTTCTTCCAAAGACAAAGGAGGAAAAATAAGTAACTGCATATTTAGGTTTCAGTTTAAATAAATAGTATAACATTTTAATTAAATGTATATGTATCAAACAGAACATTGTAATCAATCTAAAAAGTTTCCACACAACAAAACAGGTCTTCAATGAAAACTGAGTTCTTCATTGAGTTATCACTTCTTAAAATTCAACTGTAGGGCAATCTACCATTAGCATCTGTACACCAGTGGGTTATATGCGTGCCTGATGGGGGGAACCTGGAGTATGGTGTGGGCGTAAGTAGGCACACCTGAGCCAAGACACTGTGCATACAAAGAAGACATCACATCAGATGAGGAGGAAGGAAAGGGGGAAAGGGTGGTGGAAGACCTAACAGCAGAGTGCAGTGGAGAGCAGTGGAGAATGTCAGAGAACAGAGAAGACAGAGGAACCTATAGGGCCCAAGTTGCTGTCTCCCTCCTGGCTTGTCTTCCCTACCCTATGATGCCAAGGGCGCCAAGGTTCTCTTTCAAGCTGCTTGAATCAGTGATGAAACTACCTGGCTGGGATGGCTGCAGAACACCAACGTACTTTTGGGAATGGATGAAAATGGTGATGCCAATAGGAAACATCGTCATATTTATATTAAACAAATGACAAAAAATTAAACAATATTTTGCCATAGGGTGTGTGCTATATTGGCCTCATCAAAGATTTTTTATTATAATCAAAGAACTTTCACACAAAGTTTCCATTCTGGGGGAAATTCTACTTTCTTTATATTTAATTAAGTAGTATAAGTCCAGAGCCATATATTAATATTTAATGTTAACAGAGAGTTTAGTACTATGAGAAACAAATTGTTTAGAAAAGTTATTCAGTCCTTACTTGACACACAAACCTCAAAAAATATATCTAGCAAATGTGACTTCAATAAATTATCTTAAGTGTTTAGTCTACTATTGCATAACATAGGTTTGGAAGACTTTTAAATGATGAAACTCTTTAGTATTCAATAGTAGGAAGAAAGGAACTCCTGCTGTTTTCCCAAATGCTATAAAACCTAAAACACAAGCACACCTGGGTCACTCTAAGGTGCTAATTACTAAAGCTGTGCCTACTTCCTGCTGTGGCTATTTTTTTTTTATGCCAGCTCTAGAACATTTTATGAAAGAATGAAGGTCAAATGAGTCCTCCAGTCCTTTACATCATTCTCTTCTCATCGCTACACTTTAGAATCTACTCACTGAAATTACTTTAGTAATGGCAATTGAATTCCATTAACTGAATAAAGCAATGGTTTTTCAGTGACTCCCTCAGGGGATCACAGAAAACGTCAGGTGCTCTGTGAGGTCAAAACTATTTCCATAATAATACCGCAACAAGATCTGCCTTTTCAGTGTGCTGACAACTGCAATGATGGTCCAAAGCGGATGGGGTTAAAAACTGCTGTAACCTGAGCACTAATCAAGGCACGAAATTGCACTAGCTGTCATGGTGCTCTTTATTGCTAACCCTATATTTGAAAAAGCCAGTTTCACTTAAGAATGCCCATCATGAAGAAGTAGGAAATCATTAATTTTATGAAGTCTTAAGATGTTGAGTATAGGCCTTTATAATAATCTGAGTAATGAAACAGGAAGTTCATATATAACACTTCTATTACAGACAGATGTACAATGTTGATGGTTATCTCAAGGAAAAGCATTTGTGCAACTGTTTGACTTGCAAGATGAATATTATTTTCATTTTTACTTGAAAGCATGGCTGACAAACTATAGCTGTTAGGTATTTGGCATATATTTTTCTCACATAAAAAAAATGAGATTGTCACTTCAAAGAAAATAACTAACAGTATTTGCTACCAAGTAAATTTAAAGAGAAAATTAAAATTTTGCATTCCTGTATGATAATTCTCATTACTCAGATATTTTTGATAAGTGGTAATATTAATAAAAGTGACTTTTTGATATCCCATTATTTAATTTTGATAATGTTTAATGTGTTAACAGAGGATGTTAACACTTAGGAAATATAATTTAATGAATATTTTCCAAGTGTTTGGAAATAATGCATGGATGAAAGATCTATTCAAAGTGATAGGCCAAGGGACTTTAACATAAGACTAGAAAATTCATGATACCGTTTCAGGTTTCATATTATATAATTCATCTTTAAGAAACAAACTACAATCTATTAAATGCTTGGCAGTGTTAAGGAAGAACATACACAATTATCTGAAAAGGCTATTAAAATAGCCCTTCCTTTTCCAAGTATGCCATCTATGTGAGGCTAAATTTTCTTCATATTATACACTTGAATCAAAACAATCTATTACAACAGATTGAAATCCAATATGAGAATTCAACTGTTTCTTATTGATGAGAGCACAAACAGTCCCCTCCTAAAACCCTCACAACCAGGTGCTATGGAACCTGAGATAAGCTGAATCAGAGATAAAATTGACAACAGTAAAGGATGCCAGCAGACAACCCCTCCCCATCATCGCCCCACCCCTGGCATAAATTTAATCAGACCCCTACTGACAGAAGATACCCTCTCAGGTACACAAAAAATTTCAGCAGTAGCTTAACCCCATAAAGACCTGCGCTCCCATTTTGGGGCGCAACTCTTGGCTTGCAGTGAGTCGTCACCTTGTGGACTTTCAATACAGTCCACTTTGTCTGATACCCCTTGGCCTTCTCTCTTTTCTAACATTCTGGTGCCGAAAATCCAGGAGGGACAATGTCAGCATCCTCCTATACCAATTAAGACAGACATTAAACTACACAAAATAAACAAAACGTCATTCTTTTTACTAAATACCTATTTTGTAACTATCTTCATAAAAATATATAACATGTTGTACACTAGGTTTCCTGCTAGTTTGAAATGATTTACTATTTTTTGTATGCTCAGCTTTAATTGCTCATAAAGTAAATGCCAACAGATATAACATAAACAAAAGCTTTTTGGAATCCTCAATTTTCAATAGTATAAAGGGATCTCAAACCAAAGAACTGTAAGAAGTGCTGTAATAAAGGAAAGTGTTACTTTCTTGGCATTGACCAACTGTTGTGGCTCTAAAGAAATGGATGGGGAGGTGCCAACTTAAAAAAAATATCACGCCAGGTACAATAAGAATTCCACAAAACTATTAGTATTTTTCAGGGGGAAATTTAGGAAAAGTTTATAAAGACAGAAGAAAATGTGTCTAAGAAGTTCTCCATGTTTGGAAAGTAAATTGTAGCAGCAGGAATCTGGTAGTTCCAATGAATTGCTCTAGGAAATCAACATCTAAGGAAAGAAACCTATTTACTGTAATATTTTTAGGATATGGAACAGAAAAAGTTTCTTATCCCTTTACTTTCCACTTAATACTTATCTAGTATGACTAAAACACTGAACAAGGATAATGACAGAGTTCTGAGTCTTTGCTTTCTCTTCAGAGGCTTTCAGAGCAGTTAAGTACTTCTTAGGTAAAATCACAACTCGGACAATAAATAAAATACTGGCACAGAGCACTTAACTTCACATTAAACAGGTAACTTGTTCTAGATCACTTAACTAGCAATATGACAAAGAAAGAATACAAACCAAAGTCTGTCCAAAGTCAGTGGTTATATTAGTGATAAAAGATAACAAACCAATTAATCAATTTACTATGCACCAATACTATAGGTAGCACGGTGATGTTATCAGAAAGACATCAACTTGTCTTCAAGAAGTAATAAAGGATAGCACTTAAAAAATATTAAACAAGATATTAACAGGATGGCATTTGAAACAGTAATTCTTAAATGGTAGTGAAGTATGAATATTAGGAAGCATGAGACTTACAGATAAATGTGTGAGTAAACAGTGAAGAAAACATCTCAGTAAGGTTTGGCTCAGTAATCTATACCGCTCAGTCAGTATTATATAGCTGTATAAATCACCCAATTTGTCAAAAATAAATAAGCTTACAAAAGTCTACATACCCTTCTTAATAGCTTTGTACTTCTCTTCATTCTCCATAAAATTAGGATCCATCTTGAAAACATCTTAAAAAATAAGTTGAGAGTTAAGTGTTTATTCTCTATATTTACATTTATTGTTCCCAACTTCCCAACCCTGAACCCCTCACTTACTAAGAACATCTTCTGGATTATAGTCATCCTCCAGAGGGAGCATATGGGTAAACTGATCATCTTCTTCCACTAAGTCAAGTCCTTCTAGGATAACTGGGTGGTCCTTAAATCCATCCTTCCGGACAGCAAACATCACTTCAATCATATATTGAACTCTTTTGTCAATTTCAGATTCATGGAGAATGTTTCGAAGACGTTCAAATATAGCTAAATTTAAACAGAAAGACAATAAAATAAGCAATAAATATATTACTCTCATAAAAGCTCATATCAAAGCAAGGATATATACCTACCATTGATTCCTCTTGGTGACACCTGCGTTAATTTGAGCCCACATTCCTTCAGAAAACCAATAGCCACTTCAACACTATCATCTGTTGGTCTTTCCAGAAGCAAAGTGAGCATCTCTAAACAAAGAACTTCATGTGCCTTAAATAGAATGAACACATACATAATATAGGGAAAATGCTTTTATTTATATTAACCTAATACTGATAGTGATAATAAAAATCAGTAAATCTCTTTTTTGCACTGACAATTTTGTGTAAATAATGAACAACATTTCATAATATCCATAGAAATACTCCAAATAAAGGATATAGTTGTTCAAATAATTGATTGATCCCCAAATCTAATTCATTAAAATATAACTACTGGAGTTATATCCAGAAGAAATCCTCCTCCAAATTCATTATATATAAGGAATATACATTATTTACAGAAAGTGGTATATTTAACCTCAGAACATAAGTTTAAAAATTGTATATTAACTTTTAATCTTGACCTATCTTAGTAGACACAATATGAAAACTAGTACTTTGACTCCTTTTACAATACCTTTCTCCATAATCATAATTATGGAGTCTTATTTTATAATCAAGAAACTATTGATTTGTACCACGGTTGGGAAGATCTAAAATATTTGTAATTCTGTTTTGTGCACTGCCAAAAACATCTCTAATATAAGTGCAAAATACATTAAAAAAATGAAACATAATTCTTTGCTGTTACAGAAATGTGAAGTTCCATCTTAAGTAGCTAATCAGGATAAAAGGTTTCTAGGATAAAAGGTTTCTAAGAGTGAATAGTAGTATTTCACATAGGAAATAATTAAAATATTATTTAATATTAAAGAAAGGAGGCTGTGTAACTTCAAAATCCTCCCTCATACAGATATAATTAGACATAATCCTATAGACATGTATGAAAACTTCAGTATGAACAAGAACAATTTTACTATATTCAAATTTAAATAGATGAATACAAAATGAACTAAAAAACTGAACAATGATGAAATTATTTACATTTATAACTGATTACAATTTTTAATCTTCTACATTTAATAAACTGATTCTTTTTCCAAGGTGTACAAAGCACTGTAAGTCAAAATAAAAAGAGATGTCACTATGAAGTGGTATCAAAACTCTGTAGACACTAATACACCAAGCTTTGACAATCACTTACCACATTTTGGTTAATAAGATGTGCCACAAATTTTGAAGCAGTCAGACAAAGTTGCTAAAATGTGAAAATAGAGACAAAGTTAATCTATAACTAAAACCAATTTTCATTTATGTATGGAATCTACAACTTACATACTCTTTAAAATATGTAACATGGAAGGGTAAATTTCACATTATAACTGACAGGATAAAAACTAATGTGAAAGAACACCATTATCTGGTTAGTTATTTTAGTTATTATTTTTATGGCTGATTAGTAGCCAGGGATATTTAACAGATGAAAAGATGTTTTCGTAAATACATTTTTTTTAAAAAAGACTTCTTATGTAGAAATCAACAATGCTTTTTTTTGGTGATACAGGTTGTTAGTTGGATCCTATGTGGTAGTCTACTTACAAGCCCATTCTATATACCTTATCATTTCGTCGATAGCCTTTTCGAAAATTAAGAATTAATCTCTTGAGGATCAGTTCTCCGATTTGTGGAAATTTTGAGTTGATAATAGCAACTAGTGCTGCATATACATGGGTGAAGATTGGAGAAGCACTCTGTGCTTGCAAAACAGATCTTGACAAGAGGCCCCTGTTTTAATAGTTAAAAAAAAAAAGGAAGTCAACAATAATCAACAACTTAATTAGAAGGAAAAAAACACAAAAATTAGCAATATTACTACTTGGTAAATAATCATAAAAGCTAAATCAGGCATTAATTTATCCCAGTTTATCTAGGGAAAAAATTTGTCTTACTAATTAATAAAAACCACTTTTGAAAAAGCAAACTTCAACCTATGCTTTTGTAAATGAGATTTTACTACAATTTTTCTCTAAATATAATTCCTTTTTCTGTTTATTATATCCAAATATGCGTTTAAGTTTTTTAAACATCTTAGAAATAAATTTAACATTTATAAAAATATGAAAGAAAAAAGATCTACTTCAAAAGTGTTAAACTCCATCATCTATATAAAATTAATTCAGTGATTAAAAACACATTTGTGTGGTTTTCACTTTAAACCTATTTTTAGTGAAATGAAAATTAAGATATGGAATACTCCGATGAGCAATATAGAGACACAGTCAAAACACTGTAACGATGCTAAAATATGAAGGACAATAA
Source organism: Galemys pyrenaicus (assembly GCA_019455555.1). Lineage (NCBI taxonomy): Eukaryota > Metazoa > Chordata > Mammalia > Eulipotyphla > Talpidae > Galemys > Galemys pyrenaicus. The sequence goes on from JAGFMF010011573.1 coordinate 1,660,544, forward strand.
AAATTCTATTTGTAACTGATTTTGAAACAGCCATGTTTCTATATGCGCTAAGTAAGGGAGAGATGGCGCTAAGTGGATTACTTTTAGTGATGTAAGGACAAATAATTATTGGACTTCCAGAGGCTGAAAAACAATGTATTAATAGTTATGAGGCTTAGGTATGACAACTGAATCACTGGTGTAGAAAATGACAAAAGATTCTAGCTTGTAAATTTAAGGTTTTAAGAAACACATTTAACTTCTCTGAGTAAATAGGTGAAGTTTGTTCACCTTTGGGGTTATTGGTTGCTTTCTGGTCAATTTTCTATCCTCCCATAACATGCTATGCCTTAATTTACATCCCAATAATTTCTGAGATGAGAAATCAGTCATTTGCAAATGACAGAGAAAAACAGCTCTAAGCTTTTAAAATAAGTAGAAGATATTTTTATTTCCTGTTCCTTTTAAAGAAATATCACCAATGACTTAAAAGTACACAGAAAGTGATGTAAGGGCACAGGGGGTTAAGCACTGCACTATAAAGCATCCAAAGCCACTGTAGCACGAGTTCGATTCTGGCCAGGAAGGTTACCCACATGGCACAGCAGACCTCTCCTGCCTCGCTCGCTGTTTTCCTCAAGCAGTGTATTTCAGTCCATCTGCCTTTTCTGTTCCCCACTCTGTCTCTGGTGAATTCTCTCACTCCCCACACCTCTGGCCATTATCCCAGTTCTTGTATGCATAAAAAATACACAGAAAATGCTGTCCTTTTCTCCCACTTTTCTAAAAGTTATTGCTTTCACATTTTCACTTAGTTTCTTATTACGTAGTAAGCTGATTTGACGTAATGTATGTACATACTCATTTAACTTTAAACTTAATTTAAGGGGCCTCCCTGGTGGCGCAAGAGGTTAAGCACTGCACTGTGAGGCATCCGCGGCCACTGCAGCACAAGTTCAATCCCCAGCCAGGGAGGAGACCCACATGGTGCAGCAGACCTCTCCTGCTGTGCCGGCTGCTCCCCTCAGCAGTGTGTTTCAGTCGATCTGCCTGTTCTGCTTCCCAGTCTCTGGTGAATCCTCTCACCCCTCACACCTCTGGCCTGTACCCCAGTTCTTGTATGCATAAATAAACATCTTTTAAAAAAATAAAAAATAAACTTAATTTAAATATTTCTTTAAATTATTGTAACTATTCAATAAACAAATGCTTGCAAAAGTCACTAAGTGACATTAAAACTTCTGCAAAATGCAAAAACTCCATACAACTTCTAACAGTGAAGCACGAATTATATTAGTGGCTTACATTTTTATAAGAATTTCATTTTAAATAAATATTCTCAACTACCTTTGAAGTGAAATAGCACAATAAAGCAATGATTAATGTTCATAATCATATTGTATTCCTTTGAAACACTGCTATGAAATATGACAAATAACTGATGCTTACCTTCCTCTAACTATATTTTCTTGGAGGAGTTCCTGAATAATAATACCTATATTAGAAATGTTGACCTTGTTGATAAGACCATTGATTGACTTCTTGAGGGCCTCCCAGCTCATCCTCTGGTATGCTAAACTGGAAAAAAAAAAAAAAGAATTTGATAAAGGAAAAACTGAACAGTTACAGGAGAAATAGAATAATTACAAGAAAAAATACCATGTTCCCTTATTTTTAACATATTTACAAAATTACTACAAAGTACAATAAAATATGAATGTCAAAGTTTTTTAAATAAGTTTAAAATATTTACTTTTTTGTACATATGATGTTTATGGACAGATTGCTGCATCCCTCTAATAACACTATGTTTAGGTTATGTCCACGTGTATTGCAATTTACAGCATTTTATCTTTCACTACATGCTTGTTTTATAACAGTTCATTTACTTAAACCTGTCTTTAAAACATTTAAAAGTAGAGGAAATTTCTATTTGAATTACAATATAAAATACCCGAATCATAAACATAAAAAGAAAAATATTATCTTCCTTATAAAAGCTAGACACATAAAAAAATTAAATGTTTTAGGCTATTAAAAAATGATAATTACAGGAAAAGGTAAAGCAATATGACATTATGGGACTGAAAGATCAATCAAAGTATTTTAAAAACCAAGTTTATATTTAAGCAGCAGTCCCTCAATCCTTCCAGACACCTCTCAGGAAGTCTGGTGAAACTAATGGAATGCTTAGAATACTAAACACAAATACAGAGGATTAAGAAGGTTAGCAATTGTATCAAAATATGAAAAGAATAAAAGTTTGATATAGTATTCTATGTGCTCTTTAACACATTAAATAACAAGTGGTAGGGCCTCCCTGATGGTGCAAGAAGTTAAGCACTACACTATGAAGCATCCACAGCCACTGCAGCGGGAGTTGGATCCCTGGCCTGGAAGGGGACCCACCACAGGGTGCAGCAGACCTCTCCTGCCTTGCCCATTGCTCCCCTCAACAGTGTATTTCAATCAGTCTGTCTCCTGTTCTGTTCCTCACTCTGTCTTGGGTGAATCCTCTCACCCTCCACACCTCTGGCCTCCTCTGGCCTGAACCCCACAAAACCAAATCCTCACAACCGTGGCTGAGCTCACAATGAACCTACACACCAGAGAACCTCACTACAGTCAAAGAGGAGCACGAGCACTTTCCTTTTCTGGAAGGGAATTGTTGGGATAGGATTTATCCCCAGTTACTCTTGTATGCATAAATAAATAAATCTTTTTTTTAAAAATAAAAAAATAACAAGTGGTAAGTTAAAAAAATTTAATTTACAAGCATATACACAATTATTATATTTGCAACAGTTTGTTAATATTGTGGTCTGCTGCCTACATTTCCAAAAGAAAAAAAATGATTAAATTTTAATTAGAGATGAGTAAAAATAAATATATATTGGATTGTGTGAATTCTATCCTTGAATGACCTCTTGAAGGTCTAAGAATCTTTGTTAAGGTTAAGAATCTTTGTTCTGAAGATTAGTCTATCTTTGTGGAATAATGTATTTTCTCAACAGTCAAATTTAATTAGACCACAGGTGATTTTTTTTTTTCCCATGAGGATACTGCCTTCTTTACTTAGTAAAACTGACATACCTGTTTTTATCTGTAATCTGTTCTTGCATCATCCTGAGCTTTGCAGGAGGAATATATGCTCCACCAGTGCGAGTAAGGAGAGGATCCAGCTCATCTTTCTTCTTCTTTGCAGTAGGTTCATCCTGAGCAGAGGAACTCTGGGTTACTGATGATTCTGGGCTTCTTCTCCCAGGAGATGGGGTTCTGCGGGACCTCTTCCGATCCACATCTCTTTCTCTGCGTTTTTCTCGATCCCTACTTCTGTAATATTAATTTTTTAAAAAGTGAAGACACACATTTTTAAATGAACAGCATACTAAATGAGTAAGAGTATAAGTGGGCCCTACAAATTCGCATAAGGAAAATGGTTTGGAATGGTGAGGAACTAACTAGGTCTTCAAGATTAGACAGGGTTAATGATGGGTTAAATTGGAGGAGAGAGTGAGGGAGAGAGTGAGGGTTGTAGGGTCAGAGAACTATCAAGTCTTTCCACCCTCCAGCCACTGTTATAATGACGGACATCTGCGGTGCTGCACGCATGCCTAGGTGGGCATGCGCAAGTGGGTGCACCTGGGTCTGGACATGGGCTTATATGCGTGGTGTCAGGAGGATGTCAGCAGCAAGAGTACCAACACCCGCAGCAAGGACCAACAAGCAGCGAGAGTATCCAATGAGCAGCAAAGCAGCTGAGAGGGTGAGATGCGCCGGGGGCTGTGAGGCCTGCCAGTTTCCTGGCCCCCTGGCACCAATGCCTGCCATGTACCTGGCCACCTCTAATAATAAAAGCATAAAAGCCACCGAGGGCTAAGACTCCTTCCTTTACCACCCCACCCCCCCGTCTGCTAGAACCATCCCGAATCTTCCCTGTATCCCTTTCCTGCTGCTACAGTGGTATTCTGCAACTAGCAGAAGAGGGTGACTACTGAGAAACCAAGGAGTGTTCAGACCAGAATAAGCAGTCAGGAAACTTCTTGAGTCACATAAAATATCATGTAAAACAGTAGTTGGAGTGACAGGTTAGGTCAGACTATGAACTAGGGAGTCATTAATAATTTCTGAGTGGAACAGTAACATGACAATAGTGTTTTAAGAAGATAAAATGGCCTGTGATATATATGTTAAACTGTACAAAGGAAAAACCAGCATTTATTTCTAATAATGGCAATTTAAGAATAAGACTGTTATTAAACATATATTTGAGTTGTTTCTTGAGAAAATGGGTGTTTTTATTAGAAACCTCAGAATATCAAATTTTTAGCTAACACAATACAAAAAAAATGAATCATTTTCTAGTCACAGTAATGCTGCCTTACTAACACAGGTGTATCCTTTCTTAAGTGAACACTTTTAAAACAACTAGGGTATTGCTCTCTGAACTTATTAATAAATAATAGCAAAGAGTAAATCCTTGCTTTTTGCTACCTTTCCCAAGAAAGGAGTTTATTCCTTTAAATACGGCCTTGGAAACTCAGATCATTCTGTTTCTGTTTGGTGAAACCGTAAGTTAGATGATTACAGTGAGTAAAGACAAGATTGGACAGACTTTAACTAAATCACTAAAACAGAGGGCAACATATACAGAGAGGAAAAATCAGTTACCACCCAGACATCGGTGGAGAAACAGTTTAGAAAAGAGACCTAAATTAACGCTAGTGTGGACAGAAGATAGAATGAACAGAGGGAGGAAATGTGGTTTCAAACAAAAATGCCAATTAGTCACAAAGGCAGGTACGTTGCAATCTAGGCACTGATTTGCAATTGAGTTGCTTACTCTTTAGTAATATGTTCCTAGAAAGCGAGGATTTATTGACACTGGATGTGATTCTTCAGAGAAACACCTGGTAGAGAAATCTAGTTGGCTGATAAAATCCTTAAAAATGTAGAATCTTTTCCTTTAGAGAACAAAATAGCATCTTCTTTGAATTTAAATAGAAACATTTTTCTTCAAATGCTTTTAGACTAGTAAGTCTTTAGAGTCTGTATATTACATAGACTGTTATCCTGTTAGGTGTGACAGTACATTTAATAAGACTTTAAGTTCATAGAGTGTAACCAAACACAAAGCATTAAACTCATGTAATACAGTCAGAGGTTATGGACAAAAACATGGGTTTTAGAGTAGGAATTGAGCTCTAATTCTCATTTCATCATCTACCAGACAGGTAACTACAACCTTAGGTTAAGTTAATTAGTCATGTCAAACCCATTTCTATGTATGTAAGTTGGGAAAAGTAATGTGTAGATTCTAAGAGTTCTGACAGTTAGAGAATGTATGCAAAATGCCTAGCTTACCAATTATGGTGGTAGTAATTATTCTCATTAAGGTGTCCACAAGGTGCTAACAGATGAGTCTAGTGTTCAGATTAATTTAATCTTACATTTTATATGGATTAAAAAGTAGTAATGAGAAAGACATATTGGCTATAATTATCAGATAGTACTTAGCTCCAAATTGCAGAAGAATCTGATCAGAATTCTTTTTGGGGTAAGTCTTGATAGTTATGGAATGGAAAATATGAGCAGGACATCAGAAAAGATACAAAACTTCATGAACAATGACATACGGCAGCTAAGTTTTTAAAACTGGATAACTAATAAGTAATGAAAATCTCTAAGACTCAAGTAAGAATAATGTATATTGTGTCATATAAACTACTTTCTTTCACTCAGTACAGAATCTCAAAAACATATATGCCAACTTTTCAGGTAGTATAGTATGGTCTATAAGAACTCTGGTTCTAGAGTGAGACTGGCACTGGTAAACTTCTAAAACATAAATGACTTAACATATCTAAGTCTCAGTTTCTTCAGCTGTAGAAAAGATATCAACATTTACTTCACATATTTACTGCAATACAGGGTTAAGTCACATTGAGTTCATATCAGGAGATCCTTAAGCCCAGCACCTAAGAATATCCATTTAATGGCAGTTGCTTTATTATTATAGTTTTAATTATAAAGCAAAAAGAAAAGAGACAAATATATTTTTCTATAATTAAAAATTTCAGTACTAACCGTGACTCCATGCTATTATCATAGGAACGTCCTCTTCTTGAACGCTCATAGTCTGACCTGCTGTAATCAAAATAATCCCTATCCCGAGGGGATCTTTCTTGGTCTGCATATCTAATGCATAAAATAAAACCAAAGTTATAAGCTGCGAGCAATTATGCTATAAATACTTAGGAAAGTTTTGTGTTGGTAAGTCTAAAGTAACTATGAATGAACACTGTCTTGTCAAACTGTTCTAAAAAATAGTTCATTTTGTTGAAGACCACTTATTCACTAAGAATTAAAAAAAACCTTTCAGTTTGTACAAAACAACTAGAATTTACTTAACTAAACTTATTTATCATGATTTACTCTGTCCTTAGCAAAAGATTATATATATCTATATATCAATTACAGTTAGCATGAAAAATGCTATCCTGCAAATGACTTATTTAGTTGGCTTATTTTATCAAAGCACTGTACAATTAAGACCAAAATCATCGGCTGACTTCAATGACAATTTTAACTCCACCTCCAAAGACAATATTCATCAGTTGTTATTCTTAAAATTGCATTATCGAATAGCAGTGAGAATGGATTGAAATTATTAGCAAACAAGAATGGATAGCATAAGATCTAAGTCTTAAAAGCCAGTACAATCAGAGAATCTTAAGACAAATTATATTCACACATATAAACCGTATTTTACATTTTATAATTATATTCACACATAGCTATATAAACCGTATTTTACATTTTATATACAAACCTACAATTCATTTATGCAAGCATGTAACTAAGTAGAGACTTTTTTTTTAATATATGGAGTAGGTAATTGACGAAAGATAGTAAGTAGCTGCAAACCATGGTCATTAACTGGATGTCTATTAAGTGAGAGCAGAATGTAACAATAACAAAGTATACAGGGAGTAAGGAAGATAATAAGTGACTGAAATAGTTAAAAGGGTACTTTTCCTTTTATTATTTAATGGCCATAGCTTCCTAAGTGAAATAACTGAAGTCCCAATATGAATGCATGAACATTAATGGTAACATTTCTAGATTTTCAATCTAAACAGTTATGATGAGATACAATGCATATAAAAATATGTTGGAAGCTATGGTTATATAAAGATAGTAATAGCAAAAGAACTACAAAATAATATGATTGCAACTTATTTTCCATTTTATAAACTTAGTCTATTTAGTATTTAAGATATATAAAATATTTCTTCTCACTTAAAAAATTATGTAAAATCTAGGGTTATTTATTAGACAATCCTAGAACAGTCATTCAAAGATCATGTGTCCTAAAGATCACTAAAGTAATGTTTGTATATCTTTCAAAAGAAGCTGTTCACCCTAAAATTAGCAAACTAAGAGCAAAATTATTTCTTAAACCTATTTAAAAAAACATAAATTGCATTTGGAATACACAAACTGTTTACCTGTCTTCTGGAGAGGAATTCCTCTGGTATGAATTGTAGTTTTCCCTTCTGTCATGACCAGAAGAATGCTTTCAAAGGGAGAAAAGATGGGAAGTGAACACTTCAGATTATGTTAAAAAACATACAATGAAACATTTACCTTGGAAAATCAGAAGTGTAATAAAAAGTTTTTCAAACTTTTTTTTTTTAAGAATAAATCATGTTACCTAAAATGTATGTAAGACAAAAAACAATTTTCAGGACATCCAAGGTAAATGTCTATGGAAGATACCTATTTTCATAATGGACAAAATGCTATTAACCGCCCCCCCCCAAAAAAGAAAATCAATATAGTAGAAAATTTTCAAATTTTTGATATCACTAATACTGTACTTTCTGCTTTAGTTCCTCTGGCTTATAAAAACTACAACTTTAGTCCAGATTACTGAATCTGAATAAAATAGCAGAATAAAAACTGACACAAATAAATACATTAAATTCATTCTGTTTTCAGCAAACATTTGAGTGTCTGATATGCATGCCACTATGTTAGGCTCTATGGATATTAAAAACATAACTGGTAAGATACAGATTTATGCAAACACTTGGGGTAAAAACAGATACAAATAAGTAACTTCAAGGTAACATGAGATTAACAAGATAGGTTATATGAGACAGATAGGAAGCAATGAGTTTGAGAACATATACTAATTTAAAAATCCAAATACATTTCAAAAACCAAAATAATTTATATATGTAAATATACATATGAAAAAGCTCCTTTTTAACAATTAAAATATTTTAATTAATCCAAGTACAAGGAAGGAAAAATGATGTTTTTAAATAGTCTTGAAATCTAAGAAAAACAGACCAAATAATGACTAATCAGTTCTGCATACTTATATGCTTGCCTCCTTAGTGAGAAGTTAATGTAAAAATAGGAAATTATACTGCATAAAAGTAAAAATGGTCTCCCTGGTGCGCAGTTTGTTGAGCATTGCAATGTGAAGCATTCGTGGCACAGCAGCATGAGTTCGATCCCTGGTCAGGGAGGAGACCCACATGGCATAGCAGACCTCTCCTGCCTTGCCCGCTGCTCCCCTCAGCAGTGTATTTTATTTGATCTGCCTGTTCTGCTTCCCACTCTGTCTCTGGTGAATCTTCTCACCTCCCATGCCTCTAGCCTGTATCCCAGCTCTTGTATGCATAAAATAAATAAATCTTTAAAAAAGCAAAAAAGTAAAAACAAACTCTAACTTCCTCCTATTTTTAAGTAATCAGTAGCAGTTTGAGTCTAATATTGCAAATAAACTGCAATATTAATAGTCTCATCTATTAGATTTTTTGACAGTATACACTAAAATACTCTATATAAGTAAATAAGCATGCAATTAAAATTAGTTATTTACAGTGATCATTTTATTTTATATCGAATGAAAATCCTGTTTCTAAGGTGTATAGTTTTAAATATTATTTCATTAAGTAACACAATGATGTAGAATTGTTTAATATGCATCACACAGGAATCCATAAAATTTGACCTCAAGATACCAAGGCAGATATGGAACACGAGAGTCATGTCATTCACGGCAGCATCAAATATAGTAATTGCTCATCATTATTAAACGACATAGCCCAGGGGCCTCCCTGCTGGCCCAAGAGGTCAAGCACCGCACTATGGAGCATCAGCAGCCACTGCAGCACAAGTTCGATCCACAGCCAGGGAGGTGACCCATGTGGCACACACACCTCTCCTGTCTTGCCCACTGCTCCCCTCAGCAATGTATTTCAGTAGCTCCACCTGTTCTACTCCCCATCTGTCTCTGGTGAATGCTCTCACACCCCACATACCTTTGGCTTGTACCCCACTTCTTGTATACATAAATAAATAAATCTTAAAAAAAAACAACCACATAGCCCTTCCTTTGTAGACACTCTGGAGGGTAAAAAAGTAAAGTCCTCAAGTAATTTAAGATCTTGTCGGGAAGATGGTTATGATTTTTATAGTGACATAATTAATTTATGTACTTCTTAGAAAAATTAATGAAGAGGAGGAGGAGGGAGAGAGAGAATAATAAAACTTCTGTCTGCTTCTTCTTTTACAAGGCATGACAATTATTTTGATTACATTAGGAGAAAGCCTCAATTCTGTGCTAATGATTTTTAACACATCTCCACAACATCTGTTGTGAGCAAGGGGGAGAAACCAAAAATATTGAAGTCGTGAATCAAGATTTCGTAAATATGATCAAGTTAACAAATGACTGGCGCACAAAGTGAGTGCTAACAGGAGATCCTGAGTAGGGAACAATCATTGTGATATGGAATACTGAGGGATGACAGAGGGTAAAGATAGTATCTAACAGTGTAGAGACAGCACTACAAGAGTCAGTGGAACAGGGTGCCTGAGTCCAGAGGCTCGGAGCATCCAAGCCTTTAAGTCTTACCACAAATCTTCAACAGCAAGGAAGAGAGGATGGGGCAGGATGGGGAGGAAAAGGCAGGGGGTTGGCTTCCAGCTAGCTAGTTAAGGAACAGTGAGGTTTCAAGGAAATACAAGGGCTCCTCAGCTGAAGCCTAAAACAGATGTATGCCTCCTTACAGATGAGACCTTAAGAGTGTAAAGGAAAGATTTGAATTTCACTGAGGTAAGAATGGGTTAACCGTTAGTAGACATTTTATAGCTAACAGGAGGATGGGGTGGGAGGGACATTAATATGAGATGAGGCTGAAGACAACCACACCTAGACTTGAGGATGCCATGAAAGGTCCATGAGGACCACAGGAGGGAAACATGGCAAGGCATAGTCTAAGGAAAGGGTCTGAGAAGGGCTAATGCTTCTTCCTCTGTATAGAAAGGATTAGTTCAAGTTTGAGCTTATCTAACATGCCTCACTCAAGAGTTAGTTCTACAAGATGTCCTCTCCTTTTATGTACTCAGCTTCTATTAAAATCTGCTACCTACTAGTCTACAATTGAGTAGCAATTGACCAATGAGAACAAGTTTCAAAGAGAAGGTATCTACTGACAGAGGGGCTTAGTCAGAGACAGAGCACGCCTACCAAAGGAGATATTTAAGCACAGATAATGTTTAACTAGCAGAAACACTGTATTTATTTATTTATTTTTAAAGATTTATTTATTTATTTATTTATTTATTTAATTATTTATTTATTTATTTATTTATTTATTTATGCATGCATGCATGCATGCATGCATGCGAGAGCTGGGGTATAGGCCAGAGTAGCGGGAGGTGAGAGGATTCACCAGAGTGGGGAGCAGAACAGGCAGACTGACTAAAACACACTGCTGAGGGAGGCAGGAAGGTCTGCTACACCATGTGGGTCACCTCCCTGGTCTGCGGCAGAGATCAAACTCGTGCTGCAGTGGCTGCGTTTTGCTTCATAATGTGTTGCTCCACCCACTGCGCCACCAGGGAGGGCCGAGAGTATCTTTTTATACTGAAAGAAGTCAGAAAAGAAGAGAGCAGAGACTCTAAGCCTACCAATTCAGTTTAGCTTTGTACCTAGTACCTCAGTTAAGGAGCTCAAGTTGACTGGTTCTTTTTAAAGGAGGCTTAGGGGTACAGAGCCAGAAGAGTAATGGAATGAAGAAATATTTAGAGATGTAATCAGATAAAAATATACCCTCCCCTTTTACTAACTCTGAGATAGGAAGTGATATGCCTACAAACAGATCCAAGGACTATATAGACTGAAAAGAAAGAGAGATGAAACGGTATTTTACTGCTAAGTACATTCACAGGTTGAAGTTTTGAAAGCAGATGAACTTACTGGTTCCTGTTACTGTCCTGATGTCATGTCCTACTATTCTCTCTCATAACCTGCTTCAGTCATATTACATTCTTGCCTTTGCACTGCTATTCCCTCCGCCTAACACACTAACAAATTCCATACTTCCTTCATGTGTATGCTTAAATGGTTACTTTTCAATGGGTACAGTCTATTAAAAATTGCAGTCCCATTATGCTACTTATTTCCTGTGTCCTATTTCTTTTCTCCACAGCTTACGCCAAGTTTTTAATACTTCAACATACTATATATTGGTAATTACGCACATATATAATTTATGATTTGTCGTCTACTACTAGAATGCAAAATCCACGAAACCAAGGATTTCTGTTTTGTTCACCATTTTGCATCAATTGCTTAGAACAGTCACTGTGAAAAGTAAAACTTCAGTGAATATTTATTGAAAAAAATCAATGTATAATGCATAATGAACAGCACAAGATAGACTGTTTGCTTATACATATGAAATATGCAACAACAGGCTCACCTGTAGAAAGACATGTAGGAACTATGACAAGTGAGAAAGGAGCTATCTGTATTTTATTTTACATTTATTCAGTAAAGCATGCTCTTTGAGCAGAAAGGTAGAATTTCCTGCTGTGCTTGTGATTTATTTTTCTTTAGCTTGAGCCCACTCACATGCATTTTCTTCATTCATGCAGGCATTGAAATGTTCTCTCAATCGCCATCTTGCACACTATTCCTACCTGGCAAAGAACCTGTATTTGAAATTGTACATTAGATATCTCGTATGTTGTCTACTGTCTGAATCTGAATCTATTTAAAGGCTGGGTAATTAGGTTCAAGTTTATATTTTTTATTATAAGTTTCAAACACTTACTTTTATCTGTGCCACACTACTTTTCATTTTCTGTTGCCAGATGATCTGAGAAATCAAAGGTTCTTTAATTGGTTCCAAGTAACAAGTACTAAATGGTATGAATTCCTTGACAAATTACTTTTTCCAGCTGTAAATGTCACCTATAAAATATACCAAAGAAAATTTTGTTAACAATGATAAAAAAGTGTGAAATAACATCTTATTTTCACAAAATAGAAATTTGACCACTTTATTTTTCTTAATCAACAGGTCCAGACAGAGTAACTAAAAATTAAAAACCAACAACCTTAAATAGATCTACAAACGATGCACAAAGAACTCTATATTAAAGAAGACTCTGACCAAGAGAATAACAAGAGTTTAATAAGCACTATAAGCTAGATTTTTATTCTAAAGACTGAAAGCGAAAGTCAATTTATTCATATTATTCTCAATAAGGGAGACCTATACCTTCATTAAAATAGTATTGTGAAATTATAAAAATAAATAGCCACAGAAACAATATGTAAGACAAGTCATATAAACCGAATGTAAAATATACAATATTTCTATATAAGCTAAGAATGATATATCCAATGTTCTTGTAACAATGATCACTCAATAAATATATTCCACATGGAACTTTATCAAGTGAGAACTAAAGTAATTAAGCCTTTCTGCAATCTAGCCAAAGCATAACACTTCAGTTATATGCACATATGAGAATTATTTGGCTCAGAATAAACCTAATCACCAACATTAAATTCTAAAATGTCTTTCAATATCCATCTGTTAGGTAAATTTTAGTAAGTTGTTCAAAATGCTGAATTGATAGTTATGTTCACATAGAACTGTCATTCAAGTATTTTACTGAAACTAAACATCTAAATGATTTATGGTTCATGGAAATTACAGATCTAAACAGTTTACAATGTATTGAAATTACACATTCAAATGGTATATGGCTTATGGTATGGTGTATGCTAACAAAATCACATAAAAAATTTAATAGAATAAAAGATAAGAGGCAGAAAATATAGGGAAATAACCAAAATAACTGACTATGACTAGGATTTTTCTTTTTAATTGTGAAAAAGGATGTTTCAGGTTATCTGAGTCAATGACTTCTTTTTGATAAAAACCCTGATGGTGAGATAATTTATTTCAATATCCTGAGCAATAGTGTCAGTTATTAGTAATACTTAAAACTAGTCACAAAACCTAAGGATACCCAGTGAATTATACTGGACTGGTTATACTGGACAACACAAATTCTAAATATTATATACAGAAATTTGGACCTTTAGTCATGGTACTCTTAAGATTCTTGTCCCTGACAGTCTTCAGAAATGGTATTAATTAATTCTTCTTTAGATTGCATACACAATTTGACACTATAAGATGTTGTAAAGCTGCTATCCTTTAATGCAGATGGGATTCTAAGTCAAGAATTGTTTCTACTAAAATAGCATGTAAAATCAATATATATGAGATTATTTACAAACATACATCTTCGAAATACAATTTCAGTCTTAAGTATAGCTCCACTTACTATCTGTAACTTCAGGTAAGTAAACTAACATGTATTTAGGTGAATTCCAGGGAAAGAGAACCAAAGAACGGAATTTCTTGGCATACTTACGTCCTTTATTCTCTTGGTTATTTTTCCTCTCTGCTGGTTAATCAAAATCATCATTCTACAAAAGAACTTGCTGCATTGAACGATTCATATTCTATACTGCCAAGAGCCACCAACCATGGTATTAAACACTTTAAAAGTACATGGTGAAATTGAGAAAATGAATTCTGATTAAGTTTACACTTAAATATGAATAGCTAGTGGTTATATGGGACAACACAAATGCTAAATGATTATATAGACATTTGGACTTTTAGTCATGGTACTTTGGAGATTCTTGTCCCTGACAATCTATAGAAATGGTAATAATTAATTCTTTAGATACTGGCTAAGTAAAATAACTCATAGTCACATTCATGGAAAAAAATTCTTGGTTATTTTTCCAAGGAAAACTGAGACAATGGGAAGGGATAATATAAAAATTCTCATCCTAGAGTTTTTCTATACTATAATCATCACTGTGTGACCTCCCAGTTTTAATTGGTGCTGTGGGGCTACTGTAATACCAAAAAGTCATTTAAAATAAACAACAAGAAAACCTGGCAGTAGAGATACTATTATCATTACAAACTTGACATAGATCATGACCCACTGAACAACAGTACAGATATGGATTAATCACATCTCCAGAAGATAATGACCTAAACTTCCACGTGGGCTGAATAACCAGAGGGGTATTAAGCAAATGAAAAAATGATCTTCATGGCAGCTACAAAGGAAGAATTAACAACTGAAACAGAATGTGTAAAATGGATTCTTGTTTCAAAACAGAAAAAATGATGCCAGTCTAAATCATGATGTACAAATTCTTATTTCTAGTTAAGTCTGACATATCTGTTCCAAATTCAGACACATTTACTCCAAATTAAGAATCATTATCCGAGTGGACTTGTGTGTTCTAAACATATAACCACTTACTATTCCTGCAATGCTGCCCATTTCTACCAAGACCATCAATGACGAGCTATAGTCTCATAAACTCTCTAAGAACTTTCAACCCACTCTTTGAAGATACCACACGATTCCCTATACTACCTTGCTAAGGCAAATGAATAAATATAGCTATGACTTTAAGAATATCACTGGTGTTTTATTGTTGGTGGGCTTTCACATAGAATACAAATGACTTTTTTGTCAATAATCCAGTAGCATGAGAATGAAAGAAAAGAGAGCAAAGATAATCACTATAGAATAGAGAGAATTAGACTCAACAAATACAATGTGTGGACTCTGTTTAGATCTGGAGTTGAATAATTTGCCCTATTAGAAAACACAATGTGGTTTTATAGTAAACCCCACATACTCTTGAATTCAGTAGTAACTCAATTGACTAATATCTAGTATCCTCTACCCAGTCTTTCTGTAAAACAAGGGTGGTTTGAATGTTTTATTGCTGCACAGGGACAAAATAAAAATCCAATAAAATTAACTTGCTGGCAATTGTCACCATATTCACATATGGTTTTCTGTGTAGAAGAATAAGAATAGGGTAGGATGTGGACAATCAGTACGACTTAAATTTTTATAGATACATATTTTCCATCCAATGAAACTTATCTTAGAATGAATTTAAAATTAACATTCATTTAAAAATAACCTGTTAGCTGAACAGTGACCAAATTGATGATAATGAATATATTCGAAATTCTAACATTATCAGTCATATACAGACTTTTTTAGAAAGTATTTTTCTCAACATACAATGTGTATTCTATTAAAACAAAAGTCATTAAAAAATATGGTGATGAATATCTCAAAAGTTACTGAAACAATGGTGAAGGTAGGCTAACAATCACATTTAAAATCAGTTAAAGGGAGGATTGTCAATATAACTGTACAGTAGCTCTGCAACTTAGTTATTAACCTATACAGATTCACAGCACATAACTATGAGTTCCTGAGATATTGAGATATTAACTATTTTTTCTGTTTTAGAGTTAATAAATTGATAAAGTACAAAATGGAAACAGGTAGTGTCTACTATCCAGTAAATATTCATCTTAAGCTGATCCATTCTTCTAAAGTTCCAGATAGCAAAGGCTTTGATATTAATATGTAGTACTACTCGTTTTTAAACACAAATAATAACTTTAAGATTTCATCATCTAGTTAGCATACCTGGAATTCTCTGTCTAGGTAGAGTATGAACAAATCATTTGACAAGACCTAGCATCATCCTCTTTTGCTATACTTCCTAGGTTTTAGATCTGGTTTCTCTTCTCAATCTCCCAGGACCTTAAAAAAAAAAACAACACACAAAACTCCTATGTATTTTATTTTAAGTTACTTTATTTATTTAATGAGTATTCTTTCTGATTAGTGTCATCTTTCTCCTTTGTACCCTTTAATCATAATCATCAAATAATTTTCTGATAATCGAGCACAATCTGTTACCTGTCCAAGTCCCAAATGTAAGTGTAAAATCGACAATGTAAAGTAGAATGCTAATGCAGTTCCAACAAAAAAAATGCATAAAGTACTATCATCATTCAGATTTATACAGAATATGCCCGTAGGGAAATTCTGAGTTCAACATGTGCATGCTTGATACTTAAGACTAATTGGCAATTCCTGCTATGAGAGCAATTTATCTAGAGTTTATAGCTCTCGCAGCTCTTCTTAGCATCACTATGTGGATTTTATGATAAATTATTAAACTTCTTTCTCCTTGTCACAAGTAAGCAACTCAGCAAAACTATACTGATTCTCCTGGGCAAGGCGAATATTTTACAACAAGGAGATGTAATTTAAAAATTATGAAGATCTTCCATTAGTTCCAGCAAGCACCAGAAAGAAAGATATTTAACATTTGTAGAAAGCACTTTAGACTGTAAACTGAAAACTATGAAAATGTAAATTCTGCAATTATCTCAGAAGTTCAGAAAATGGTAAAATATTTGACTAATGGCTGATATGTATTGCTTTCTTCACTATTTCAGTAAAACATTTTTACTACTGTCCCACTGTTATCCTGACCCACATTACAGGAACATCACCTAAACATACACCACAAATTGTTAAAAGGGAGTCAACTATAAGGATTCCCTTAAGCATACTATTTTGTATTCTACATAGGAACAGCAGGCTTGGAAAACTACAAACCTAAGTTAAAATCCAAAAACCGTAGTTACCAAATGGGAAAGATGGTAATATTAAATTAAATTGAAAATTACTGTTTAAGTGCATTCTAAATTAAAGAATGCAATTGAGAGTGAGTGATGGTATTCCCAGGAAAACCCAAAACAGGATCCAAGACCCAGCCCCTTCTAAATCATGACAGTCCTTCTCATGGAACAGATAAGACTAACAAATTGGCCATAGTAGGGAAGTATTAATGACAAGATTGTACAAAAGGAAAATCTCTTTGAAAAAACTACTTAGTTATTACATTTTTGCCATGTTTTAATATGTACATATTAGTAGAAAATCTGCCTCAAAATATGCCATATACAAAAAATGATGTTGTAATTTGATTCCAGCACAAGTTCACAATTTCAAGAAAATAAAAAGGCCAATGCACTCCTTTTTGAAGCTATCAGGTACGGGGTAGTAATCCCTTATCTACAATTTTGAAATCTGAAAATGCAAAGATTTTCTTAAACTTGGAGCAAATTCATTGGATAGTAAAGTGGGTATGCACCAACTTGACACTTAATGTGATTCTTCATTCAAAACACTGCAGAAATACTGTTTGTTAAGAGGATGTTGTTAGCCTGGGTCCTGAAAGGGAATTTATATAATAAATGTATATTTATTATTATTATTAATAAATGTATATTTCTTCTCAAAAATCTGAAAAATTCTTAATGTCAAAATTGTTTTGGCTCTAAAAAATAGCAATAAAGAACTGTAGACCTGTACTTCCTGTTCTTTGAGGCCTAACTGTAAATCATGTGTGCTCTTTGGCTCACAATTATCTTAATGACTGAAGATAACTATATTTGAGTACAGAGCTGGAAGCTGTACAGGTAGTATCTGGATATTGCTTGAGTTTTGTAAATGATAAGGAATAAACACAATATAAGACTGTCATCTGACTCTCAATAGGGGAGACAGCACCAATTTGGGGACACCATAAGATAGACTCAGATGAATGTAAGAAAAAATAAGACAAAATTTAAAGATCTCTAAAGCTCAGTGATGCCAATATGCATACTAAAAATTACTCACTATAAGGTGTAAGAAGGTATCTACCATTGTATATAGGTTGGGGAAAGCATCCTGTAATGCCATAATCTTATATGGGGTCATGTAAGCTGATCATAAAGAGATCATCTTAAGTTCATTTTTAACCTTCCTAACATGTCTCAAAAGGCTTTATCTCTAGGCGGAGAACTTTCCAAATGACCTTTAAAAATAAAAACAGAGATTACATATGTACATCACTGACAGGTTCTATTGTGTTCAAAGGCAAAAGAATCCTTTAAAAATCTGTAAAGCTGCTCACAGAGGAGCCCAGTCCTCAAGTTAAAAGCACGTTCCTCTAGGACAAATTCAAATGTATTGTTTTCCAAATCTATTTTTAAAAAGGAAATTTTATCTCTGCCTACTGAATCAACAATTTGTCTTAATATAATGTTCTTTAATAGAAAAGTTGATAGCATAGTTGTTCTATTTACTGAATAAAAACAAATCCTATGGGAAATCTGCTGCTATAAGACCTTCAGTCATTTAAATTTACATTCTTCTAAGTCCATCTCCACCAGCCTTAGTTTCCCTTGGTTCACAGCTCAGAAGATCATTCAATGAGTACATATTATCATTATGGGTCTTCCTGGTCAAGTGAGTAAGCCAAATTTTGCCCATTTTCATAACAAATAATAAACAAAATCTAAATATCAAACCTATACCTCAAAGCTACATCCCAATTCTCACAGGCATACTTAATACGGACAATTTGGTAAAGAAATAGCTGTAATGTTTCTAATCACTCAATGAATACTTTCTTATTCATTTTGTGTTAAAGTTTTTTATTTGTGTAGTAAAATCTCCTTTGTGAGATTATAAAAGTTGAAAATTTTTTAATAGGACACACAGGAAGATGATTTTAAAAAGTGAAGTTGGAGTCATAATTTATAATCATTAAAAACTGGTTTTAAAAAGTACTGACAGAGAAAATGAGAAAGTGTAAGGTTAAGAGAAATAGCAGTGTGCTCACATTCTTTTACTAACCCCATATTCTTTGGTAACAAATTAGGGTATAGCATTAAAGGCAATGTCTGTGTATAGTGGGGTGATACTCTAAGTTGCACATAAAGTGTTGACATCAGAGAGATGAAAGTTCTTACCTTCATGAAAAGAAAAACTTAAGTGCTATAGTGATAATAATACCGGAAAGGGAAGTAAGTGGGTCTGGGGTACACAGAAAGAAGTGGTTTTAAAGATGAATATTCAAGGATGTAAGAAAGGGTTGAAAAGGGTCATTATCTGGGCAGAAGAGAGATGTCATTCAGACAGTAAGATCAGTATGTGTAAAATTTCAGAGATATAATTTGGAAGATTCCAAGTAGCAGAGTGTCTACAATAAGTCGAGTAAGAAGGAACACGATAGAGCATTTGTGAAGATAATGCATAATTGACTGTTTGAACACTGAATCTTTTAAATTGTTAGTTATTCCTTATAACCAGAACCTAGTACAGTACCTGCACTTAATAGCCAATTCTTAAAATTAAATTTAAAAGGGTATGTGTGGACTTTGGATGCTTACTCCTACTTCTTCTTTCATACAGCTCTCTAAAATGATAGTTTGATATAATCCTTACTAAGAAACATCAGAGCAGCTTTATTCTATCACCCCCCACTTCTAGTAGCCACTAAGTTGTTAGTCATCAACTGCACAAAAACAGCATTATCAGGTGTCACCCTCTATCTGTCTTCACCCATTATTAATTTAATATGGAGGGAAGTTTGAATAAACCTTTCTACTGAGGAAAATACCATTCTTTAGTAGGCATAGCAAAATGAAATCTGACCCTTAAGTTGCAGTTGTTTCAACTTAAAAAAGTTTAATGAGGGGCCTCCCTGGTGGCACAGCGGGTTGAGCAACGCACTATGAAGCATCCCAGGCATAGCTGCGCAAGTTTGATTCTCCAGCCCCGGAAGGGACCCACATGGCAAGGCAGACCTCTCCTGCCTCGCCCACTGCTCCCTTCAGCAGTGTATTTCAGTCCATCTGCCTGTTCTGCTTCCCACTCTGTCTCTGGTGAATCCTCGCGCCTCTGGCCTGTTCCCCTACTCTTGTATGCATAAATAAAAATCTTTAAAAAAATATATAAAAAAAACAAAACAAGTTTAATGAGCATGAGTATTCCACATGCCTTCATGTCACTTATTTTTATTTTCCCTCTTCAAAAATCTGTTACTCAAAAAAGCTCAACAAGCTCAAAAGGTCGAAGATAAACCAAAGGGATCATATGGGGGGGGGCTGGGCAAAGATGGAGATGTGGGCATAAAGAGCACAAGGGACTGAGGTGATGGTGCACGGGTGAAATTGTGGTGGGAACTCCCTGGGGACTACAAATGATGTCAACTACAGTTAAATCTAGTAAAAAAAATCTGTTTCTTAGCTTATGTAATAAAATATATGCATTGGAGATATTCTGCCAACTCTGACAGTACAGCTTTGAAAGTATTTCTGATTAATTACAGAGTGATTCACAAACCACACTACTTTAAAGAAAAGTAGGAGGTATTGGTTTCCAAAGAAAATTTTATGAAGCAGCCCCAGAACACAGAGCACTGTATTTTACCACAGAACCTCCTATTACGAGTCTCCCTGGTGGCTCAGGGGTTAAAGTCTCAGCGTTGTCAAGCTATGGCCAGTCACTGTAGCATGAGTCAATTCCCTGGACAGAGAGCTGACCCACATGGTGCAGGGGACCTCTCTTGCCTCACCCACTACTCCCCTCAACAGTGTATTTCAGCCAATCTTCCTGTTCTGCTCCCCACTCTGTCTCTGGTGAATCCACTCACCTCCCACGATTCTGGCCTGTATCCCAGCTCTTGTATGCATAAAATAAATACATCTTTAAAAAAAAAAAACAAACCAAAAAACACCACAGTGTACCACTGTGTACTGTTAGGTGATCTCAGGTACATCCGATCAGTTCACAATATACAATTATCAGGAAGGAGAGTTAACGTCTAATAATTCAGCAGACAGAAAAACAGTTAAGAAAGGCCATTTAAGAAAGACAGGTAAGTAGTATAGAAGTATCAGAATTTCAGAGGTGAATGGTGTTAAATAAACTATCCAAGTGAGGAAGGATGTAACAACACAATAATGTGGGAATCCTGGGTGGCCATGAATTAATGACATAGCAAAGAAGGCAGCAAACCTGATTCTGGGAGTGTAGGTGGGGATGAACCGTGTTGTACCCCCTACGAGACGGGCTAAAGCAATGCTCACAAACTAACATAAATGAGAATCATGTGTTGGCTTGAGGGGGAAAAAAGGATTGGGGTGGGCAGGGTCCCATTCCTGTTTTTGATTTAACAGGATTGGGGTGAGGTCCAGTTATTACACTGCTAAGAAGTTCATGGAGATATCAACACTGTAAATTCAGAACACATTTTAAGAACAAGTGGACCAGGGTCTACTTAGTCTTAAAGCCTAGCCAAATGAGGTGGGAAAGTCTCCATGAAAGTGGCATGCACAACTTAAGTAAAGGGTGAACCTTTAGAAGAAAAGACTAAGAAATGAGGCATAGAGATAATTCATTAACTACTCATACAGAAACAGTAACTAATATCGTATACCAGGTACTGTGACCAATAATAAAATGAATTGTTTTTCTCATGCTCAAACAGCACACTGAGGTAAGTGGTATTAGCTATTTTCCATTTTTCGGCTGTGGAAGCTAAAACTACGGGAGTTAGGTAACTTGTCCTAAGATATAGATCTAATGAGACTGGAGACCCAAATTTGGTAGTTATGACCTTAATAAAGGTAGTTGAAATTATGAGGAGTAAAGATAACAGAAGAAGAACACACACAACGAGGAAGAATATACTAGGAAGTATTCGTATTTATGAGACAAAGAAATTTAAAAGAAACGTCCTAACGAAATTTTGAAAGCAGTTACAGGGATATTACGCCGGGTCGGGGCATGAAAGTGTAATTTGAACTATTTTTAAATTAATTAGAAATGATTAATTTCACCCCCACTGCCTGGGACCCCAGCACTTGAAAGGGGCTTCGAAGGAGAGACCCAAAGAATCCGTGCGGGAAACAGGCCGCACAAAAAGGATAGACCAGCAGTGGTGCTAGATTACAGCAACAAAGACAACGCGGAGCGACAACCCCAGGAAGCTCATTAAGCAGCTACGTCCGACCGCTGAAGCGTGGAGGGAGTTCACAAGCGACCCTAGTGCACTAGCTCCGGTCTTCGGCCTGTCAGGTTCTCACGTCCCAGCCTAGCGGGACGGCTCATCGCCGGAGAGCCACGCGCATCCCAACGCCGCCTATGGCCATATCAGCGAGCCTGCATCCACTCCCATTCCCCTTTCACATCCCACCCGGTTCGGCAGTCCCCCCACTCCCACTTCGGTTCGCTGCCTGCAGCGAGTCTACGGAGTTCGGTAATTACCTGGAGTCCACCGCGCCGCCATTACACCGGATGCACGTCACTTCCCCTTCCCGGGCACGGGCGGGAAGAAGACGGATCATGAAATACATAAAAACCTAGCGCTAAATGGGCTTTGATGTGCTACCCTAGTAATTTATTTTTAATGCCATTTCGTAATATCATATGCCGAGCAGCCGATCAGGCAGCACTTTCTCTTTCCAAAGAACGGCGACAAAAGTAAAGTTGATACAAACTACATAGCCCATGATCCACCAGCTGAGAGGGAGGAAATGACGTAGCAATGATGGTTAGCGAGAAAGCCCTCAAGGTACAATGGGAATTGTAGTTCTTCTGGGTTAGCGCCAGGAAGTACCTGCCAGGAAGTACCTACTTCGCAATGATTAAGAGTTTGGCAAAATTTAATTTATTACTCTTTCTCAGCAGTTGGCAGAGAGTAGACCTTAGTAATCACATTTCCTTGGCTATATTAAGAAAAGCAGACACACCTTTCAGGCTTTTTGCAATAGTTAGATCACGGACATTGAGTAAAAGTGTTACCAAATAAGTGTCTGCTAAGTTTGAAGATTTCAAGTCCCTGAAAATGGAAGAATGTTGAACTGTAGCCTGAGAGAAATAATGCAGAGAAGCTAACTCTGTAGAGAAGATGATGCATATATTTTAGGTTGAGTACCAGCTGGCAAAACATCGTGAGGTTAAGATTTCCTGACCGACTTGGAAATAGTGATCTTTACAGAGATAAGAGGTAATCAAAGTGTTGTTTTTTTTTTTTTTCCTAAGTTTTACTTTTCAAAAACAACAAAATCTAATTGTTCAACTACTTGTTATTGTTTGGGACCTGTCTTTTACCTAGATCAACTGTATCTTTATGTACCCCAACCTTGTATAAAGGAGCCCTGGCTTTTTGGAACATCCGTCTATTACAATTTTAGGGCACTTCCTCTTCCAGCCCTTTCCAGCAGCCAAAAGACAAAAGAGCGTAGTGATCAAAAACGCTGGTGTTACAATATTTATACTTAGATCATAATCTGTTAATGCTCATGGACATTTGTGTCCCATTTCCTGAACTAATTGATAGTAATAATAGTATGCACCCATCAAATAGTTTCAAGAACTGAGTTAGTTGACACCTTGATGCATTTGAGGTAATACATATGTTTATATATATAAACATTATCTATTTTTTTATATTGGAGATATTTGACCTTAATTAAGAGTATACTTCGTTGTCTTATAATAGTTAAGTGAAGAGATTTCAGTTGTACCAAAGCAAGGCTCAGGGGATGAATCTGGTAAACATTTGTATCCATATTTGCAAATAGCACATGTACCCAATCTATTTACCACCTGTACAATTAACAACAGAAATAGGAAAGCTAAAGTTAGAGTTGAAACTAGGGGAATTAGATGGAACTAGAAAAGAGTAGGTTTGTCATTAGGGCCTTCAGGAAGCAAACTCTGAGCTAGAGTTGAAAATTTAAGAAAGTGAAAGGAAAAGGTTAATCTAGACAGGAAAGGAGTAATTCCAAAAATCTCCTTCTGGGATGAAGTGACTAGCCTTTGTAATGTAGCACTGCTCAGTCATTATGTGGAACCACCCCAAGAAAAGACACTGAAAACTTGAGGTAGACTTGAAAGTATTACTAGTTTTCTGTATATTAATACATGATTTTGTCATGTATATTATGTATCATGTTAATCAAAATAGTTTTATTTCCTTTAAAAAAAGCGTTACTAGTTGAAGGCATTCACGTAACCACACTCTTCACAACTAGACAAAAAAGCCTTTTCATGGAGAGGTATCTGATAGAACATCTCTTTGTTCATCAGAGATCACACCTTTCACCATTATATAAGAAATTCTATACATACATGTACGTGTACACGTACACGTACATGTACACATACACATATACTTCCTCCAGGGTCCCAGTGAACCTCATCCTGAAGAAAACTTATGGGACACACTACAGCTCTCATCTTTGTAGATGGTCTGGAGCCACAACTGAACTCATTGACTCTCTTCTTCACTATTCATTCTAAATTCCCTTACCTCTCAACTACTACCTGGTTAAGTTTTGCAACACTGGAGGGTCCTTGGTGTCTGTTGAGAAAAGAATTTCACAAAGCACTAGAATGAGGTGGTGGGCAGTCTCAGAAAGTAGGAGAGCTTCACTTAGCAGTAAGCAGAAGGTTTTTAAGGGTTTTTCCTTTTTGGATGGGGAGAGGTCCCTTTTAATTATGCATACCTTGCTCCAACACTCTTCCCCATTCAGTACTAGTTGGAACTGCGAACTGCCCCTGCCTCTCTCTTTGCAAGTTGGGAGAAACTATAGTTAAAAGACTCTTCCCTGGCCTCCTAGGCCTGCCAGACCTTATATGGTCCTTGAAAAAGTGACAGCGCAGCTGGACTGTGGATTGCACAAATGCAGCTGTGCTCCTCTGGGGTATTGTGTGTAGCTGTTTTCAATCCCTAAAGGTACCAGTGATTCAACCAGTGGTGTAAAAATCCTAATTTCTGAGAACTTTGAACTCCTGCTAATAATCTCCACAATAGGCAGGTGTTGCTGCTCTTGTCCATTTATAGTGACATGCCCTAGTGATTCTCTTAAGTACCGTACATACTATTATTTGCCTTCATTGTGTAATATCAAACCTATCTCCTCCTGATAATCTGAGTTAGCTTCTCCTGCCAAGGCACTACTACCTCTTTTTGCCTACTTGTTTCTAAATTCAGAAAGTCCAAAATACCCAGATAGTAGATGAAGTTTAGTTGGTGGGACCTTTGGGTTAAGCCCTAGCAAGAATATATCATATTTTCACAAAGCAGAATGGGAAATGGGAAATATTATGCTCCCAGTGAGTCATTGAGATTGATGGTAAATGGGACTGTTCCTACTTTAATCTCATGTCCTGGATCATATATTTTTCTTGCTGGGGACTCTGAGCCATACCAAGGTTTCCTGCATCCTGGGGAACAATACCTCATCTTTGTAGAATGTTGTCTCCTAGCAGGTGCTTGAACTTTACCCTCAGAAGACTATTCCATTGGCCGATTAGACCACCAACTTCTGAGAAATGTAATATGTGATACAACCAATAAAAGTCATGGTCATGGGTGCTCTCCTATATACTTTTTTGCTGCAAACTTATTTTCCTGGTTAGATGCTTTATGGTGTTGTGTCTCATGCCTGTGGTAAGACATTGTATAAGACACCAGATAGTGGTGTTGGATGAAGATTGAGTATGAAATGCAAATGCATGCCCTATATAAGTAATCTATTCCCATGCAATGGAACTGCTGCCCCTTTTGGGACACAAAGGCCCCAGTGTATTGAACTTACTCTCAAGTGGCTACTTGATCTCTTAAAAGAAAGGTAATTTATTAGGAGTACAACACTATTTTCTCTTGCTAAAAGGTTGAACTTTCAGATGAGGCTGTAGGTAGACAGCTATGGTCAGTGCACTCCACGTTGTTGACCCACACACAGACTTCATTTCTGCTACCATGCCACCATGGCATGCCACTATGTCTCACAGTGGCCATGTGTCCACTATGCCAACTCAGGGGGAGGAAGGCAACTAACAAAGACAAACTGACATTAGCTAGCTGAGTGATTTTAACTACTTGTTTAATTAATGCTTCTTCCATTTGTATAATTTCTGATGGACATTGATATGTGATGGAAAGATCTTCCCATTTTTGGCCCACATCAACATGTGTGTCCACATAACTACCTTTTATGACCTCCCTCTCTTTGATCTTCTAAATCTTTTTCTTTTTAGATCTCTGACCAGCTAGCAGGCTATTTGCTTATTAATCTATGTTTTCACTTCAGGCTAATTATCCTTTCACACAGAACAGTTGACCAAGTATACCCCTAAAGCTCTGCCTGTCAGGAATATTGGCCCTCTCCTCTGTCTTCAAGGCTCTTGAGTAAGACTAATGTAGCCATTGTCCAGTTTCAGCTTTCACTCATATACTTAGCTAACCTAGCTATAAACTAAGCATGGCTAATTTTATTTTCTTCCTTCAGCTTGGTCAAGACCTTACCCTTTCCTCATCTGGCCATCAATATATCTGAGAGAGGGATCTTGATGTAAATGTGATGGATGACATCAAGGTGTGCTTTGTCTGCTAGTGTAGATTGCCTGTGCTCTCCAGTTATCTTTGTAGTCCCTCCCAAAAGTGGTACTTTCATCTTACGAAGTGACTGGACGTCCCCAGAATTTATGATGTGAGTTCAGTAAGATACCTTTCATTCTGTGTCATTTGGTGTCCTACGGTCAACTGTTCTCTCTTTACCAGTAGCATGCTAAGAGCTAATTTTCAAAAGATGTGCAACCTTGATCCAGAACTCTGAATGTGATTCTCTTCCTAATATTTCCATAAACTCCATACTGCATTTTTACTCCAAAATTGACAATTCTACCCCATCGTACCTACCATATCCAAGACTGTTTATACCATTTTAGACCTGCTGCAGAAATTTCTTCAGCCAGAAATTTCTTTTGCAAAGCTGGGAGCATTTTATGTTATCTACTATATGGGCCAGAAAAAATTATTCCTAGGTATGGAGTATGTTGCTTACAGAATCAAAAGCAGCCTACTAGGCATTATGCTTTCTCCATTGTTATAGGGGATGCAAGAGGCAGACTTTCATCTTTTTGCTCTGGAAGGGATATTCTATCACCCCTCTGAACACTGGGATCTTAAAACATTTAATGAAAGTATGGTCTCTGATTTTGTAGGGTTTATTTCTCACTCTCTGGAGCACAAACTTCCAGCATGCTGACCACTTCTTGCTTGACCTATTTTATCAGACTATGTTCACTAATATAATAGACCCATATGATGCTCTACAGAATTTCCAGTTGATTCAGGTCTCTTTGAACTGTATTATGAAAGAGAAAAGAGATTTAACATGGCCTTGAGGTCAAAGTGTCAGTGCATTTCTTGTCTGTTTATTTCATATGGACATGAACTATTTCTAATTGTCTCACTTAAATGGGGTAGTAAATAATGTACTCTCTAAATCGGTGGTCACATCCGATGTACCTGCACCTGGAATAGCAGCTACAATTGGTACTGTTGCTTTGTTGAACTTGTGATAGTCTATAATTAATCCAGTAATTCATCTGGTTTCTTCAGGGGCCAGGTTGTTAAAGTAAATGGAGACCTGATGTGAACCATTACTTTTTTATATACTTAAGAGTGTCATTAATTATTATCTCCTCGGCATTGTGATATTGTTTCAGATTTTCTCTATTGGCCAGGAAAGACAGTTTCAAAGACCTCTATCTCTTTGTCCCTTTCTATGGGAGTTCTTAATCTCCACAGGCAAAGATAATATGTGGAAATTACCTCAACTATAAAGTGTGTCAATCCCGATTATATACTCAACTGAGTAAATGTTCACTAATTTGATTTGTATATCACTGGACCCATTGTAAAGAAGACTCTACTATAATTCCACTTATTTCCTGGTCTCCATATGCCTCCATTTGAATAGGAGAGTCATAAGTTGCTTCTGGTATTCCGATATTGGTGCCTACTCTGACCCTGTATCCAACAATCCCCAGAATATGTGGGTATTCCCCTTCCTCTAGAACAGTGATACAGATTAGTGCAAGTGGAGGAAGTATGAGGGGAAGTACCTTTGGGGAAGGCCTGGGGAATCATTACAAAATATCCTTGACATGGTGTTGCAGAGTATTTCTTCCTAAAATCCAGCCAAGTCTTCTCTCAGTAGTTTGAAAACTGGTACATTTCCAGGAAATGAGCAAGAGAGTCTAAATTTTTATTGCATTACCCAATCTCAGCCTCTGCTCATCCATTCTTACTTTCAATTATATATTAAAAAAATGTCTTTGGCTGGCTGCTCTTGTGGTTTGGCCCTAGGGAACGCTATGTTGTATTAACCATCCTCACAGCTTTATTTTGGTTGTTGCTCCAACATTTTGGTCAATTGTGACTGCCTAACATCTGAGAGTTAAGTATTGCCTGTCTTTATGGTTCCATCATCCTAGCCTCATTGCTACTAATGAACCAAGTTCCATAACAGCCTCTCCTGTTCTTATCCCTGATATGTCCAGAGGAATCAGCACTGAATATTTTCATGATACTGGTGTTCCACTTACTGGCACATTCCTGTTGCTCTTGGTGAATGATATGTCCTTAGGGCCCTCCTGTGGAAAATAGTTTTATTACTTCACATAATATATTCACTTCAGCATGTCTACTTTCCTGGGATTTTATTTCTTTTCCTCAGGGCTAGTGATTGCATTTAGATATTTTCATTTTCCTCAGTATGAACCATCACTTTCTCCAGGTGTCTAGGAGTAGCCCTGGCAGTGAATTTGTTTCATTCCCTTAGCTGCTTCCCAGAGTGTTTAACCCTATATTTCAAGAAAGTACCTCCCTGATCAATAAACTCTCCCTATCTTTATTGTGTTCCAGTGTTTTCTAAAAGTTTTAGCAATTGTGTTATCCTGTTGTGCCCCATGTCCATCTGGGATATGCCCTTTTTCCAGTCAGGCAGTGAGGGATCCAGTCTCGAATTCCAAATTATACTTGCTCTTTTGGGTTATTCCTGGTATTGCTGTGCCAGTTGCTTCCTTTGAGAAGTGGCCACTGAAATAGAGACAGGAGTATACGGGTTGTGGCAGAGTGATATCTGTGAAAGGAGAAACAGGAAGCAAGGTTGACAGGAAGAATCAACTCACTATGATGCAGCTCTGACAAAGCCTCTGAAAGCTCAAAATGCAAAGTCCAGAGTGAGTAGTGCCTGTTAGAAGAGTCTCATTGCATGAAAGTCTAGGTCTTTGTAGCATATCTTGGTTGGTCACTGTAGGGAACATGTCAAGAAGAGCATGACCTAAGTTCAGAAGTTGAGGCCTACCTCAAATAGTTAATATCTATAGACCGTAAGTCGTTTATTGAAGAGGCATCTGAACATCTGAAAAGTACATTTCTATAACTGCCATAATAGAACTAGAGAGAGAGTAGTAGAAATAATTAGGTCTGTTTGCTATGCACTGTTCTTAATTAGCTCAGCACTGTTACAAGGATTTCATGAGAAGAATTGTCAGATCAAAAGAGATTTTTGCCTTTCCTAGGTTAAGTTCATGTAAACATTTCAGAGATTATAGATTTTAAGGAAGGCCCTTGAAATTTGTCACTGCCTCACTATCCACAAGAATTTCTTACTTCAAGAAAAATGTTCATCAAAACCTTATAAAGTAGATTTTAGAAAATTTTGATCTTTAAGTCTTATATTATTGTACTTGGTACTATAGTAAATTGACCATAGTATTTGAACCTCATTGTTAAACAGGTTTCTACTTCCCTCTGAAGCTAACCTGAAGTTTTAGTTTAGGCAATAGGCAAATGATTGTGTCTTCAACAAAAATAATAACAAAATTAGTCTCAGGATCCTGTGGAAAAGATTGTACTGGGTGTTCTGAACTCTAAGTATTTCAAAGAACAGAGTCTTGAGTACACTCTTCCAAGATAACATTGCTTAAGATATGCGTACACTATACTAGTGGTTGAAGGCAGTATTTCCAAGAAATTCTTTTCTGTTCAAAAGGAGACATACTTCATCCAAGAAAAATGTTTGTCCCAAGGTTCAGTGAAATACAAATTGATTACAGTGGACTTAATATGATGTGAAAAATTAGAGCAGGGTAATTTATTCATAACAATTTTGGTATTGAAATTAAAAAAATTGGAAAGTTCTACTTTTTGTAGATATATAAGAGAGTTTTTTTTCTTTTTCTTGTGAAGTAGTTCTTCAGGTCTTTGAGTTAGTAGACTCTGCCTTTGTGTTTGGATTCTCACTGATATCTAAGAATTGAGAAACAAATATTTTTGTTGAGTCACTGTCATAGCAATATGACTTCTTACATAAGATTAATAGAAATATTTGCTTCTTTTTACCAGAGATTAATGGACAAATCAGTTGTGCAACAAAGACATATTGAATTGTTACATTTGAGACTGATTCTTATTTAATATCTTGTGTCAACAGGGCTGACTTTCTATGTGTAGAGCAGCTCATGAATGGCATGGGCTGTTGACTTCATCTGTGAAGGCCAGCTGAGTAGTGACCATTGTGTTAGTGACTAGAGGAACAGGAACATTGTACAAATATAAGGGTTCTTATGCATTTCTTCTCCTTGGAGAGGAGGCGAAGCAGGTTTTCCAAACACCTGAGCATTATTTGTTTTTGTTGTTGTTGTTGTTGGGGGGAGGGAGGAGGAGGAGTAGGCCAGTACTCACCAACAAAAGGATATTTGGACATATGAAAGGGTGGTTAAGGGTATGACGAAGCCAGGAAAAACTGATACTGGCATTTTGTAGAAGAAAGTGGTTGGAATGAGGAGAGGCAGGTGATGGTAAATGTGCGCAGAGCACCAGGAAGAGCTGTCCCAACTCATGTGCCTGTTGAGTTATGAGAAATACAGAGAGGGGTTATTATAAATGGATACCCATTTATGTTAAAGGAGTGACTTAACAGTTTTTGTTTTCGTTTTTTTTTTCCCTACATAACCCAGTAGAACTCTTGAGGAAGGTAAAATTAGTTGAAATCTAATAAAGAAGTACCTTTGCTTTCCATATCCAATTTGTAATGTGATTAGTCCTGTTATAGTCATACTTAAAAGTGTAGTTAATCCAAATGTAGTTATATTTATAAAATATATATAGATTCCTGGATGGAACTAAGATATTCTTCAATTGATTTTATTTTAGATACATTTTTGTTCAGGCTTAAAACTGATGATCCTATTAGTCGCACTAAAAGACTAAAACTTTAACCACTGTTATGTGTGACTCAATTCAGATTATATTTGAATGTCCTAATGAATCTCCAGTGCTTATGTAACCCACAAGTAATAACTTAGAAGTACTCTTGGAATGCTTTCTGACAGTTTCTGTGAAAACACTTTAATTGGGCTGGCCAACAGCATTTAACTGCCACAGAGGATGTTTTGATATGGAGGTGAGTGGAAGCAAAACCAAAACCCACTAAAGAAGAGGATTCTCTCGTACTACCCCTCAAGTCCATCTCCCACCTGTGTTTTTCCATCTGATGATGTTTCCAGAAATCTGTTCTTTTCAGACAAATGTTAACATTTCCAGGAGTTACATAGAACTTTTTCTGTAAGTGAAAGCAGACTCAGTTGAAAACAGTTTACAGTGGTGAAAGCCTGATGAAAAGGAAAATGTGATCTAAAAGTAAAAAAGAGCAAAATGAAGTATAAAAGTAGTAAAAAAAAGGAAAAGTTAATAGAAATGAATGATATAGGAAAAAGAATAGATATGTCTGAGTTATAATCCAACAAGAGTTACAGATCTGTGGTCAGCAAGAGGAATCTCTCTTTAGTATAGAAGAAGTGGTTGATTATGGTATGTCCATGTGCTATAATCTCAGCATTTCTAGAGCCTTTGGAAAGCAATAGGGCCTGGCTGTAAGTATTGGCCTCTGTGAGGGAAACCGAGGGAACCAATCTTAAGTCCTAGGGAGCAGTAAAACACGGCTGAAACTGGTTGTTCAGGGCCAGATCATCTATTTAAATTTTCTGGCTTTATTAGTTATTGTAACAAATTACTGTAAAACTTAGTACTTAGGGCTACATTTATTATCTCACATTTTCTCTAATGTGAGAATTACAGAATCAGGTGCACCTTAGCTCAGTCTAAGGTGCTTTGGCTCAGTCTCTCGTAAGGCAGCAACCAAGGTGTTAACCAGGATTTCAGTCATCTCCAGGCCCACTGGGAAAGGATCTGCTTCTAGGCTTACTCACATGGTTGGCTGACCTGAGTTCCTTGCTTCCTGTTGACTGTAGACATTTGTACTTGGCATTGATATAGACCCCTCCTAACATAGCTCACAATATGGCAGCTACCTTCCATCAGTAAATACATAGGAATAGTTGAGAGAGAGAGCAAAGCCTAATCTCAAAAGTGACAGCTCATCATTTTGCATATTCCTTTTGTTAGAATCAAATCATGTGTCATTTTATTCAAAAGGGGATGGGATAACCCAAGGGGATGAAGACTAAGAGTCATCTCAGGCTGCTTTGAGGCAGCTAGGTAACCCAACTTACCAGGCCTAAGCTTCCTTCACTCCAAGGTTAAGATAAGTAAAAGCGTTCATTAAAAAATAAATAAACATTAAAATATGTAAAATGCTGAACATGGTAACTTACACAATAATATTTTTGAAATATTTAACATTTTTTTTCCTGGGGATTTCCTTTCCTTCCCCTCCTGCAAACAGTTGGTTTGGTTTCTGTGATCCTCAGGAGAGAGAGATTGCTCCATGGGCAGCTGAAGACTCCTGAGATTCCTGATTTGGCTCAATTCTTATGGAAACAAAAAATTGTAGTGAAAACCAAATATATAGGAACATCAATGAGGAAAGAGCATGTCCCAAGAAGAAAGAACTTTTCTTGCTTATATCAATAATAATGTAATAATGTAATGAAAGAGCTTGGCTTTCTAATTCTTTTGAATAAGCAATTTGGTGAAAATTATGGACACTTGAATAAGCAATTCAGTGAAGGAAAATGGCCAGACTATATTATGAAGAGGAAAGGGTTCTGGAATATTTCCCAGTCTGACAGCATATGTTCTATAATCCTTGGATTAAGTAGATTTAAAGTATCCTGAAAAATTAATAATGGGGATTTCACTGCTTAGAGTTTAGGGGTAGAATGAGTTAGAATTTAATATTACTTGGTAGTGTGTTAAGAGTCATATATATCTAGTCAGCAAATGAGTTGACGCTATGTTTGAATACTGAAAAATTTTCTAATATACAAAGTTGTGCTGGGAAAAGTGCTGACTGGATGGCTTAAAAGTCAGTTCAATATATTAAAACATTTAGAGATAAAAAATAAAGAAGGGCCTTCCTGGTGGCGCAGTGGGTTAAGCAACATGCTATGAAGCAGAGAGCAGTCACTGCAGCACGAGTTCGATCCCTGCTGCCGGCCAAGGAAGTGATCCACATGGCACAGTAGACCTCTCCTGCTGTGCCTGCTGCTGACCTCGGCAGTGTATTTCTGTTGATCTGCCTGTTCTGTTCCTGCCTCTGTCTCTGGTGAATCCTCTCACCCCCCTCACCTCTAGCCTGTACCCCAGTTCTTGTATGCATAAATAAATAAATCTTTTTAAAAAATAATAAAGAAGGCCTGAGCATCCAAGATAGTCTTCTCTTTCTCAAGGGAAGAGATAATACTTAGTACCAGTAACTGAATCCACTTAGCTAACTATGGTCAAAGTGTCCTGAAACAAAAGGCTGAATCACTGAAGGTTTATCAAGGGAGAAACAAAATGCAGGGTGTAATGTCCTGTTTCTGTGATCCTTTATTTCCATCCAGAAAATATTCCATCTGCTTATGCTGCTGGAAAGAAGGAGTTGAAGGCATCCTTTCATGGAGTACTTACCGTGTACACTTCATGGGGCACTGGTCCTTGATGCTTGACACAAGCTTTGCTTGAGGCATTTGAAGTGGGAGTACTGCTAAAGGTTGTTTTGTTGCTAACTCTACCAGGGGGTCTTGTGGATAAATACTGTGGATCTTATGAATTTTTTTTTAATATATTAGAGTTTAATATTAAACTAGAACCAATGAGTAATAGCGCTTAACAGATTTAACCTTCCTGCCTGGTAATAAATAATTTTTAAGCTAATGAAAGACTCTAGTAAGAGTAGAATTATATGACAAGTTAATCTTTGATTAGAAGTGAGTGTGAAGTGAGGATGTAGATAGTGATGCCCTACTTGGGGTGGGCCCATCAGAGGTGGTCACCTTGGTAGTACCCAGTCCACCAGGGAAGATTAGGAAGATTTGAATACGGAGGATATTCACAAAGGCAAAGTATAGAGTACATGATTCTTAGAGGAAGACAAAACAAAGTTTTTAACATG
The DNA here is from genome assembly GCA_019455555.1 of Galemys pyrenaicus. NCBI lineage: Eukaryota > Metazoa > Chordata > Mammalia > Eulipotyphla > Talpidae > Galemys > Galemys pyrenaicus. The sequence continues at coordinate 1,694,809 of JAGFMF010011573.1, forward strand.
TTCATAAAATTGCCTACAGCTAACTCTGCCCTGTTGACCTCAAACTGGGCCTGAAGACATATAAAAGTCAAAATGTAATATATTAACTAATTAAATTTTAAATGGCACCATTTATTATTTTGGGACACTTTCTCAGATTGCATCAACCATGACAGTAAGTAATAGTGAATATTTAATACCATTAATGATCCAAATGAGTACACCCTGTTCTTCCCATTTTGTTCCCCAGAGTTACTCAAAATAAGTATTGGGAATGCAGGGATTTTATGGAACATTTTTTTTTTTTTGTATGTGTAGAAGAACTGCCAGGATGTAGGCCAGAGGTGCAGGGAGATGTGAGAGGGGTGTCAGAGGATTCACCAGAGACAGAGTGGGGAGCAGAACAGATGGATTTACTGAAATAACTGTTAAGAGGAGCAGCAGGAGAGACAGTAGAGGTCTATTGTGTCATAAGTGGGTTAACTTTCTGGCCAGGGGTGAACTGATGCCTTAGTAGTGATATTGCTGAGATTTAACCCTTAGGCCACTAAGGAGTCCTGAAACTTAGCAGTCTTTATAGACATGCTTAATGCATCAAATGAAGCAATAATTCTAGTACAGACTATCCTTTTGGAGATTCTAATTGCAACCCAAATTACCAGAGAGATGTTATTGATTATATAGGGCAAAAACAAAACACATAAAACAACCCAAAGCTCTTCTTGAAGCCCCAAATGCTATTAGGACAGGTTGCCCCACACTTAAAGTTACCAAGTCTTGAACTGCCCCCAGAATCCTAATCTACATTTAGATCAAGAGTTAAAGATCACTGCAAAAAGCGTATGTGGAAATGGATGTTAATGTTATGTGTGTGCGCTGAAAGGAAGAAGAGGAAGGGGTCCAATTCCAGATTCTGTGTGACTTCAAAGCTTTAATTTTTTTCATTGAGTAAGTTAGGACCAAATTCTCAATGCCCAAATCTCAAGTGTCCTTTGAATCACTTGGGACCAGACTTAGGACAGTAAAAATAAGACACAAGAAATCTTCAACCACTGCACCTTCTCATGCTTTATTATTGTTTCTCCATATCCAAGATCTGAGCAGTTATTTTTGTGTCAGATTAAGGTCCTGGGTAGACTTTGTCTTGAGATTCCGTCTATCTTCCACTTCCCCTCTTTTTAAAAATCTTATTTTCTTCTTTGGTCTTTCTTGATTTTATTCTTCTAGGGACAGTGAAGAGAGAATAAAGAAAAGTTGTTTTAATTTATAATTCCTTTATTTCTCCCTGTGAAGATCAAATGGAGGGGAAATGCTTTGACTCCCTTAAAAATTATACCCTCTCCCCTGTCTGAACTGTCTTTCCCCTCCTAATGTGCCATAACAGTGGTGTTAATGTTGAATACTAGAGGATCTTGTTTCGGCACTTACCCATAGAGTGTCTTGCTTTTCTTAGACTTGGATGAGATCAAGGGATCTTTGCAAGGTCAGGATCTGTATTGTCATAGAAACCAAGAGGAGGAAGTTGGTTCAAAAATTAATAAAACTGCAATTTGGGAGTGTTATATTTTCCCCACATTATAATTTCATCAGCTCACGGTATTCTTACACTTTATAGATGAGAAATTTGATTCTCAGCCAGGTTAAGATATTTGCCTGAGATCTCAGTATGGCACAACTTAGTCTTCTTGACTGGATTAGTTTTCTTTCCAGGACTTCATGACTACTATTTAACAGTTTATTATTTCATGTTTTATTTATTTTTTTAAGTGACTGGCCATGAAACTTTTCCCACCATCATGGATGAAGCAAGTCTGATTCAGGTTAGAAGAATGAAGTCCTAGAATAAGTTCACACCCAATAGAAAAAAAAGGGAGAGAGAAAAAAGAAAGAAAAAAGTCAATATTACAAAATAAAGACTATTACAATACAGAGCCCATAGGTAACATGGTTCTTTTGTTAAATATAGATTTAACTTATAGATATATAAGAAGTTATTAGAAAAATAGTGTTGTCTGTTATTGGAGTAGAAAAGAACACTCATACAAATATGGAGGTCTTTGGACAAGAGGTCTCTGATGACAAGAGTAATAGCCAATAGTGAGTGTTTAGATCATGGCAATTATTTGCTAAATCCCTTCAATAGATTATCTTCCTAACAGCATCTTTATGAGGTAGGCTATCTGATCATTTTTACTTTGCAGATGAAACTAAGACATGAAGAGATCAGTGACTTGTTCAAGTCCACATAGCTAAGAAGTGATGGACTGAAGTTGTAGATGGTCTGAGTATGGAGCTGCATGTACTTGAGAATTATGAATTATGCTACCTTTTCATGTTTATTGTCCATTTGGATTTCTTCATATGTGAATGACCTATTTTTCAAATTCTTTTTCTTTTGTTTTGTTTACATAGCCACTTAATGGTGAAATGTTATTCCCTAAATCAGTGATATTTCTGGATTGTGTTTCCAATGTCTTGAATTTGTAGCATATCAAAAGACAAACTTAGTAAGTAAATCAACAAGAAATAGCTTTAATAATTTTTTTAAATTCTCAGACTTGTAAAAATTTTATGTAGTAAAATTAAGTATAATGGTTTTTATAAGCATAATAATTTGACTAAGCATAATAGTTTTGATACTAGAGAAAGTTTTCGTTCTTTATTTTCAATACCTTAAGATAGTAATTAAGAAAAATGTTTATGATATTTAAAATATGAATATTTAATTAGGCCTCCTTAAGATATTTTTAAACACTAAAAAATAACCAACTTTTAATTTTATTTTTTCCAGGAAGATCTAGTTGCTGAGAATACTTTGAAGATTTTTTTTTTTAACTTATGCATACAAGAGCAGGGGTACAGGCCAGAGGCGTGGGAGGTGAGAGGATTCACCAGAGACAGAGTGGGGAGCAGAACAGGCAGATGGACTGAAATACACTGCTGAGGGGAGTAGCGGGTGAGGCAGGAGAGGTCTGCCTCGCCATGTGGGTCTCCTCTGTGGCCCGGGATTGAACTTGCGCAGCTGTGCTTCGGATACTTCACAGTGCATTGCTCAACCCTCTTGGCCACCAGGAGGCCCTGCTGAGAATACTTTAATGTGTAAGAAAATCGCACAGTTTTAATTGGAATAAAACATTTGTACCAACCAAGTTAAAAATTTCTGAGAGAGGCTTCCAAGCAAAATTGTTAAATAGATGTTTTTTTCCTGTTGAAGTAGTGAAGGTCACAGGTTCCAATTAATATGTCTGGTTAGTTTTACAAAAATATGAATACTATAAACTCACTTCTTTCTCTTCATTTTTCTGCATTCATTTGTTCATTGCTAAAACATAAACATGTATGCACGTGCACGCACACAAACACACACTCTTGTGTTTGAAACCAAATTAATATTTCCATGACACTTTATTTGTATGACAAATGAAACGATTCTATTAAGTAAAAAATAGGATAAAGCCACTGCTAAAATAGTGGACATTTCTTTAAAAATGTTTTGTTTGCTTTTCTGCTCTGATCTTTATAGAATGTCCAAGATGAATATGGGTGAGAGACCATGAATGATTACCTTGATTGACAATGGCAATTCTAGACTTTGGCCCCCCAAACTGATACACCTCTCCCATTTGTCAGAATTGTCATGCAGACATAGTCCCCTGGACTCTAGTCTTTACCTTACATACTGTCTACTCTTGCCTAGGATCTTCTCAATTTCACAAAATTGTCTGATCCACTTCTCATTTGTTTACTGTCTTGTAATGTAGATTCTATAGAAACAGAAGGAAAAGATTGAAGAGAGCTGGAAGGGGGGAGAATAATCCTCTATGTCACCAAGACAGCTGCCGTATCCCTTCCTACCTTCTCCTCTTTTAGCCCCAGGACTAGACTATTGCTCTCATCTCCCTATAGCATTCAGCTTCTGCATTCAGTTTCCTACCTAGAGACTATGCCCCAGGTACTCTTATGAAATGCTTGGGGAATCTTCTGAACATGAGGTTAATCTTACTATATAAGCCTTCCTTTAGCATATGTATGTGTCATCTTTATATTTTCATTTTTAAAGATTTATTTATTTATGCATGTAAGAACTGGGGGTACAGGCCATAGGTGTGGGGCATGAGAGGATTTACCAGAGACAGAATGGGAAACAAAGCAGGCAGATTGACTGAAATACACTGTTGAGGGGAGCAGCGGGAAAGACAGGAAAGGTCTGCTGTGCCATGTGGGTCACCTCCCTGGCCGGGGGTTGAACTTGTGCTGCAGTGGCTGTGGGTGCTCCATGGTACAGTGCTTACCCCCTTGCGCCACCAGGGAGGCTCCTCATCTTTATGCTTTCTATTAGAGTTGAAGTAGAAGAATGAGTTAAAAAAGGCAAAAGTGGGCCTGACAATTTTCATGCTGAAATGTGGAATATAATCTCCTATAAGAATATATATATAGGGCCTCCCTGGTGGCGCAGTGGGTTAAGCAACGCACTATGAAGCAAACAGCAGCCACCGCAGCACGAGTTCGATCCCTGCTGCCGGCCAGGGAGG
>JAGFMF010011573.1:1699369-1745874 GCA_019455555.1 Galemys pyrenaicus
TTCTGTTCCCCGCTCTCTGTGGTGAATCCTCTCACCTCCCCACCTCTGGCCTGTACCCCAGTGCTTGTATGCATAAATAAATAAATCTTTAAAAAAAAAGAATATATATATGTATGTGTTTGTTAATTTAAAAAAATCAGTAACAAAAAAATAGGGCAAAATAAATTCTAGTAAAATACCTTTATATCCCTGATTTTTGTTTTCCATGAAAAAAAGCTCACGTGGAAAGCAACTTCTTTGTGGAAAGTTATAGTTTGAAATTTAATTTATTCTCATTTTAGTAAATGAAAAGGCAACATTTATTAATTAGAATTTTAAGTAACTTACCTTCTTTTTCTTAATGTACTGCCTATAGTTAATATATAATGAAAAAGAAAAGTGTTACTCTAAGTAATTTTGGACTTTGGCTTCATTTTTATTGTAACAGGAATTATAATCTATTTTCTTTCTACTGCTCGCTATTACTGATGGAGTATATGGATACCAAGACTACCTGTGTATAAAAAGAATACAAAACTAAAAGGAAAAAAAAAGAATTTAGAAACATCTAAGGAAAAGAATCTTCTTCTCTGGGGATGTCTCTGCAAATCCAGCCAAGAAGTGAGCTATCTTACTTTCATTTCAGGCAAAAGTGGGATAGAGCAGCATGTGGGTTGACAAAAAATAGCTGACAAAAATAAATAAATACATTTATTACTTGAGGTGGATGAAATTAAAAAATAGTACTTTTTAAACCTGTGAATAAAAAAGGGTAAGACAGTACATCTTGTTATGTGTATTTTCCCACAATAAAAATTTTCAGAAAAAAATCAGTAAGAACCAAGAGAAATCATGAATTGTGATTTGACAGAAGAGCTTGTGATTGAAGTTGCAAATGTTATATTGTATGACCGTTCAAACAAAGGAGCTAATTATCAAGTATAAATTCTTCACTGTCAACTACATGAAGTTGAGATGTTTTTCCTCGTTATGTTGTTAGGATAATTTAATCAAAACAACAGAGTAAAGGAGAAGAAACAAAAATTGTGGCAGAGAAAATTTTTAGAAATTTTCTAAAATTCCACTGGCATCCTGTGCAATTTGGGAGTAAATGTTTTAATTGGTGAAAGTTAATTAAACATCTAGTAGGGAACTGTCTCAGAATATTGTGTCATTAAGTAATAGCAGTTGCCGATTTTTCTTAACTGCAAGTGGAAAATGTGAGGAAGAAATTGTAGTAAAGAGGACAATTTGGAATGACCTAAGCTGAAGCTGTTATAATTTTGCCCAGCTCATTTTTTTATACTTTTGGGAATTCAGTAGTGCTTGTCAGCAGGGAGAAGAAGGAAACCAAAATTAAAAGTGACCAGTATAGAAAATGAACTCTCTCCTGAATAATGGATATCAATCGTCTTTTGGGTTATGATCCTTGAAACTGATAAAAATGAAATTACATGCACCCAACATTGTATGTTCATAAATTTAATGTTATGGCTTCTTGGATTGTCTCACATTGATCCATGAATCATTCAGTTCTGTGAATCTAGAATAAGAACCTTTGCTCTAGTGTTTGTCTTCAAGTAGTCAGCAATCTGATGCTTAGAATAAACTTTGCCCCAGTGGTAGGCCAGTCTAGAAGATGGTAGAAAGCTGTAAGAGGATTCGAGCTATGCCAATATGCAAAGCTAAGGAGGCATCTAGGTTATCACATTATTCCAAGTCAGATTCCATGCTGCAACTGAGGGAGCATGGCTCCATCTCTCCATAGCTGAGTAGTTTAAAATGGTGACCAGATTTCCAGTTCTTCTCAAATGAGAAAGCACATGGGTGACTAAAATACTAAACAAGAAATTAGACAAACCTTCCATCTTGGGCTAAGCCAATTTGGAGGGACCACTGTAATTAAGGGTTTATATTGCCAAACACCTTCTATCTTTAAGAACAAACTAAATTTATAAGCATCAGGGAGGTTCTGTTTTTACTTCATTCTCTGATTATATTGTTTGAGGAATTTCTTTGATCAGTCTGTGGGTAGAGGATCAGGGGTAGTAATTGAGTATGGATGAAAATATGAAGAATAAATGATACTTATACATTTTATTTCTGGACATGAAAAGTATTTGAAGTATCTTGCATTCTGGTAGCTAGAAGATAGGGCAGTAGCATATACATATACCCTTTACAAAGAGGTACACATAAAGTTGCTTCATCTATAAACGATATCTTAAGTACTGCTGTTTCTCCTAAGGTGAAGGGCAGATTAGAGCTCATTATTATACTGCTTCCTAGTGAACTCTATATCTTCCAGTTCTTAAGCATGACCTTATTTTTTCTCTTCTAAGTCAGTGATTGAAGCTGTGCTTTAGGAGAACATATTTATTATTTAGGTTTTTTTCCTCCCTCTTAATGACTTGTGTCATCAGACTCATCTCCTGAGCAGTGTGACTCAGTGTGTCATCTGGCGTATCCACACCTGCCACATTTTAGACCTGCTCTGTCATGCATAAAAGTCCAAGCAACATGCTGTTTAAATGGAACCACAATGGCGGTTTCCTGTTCATTCAAATAACATCTGTGAGATTTGCATGGATTAACACTCAGATGATGGAAATCTAGTTTTTATTCAAATAAAGAGATAAGGACTGGTTAATTTTAGCCATAGGCAGGCAGTAGAGAATACTCACATCTTTATTGGAATAAATTTAATAAAACTTTTCTGTCTAGCTTGCCAGAACACTTAGGTCAGATTCCTATTATCTTTATAAAGAAAAGATTGTGGACATGAAAAAGAATACTGTTTGTTTTAATATTTGGGAAATTGCACTCAAATTATTAAAAATGGAAGGAATTGTGCACTCTGCCCATTGCACTGATAGACTCCACTTCTGATATTGCTAGATTTGTCCAAAGTCATCCATGTATGTACTTAATTCTTCAGGAAAATGGAATGTAAAAGACTGTGTAGGTTAGACTGATAATCATCTTTCAAAGTTTGATTTTGGTCAGTAGGATCAATAGAATATGCCCTGTGACTTGAGATAGACAGAGGAGAATGATGGAAGGAGCTGGTGAGCTCGTAATGCACAACACAGGGACACATACAGGTTGGGTCTTTAGTGGAAGCTGATAGCCTTTTCTCCATGATGGAGAATGGAAATCTTGCAGAGAGCTGCAAGAATAGGGATAATTTATAGAGTACCAGTCATAAAGAAAATGGCTTTCCCTATGCTTTTTATTTGTGTTGCACAGTTCAGGAACTCACAAAAAGCAAGGAATTATTTTTTGTTTAAATATTAGATCAGAAAGATATATATAGATAGCTTTTGTTCCTAGACTTTTCTAAACTCTCTTCTTAACCATCTGTAGAAAAAATTGTAAGGTAGATTAGTATCAGATGCCTTCCTGTTCTTTGTTTCTACCCTCCCTTCCTCAATGCCCGGTCTCCCTCAAACATTCCTATGTCTCAGATCTCTTTTCTTTCTTATTCTCATCAAAGCTTGTGTCTTGCAAAAAAAAAAAAAAGAATCATATCTACAGCCACATCAAGCTTAAAAAAAAATAACTGATTCATGAGTTTTTCTTTGCCGAAACAAACAAAAATCCTGACAAAATATATGAGGTGATGGACTTTAAGACATCAGACAATGGAGAGCAATAGGACCTGTAAAACAAGAAGCAAAGAAGGAATAGATGGTCTGTGCTAGGAATGCTGAGGTGGTTTAGGGAATATCCAAGATCAAGATTCTATACTCTAATGGTAATGGGATGATGAGGATGGAATCATTTCTGGAAACATGAACAGTATACAATTCTTTTTTTTTTTTTTTTAATTTTCAAAGGACAGGTTTATTGGGAAAAAGAGAAAGGAAAAGAGAGACACTTGCATAGTCACTGGTGGGCAGGAGAACTGCTAAAATTAATTCTTAAGAATTCTTTAAAAAAGAAAATAGTGTGACATAGTAAACATTTTGACCAATCAGAAGGCTCTATTTAGGATGTTTAAAATCCATGCTGCTCAAGCACTTTTTCATTAGTGTACATTCTAAACTCTTTTGAGGTTTAATTTTAACCTGGCATTGCCGTTTGTGAACAGGTGTCTTTAAATAAAGAAACATATGGTTTTAATGTGACTTCATGAACAGGGAGTTGCATTCCTGTGGTCGAAATGGCACATCAGGTAAAGTGTAGGCTACCTCCCTCAAGAGCATTCTGATCATTAATTATAAGTAAACATATTGCCCTCTTGGTAATAAATGAAAGAAGCAATGCTTCCTGTTTGATGGCTATATTAATTATGAATGTAAAAACATAATTGTGTAGGGAAAACAAATCTTTAGTTTCAAATAATAATGTTTTTGCCCTATAGTTTATTAACATAGAAGTCAGTGCTTATGTGTTGACAGATAATTGGCATAATCAGTAAAATTGATTTTATAAATAGCATGTCTTTTCAGAGCAGAGATGAAGATAGCTGTTGACTAACATGTATTTCTTTCCTTTTCTTGATCAGTCTCCTTGAGTGTGTTCTGTGGAGAGCTATAGTGCTGGCTGCTGAAACAGGGTGAGCAAGATAGACACTGCCTTTGCTCTTGTCCTTCATTAAATTGCTGGCAGTACATAAAAGAAAAATGGGTGGGGCTGGAGAGAGTGCTTTTTTAAGTGGGTTTGATGTGGAAAGTGTAAAGGGAATTCATCACTCTGGCATAGAGTGGGAGTTGGGGTCTAGGGAACAATTCTGACAACAAAATGTTATCCTGAGGAAATCATATTACCCTTGGGTAATCAGTTTCATCTATGAAATGAATGTCTTTCTCTTGGATATCAAAGAATTTTTCAGCTTTAATTTATGAATGAATGATATCTGCTCTTTGCCCCAAGGCATGGATTGCCCCCCTAAAATAAAGTTTATGTGCTAGGTAGATACCATACTTTACCCTCCCAGTTAGTCTCTCCCTGCTACACCCTGTCATATGGAGCAAAAAGAGAGTGGTTGGAATTCTGAGTATTCATTCTTTTCTCCTAATTTTTTGCCTCTTGGGTGAGAATCAAGTTTGACTTAGATCTTTTAGGAGACATTTCAGAAACCTACAGTCTTTTCAGTTCTGGTGATTATTCAGGCCCAGTGTTCTTATTGAGATATATATATATATATATATATATATATATTAATTCATCTTAATGAACTCTTGAGCCTGACTTGACCTAACAACATATTTGTAGCTTTACTGAGTATCTTTCTTGATATTCCATTCAGATATTTCTTTTGGTCAATTCTAACTCAGAAGCGTAGAAAATCTGGGATCATCATTCTAACTTAACCAACTTGAAAAATAGAATGATCTGATATATTATTTAAGAAATGGTTTATCTCTCCATATATTCTAGTTCCCTTTTATCCCTTTTAGTGGTGTGTTATAGTTTTGTTTATATAACTTTTTCATTTTATTTACATGTATTTAAGGATGGTTCATTGTCTTTACTGCTTTTGTAAATGACATTTTTCTCTATATTTTGTTATTTTTATTAGTATTTATGTAATGCTTTTCAAAATATATATTTATAACCAGCAGGTTATTGAAATAATTAGTTTTCATAGTCTTCCACAAATACAATTGTATTTTGTAGACAAACATCTGCAGACATTGAGAGTTTCACTTTCATTTTTCTGAAATTTATAACTAATACTTGTGTAGATAACAATAGTTAGTGCTGCCAAAGAAGTTTTTGTTTGAGATCCATAATTTATAGGACTCTATATATTCAAGAATAAATTCATTCATGAGCTTGTGTGTGTCATTGCCACTTGAAATTCTGTACTCCCTCCTGAGAGAATATAACCTGAGCCCTTAACCATCCATATTTTTAAAAATTATTTCATTTATTTATTTTTTTCTTACAATGTTTGCTTTCTTTTCTAGGTGTAGTCCCCATGGAATTCCCACCACAAGTTCACCCGTGCACCATCACCATAGTCCCTTGTGCTCTTCCCGTCCCTGCCTTGATCCCAATCCCTCCCTCTTGCCTGCAGAATGTTTCTGATTTGTAGTTGTTTATTTTTGTTTTGTTGTCTTGTGTTTTTTTTTGTTGTTGTTATTATTGTTGAAACATCCATATTTCTGACTAACACTGCTCAGGCTCCAGAGAGGTGCTTCTCTGCCTCATTTCTTGCCTACGGTCCTAGAAACAAAAGCTGATAAAGTTTTATGGATTGTGCCACTATGAAAGTTCATGGATTGTGTCTACTGACTGTCCACAGATACTCTTTTGGAATGCAAGGAGTCTTTAAGCAATTTAAGTATTTGAGTCATAGGAAACACATTGATTAACTAAAAATCCTGTCACATAGCATGGATGAAATGGAATTTTATATGCATCCATTTTCTTCTCTTCATGTTCTAATTCATAGTTCTTGGGGTACTTAGAAATTAGTACAGTAGTTGCCATAGTTTTAATTAGCAACTAAAGAATACTTTGCAATATTAAATAAATCATGTTACTTTAGTTTTTTCTACATGTAGATATAGTGTATGAAGACTAAAACCAATTCTTTACATTACTATTTTTTTTTTAAGATTTACTTATTTATGCATTCAAGAGCTGGGCTATAGGCCAGAGGTATAAGGGGTGAGAGAATTCACCAGAGACAGAGTGGGGAGCAGAACAGGCAGATGGACTGAAACACACTGCTGAGGGGAGCAGCGGGTGAGGCAGGAGAGGTCTGCTGTGCCATGTGGGTTCCCTCCCTGGCTGGGGATTGAACTGGTGTTGCTGTACTGCAGATGCTTCACTACTTGGCGCTCAACCCGCTGTGCCACCAGGAAGGCCCCACATTACCTGTTATATTAATGTTACTTGTTATTTTAATTGTTATGGTAGTGAAAACCGAGATGTTATAAATTGACATTAATCATTTTGTAATATTTCCTGTAATGACTAAATTATAACATATGAACAATTCTGTTTGAATATAATATGGAAAATTTATGGACATTTCTGAATCCAAACATTCCTCTAAGAATTTTAGTGATGCTACTTGCTACTGGGATAGCAAAATGAAGTTTTTCCAAATTGAAATTGTCAAAAAAATTCATTGTAGATCTGCAATGATTCAGGGAAGGTTATCTAACTTGGTGTTCCTTTCAAAAGTATACAAATTATGTGACAATAACATTAAAAACGAAGCTAGTGATTTCGTTGAAATGAACTAGTTGGGGCCTCCCTGATGGCACTGAGGTTTAAATCTCAGCTATCAAGCTATTGCCATCCACAGAAGCATGAGTACGATCCCCAGCCAGGGAGCTAGCCCACATGGTGCAGCAGACCTCTACTGTCTATCCGACTGTTCTCAGCAGTGTATCTCAGAGGATCCACCTGTTCTGCTCCCTATTCTGCAGTCAAATGCTCTACCCCTGAGCTATACCCCCACTGCTCCCTATTCTGTTTCTGGTGAATCCTCTCAACCCACCCATGCCATACCTTTGGCTTACATCAGTTCTTTTAAAAAAAAAAGATTTTTATTTATTTATGTGTAAAAGAAATGAACTAGGTGAATGTGGAAAATACATTTTTATAAATTATGTATTTTTTATTACTTTGTCTCCATCTCCTCAACAAAAGACTAAGATATGCACATTAATAATTAAACATGCCTGTGTTTGATATTTTGATGACATGATATTTAAATCATGTAAAGTTACTGGTTTACACATAAATAATTACTTTTTTTGTCATCAAGGCTGGTAAATAGGTGGCACTAAGAAGTGGGTTCTAGAATATAGTCACCCCTGTGAATTACATGGACCGTAAATGCTGTTTTGGGGAAGCACCCTAAGAGAGTGGCCTTTCTCACCTGTCTGGTTTCAGTATTAGGCATTGAAAAATATATTAGGGAACATTCTCTCTTCTTGAAGTTTTAGAAGTATTTTAAGCAAGATGTGTGTAAGTCCTTTAATGGTTAGACAGAATTCGTTTGTAAAACTGTTTGCCTCTGGACTTTTGCTTTTGGGGAGGGTGTGCTTGTGATCAGTTTAATCAACTCTTCTGTGTCTTCCTGGCTTAGTAAACTATATGTTTTAGACATTTATTGACTATATTGCTCCAGAAATTTTTCACTATTTATTGACTATTTTGCTCTAGAAATTTTCCTATTTTCAAAATTTTTTAATTTATTGGCATGTGGTTGCTTTTAGTCATCTCTTATGTTTCTTTGTATTTCTGTGCTATCTGTGGTAATATCTCCACTTTCATTTCTAATTCTGTTTATTAATGTTTCTTTTCTTTGTCTAAATAGCAGTTTGTCAGTTTTGTTCATCTCAAAGAACCCACTTAGTTCCATTGATCTTTGGTGTGATCTCGTTGAACATACATTTTTGAAGATCACACAGTTTGGTGATCTGCTAGAGAGATAAACAGGATTCAGAGGTATTTGTCCTGACCCTTATGTAGATATGTATCAGGATCTATAGGGGGAACTGACACATCAGGTACCATGCAGAGGTGAACAGGTAAACTGCCTCCAAAGTTTTCTCCCCCAGGGATTTTTATGGAGGGCAGTGGTCATGCCACAGGAACCACTTGAGACTTGAGTCGAGTGTTTTTTTGTTTTTTTTTTAACTAGGCCGGTCCCTTAGACAGTCTCTACTTTCGCAATGAGCCAAAATGACCAAAATTCCAGACTCCTAGAAGAAATCAGGTGTTCACCATAAATCACACAGTTTTTACAAATAGTCTAGGTAACTAAAGCTCACTGCCCTAGGCATACAAATTAATCTTACCAGTTTGTAAATAGGTAAATTCAAGTTCCAAAATTCAAGTTCCTAGTTATGACTAAGGGCCACCCCCCTACCTACCTCTTTTAAAAAACAATGCCAGACCTTTTCTGTGAACAATTTCCTGCACAGCAATTAACAAATAATCCTCATGATTTATTATAACATTATAAATTCTATGAAAAAAATTAGCCAGGATAAGAGAGGTTGTGGATGCCAGATGGGAAAATAATTGGCAAATTATAATATTAAATAGTTGTCAAGCTTCTTAAGAAGGTGACAGATTTGAGCCAAGTCATCAAGGTGGCGAGGCAATGGCCAGGCAGAGAGCTGGAGAAAGCTGCCTTACAGAGGAACACCTTGTGCAAAGGGCCGAAGCAGGAGGCTGTCCATTATGTTCTCAGAATAGCAAGGAGGGCAGTGCTGCTGAAGCAGAGAATTTGGAACAGAGGTTGGGAGAGGGGCTCAAATAGGTAATATGTGGATTTTCACTTTCTGAACTTCTGAAGTTTAATTTGCTTATCTTTTCGTAGAGCTTTTTTTTTTTTCTAGTGGGAATTGAAGTTATGCTAAAATTTCATGACTTTCTAGTCAAAATTTTAGTCTCAAAGAGGGGAAATTTACATTTAATTTTTTTATATTGAGGGATTAAATGCTTCCTTGCCTAGAGAGCAAGGTGGAGTGGGAGTGGGACTTATAGCCAGAGGCACTGACAGTGCATTGCCTAATTTCCATGGCAAATGAGATCTCTCTCTTTGCTTTCCACAAGTGGGGCATGCTGCTCCTTGTGCTGACCCCTCTGGCTCTCTCTAGAATTAGTTCAAATGTTGATCTGTGCTCCCCCTTCCCCAAAGCTGCCACACGTCTAATTCTCTCTCACATTAAGCTCCTGAAATGGGAGAGTTTGTATGAGTCAGATTGGAGAGCCTGTCACCTGAGGGAGGCAGTAGACTCGGTGGGGGAATATATTTCAGATCTCTGTTTATTGTGTGTGTTAGTGTGAGACTGGGAGTCTTTTTCTGAAATTGGCATATTTCATAAAAATGAAGTCAGTGTTGCCAGTGACTTCATTTTTATGAAGTATGCTAATTTCTTTTTAGATTTGCATATTTGCATTTTAAGAGGATCTTCCCATCCCAGAAGGGTGAGGAAGTGACACCTAGAAATACTCTCTAGACTAGAGGGGTGGTGGTGAGCTTCCTTCAGTGGGTGAATTGTGATATTGTTTTAGGAAGTACCCTAAGTAGTGTCCACACTCACCAGGAGAGATTACTGTGATTGATAGAACTGAGTGTTGCAGGGGCACAGGAGTAAAAGTAGGCACGTAGTATCTGTCTTCTCTGTTCTAGACTAGTGAAAGAATGACTGTGATTGCAGTTGCAGCCCTTAACAGCAAATGAAGGAGCTCTTTAAGAACTGGAAGCAAATTTATTCTGGTATCTCTCAACTGGTATCACGGAGTCACGATTACATATAATCTCCAAGTTGTATTAGTACCACCAGCAGCATAAACCTGCTTGCAGTTAGTCTGGAAAACACGCTTTATTTAACTGGACCCTGCTATCCTGTAATTGAGAAGAGATATGAACATGGCTTCAACTGTTGAAGAAATACCCCCTGCTAAGGAAAGGGTGATTTATATTGGTATGTAAGAGATCTTGAAAAATAGGTCATTATTTTCTAATTATCTATAGTAAGAAGGCACTTGGGTTTGAAAGAAAATATATCTGGGATCAGATGTTCATAGAAATCTAAGTTATTGTTTAACCCTATTGTTTTTTAGATGTATTTATTTATACATACATGAACTGGGGTACAGGCCAGAGGTAGGGGGGTGAGAGAATTCACCAGAGAGAGGGTGGGGAGGGAGTAGAGTCGGTGGATCTACTGAAATACACTGCTGAGGGGAGCAGTGAGCAAGATAGAAGAGTTCTGCTGTGCCCTGTGGGTCAGCTCCCTGGCTGGTAATCGAACTAATGCTGCAGTGGCTGGCAATAGCCTGATAGCACTGTGTCTTTAATTCCTGTGCCACCAGGAAGCCCTTATTGCTTAACTCTTAAGAACTTGCTATGTGTGTCAAAATTCTAAGTCCTTTAACATCAGGGACTGTATGTTATTTTTAGTTCTAGTTTCCACCCAAGGTTTCTGTGGGCCCTCAGTACATATTTGTTGAATGACAAGCTCTTGTAGATCAATACTGTGCTTCTAAAGTACAATTTAATCACTCAGTTCAGGCATTTTTCCACATAAAGAGCTTGGAAGTATGGAAGTATGCTATGGAAAAATTGTTCCCAGGTCAGTCTATTTTAGGCACATTGATAAATAGCTTAGCACCATTATTTTCATCTGAAATCCCTTGTCTGGAATCTCTGGAAAATACTGTATTCCTTCTTGGAAAGTTATGAGGATTCAATAAGATAATTCAGAGTTTCCATAGGTAATTTGTTGGACTATAGTAAATGTTAGTTTTCTTTTCTGCTTTGAAACTTAATAAATTTAAGGAAACATATAGCATAATCTACAAAATGAGAATAAGATAATAAAATCCTGAATGGCTTTTGAAGTTTATTAAAGTTGAGTACTTTTGTTTAAAGTTTTGCTTTTAAAAATTTTTAAATGTATCTTAAATCAAGCTACGAGTCAATCCAAACAGTTTTTCAATTAATTTTGGCACAAATAGAGCTCATTTGCTCATTATGTTTTTACTGTCTGGAATCCTGTTTTCATATTTAAGTTTATGACTCCGGAAAAAGCTTTTTGGTTCTGATCTAATGTGCCTTTTGAGAACTGTTAGAGTTAAGTGGAATTCAAAGTTTATTTTCATTCTGTATTACTCTTCAAAAATAAAGACATTGATATGTAAGTAAATAGTTAAGATAATTAAGATTACATTGATTATTCCCTAACATTTGTAGGATTATCAGAAGATTATAATGGTAATGATATAAAATTCTGTCTTTTATGTTTTAGATACCTTGCCAATTTATTTCCAAATAGGAATATATAGCATAAGCAGAGTGGCAACATTTCTATCAGCATTGCACAGCTTCTGAAAGTTATTTAAGTCCTTAGAACTTTTAGATAGAAATGATTTTTAGGCCCTCCTTGGTGGGGCCTAAAGGGGGTTAAAGTTTCAGTGCTATCAGCCTATTGCCAGCCACTGCAGCAAGAGTTCATTCCAGGTCAGGGAGATGACCCACATGCCGCAGCAGACCTCTCCTATTTTGCCTGCTGCTTCTCCTCAGCAGTGTATTTCAGTTGATCTCCCTGTTCTGCTCCTCTGCCTCTGCTGAATCTTCTTACCCCCCTGCACCTCTGGCCTACACCCCAGTCATAAATAAATAATAATAAATAAATAATAATAAATTGTATGCATAAATAAATAATAATAAATCTTACAAAATAAATGATTTTTATAGAGTTCCTAATCTTTACATGTACCAGACAACAAGAAGTGATTCATTAAGATGACAAAGGGAAGGATTATTCCACTCTTTGTATGTATAAATAAATAATAATAAATCTTACAAAATAAATGATTTTTATAGAGTTCCTAATCTTTACATGTACCAGACAACAAGAAGTGATTCATTAAGATGACAAAGGGAAGGATTATTCCACTCTAATGAAACTTATTTTCCAATATTTATCGTTTTTTCTACAGCAATTAAAATATAGGGGGAAAGGTCAAAGTTAGTTAATGAATCAGAATTATAAAATGTCCCAGAATGATAGTCCTATTTTATAAACAGAATACTAAATGCTAAAGACTTTAAAATTTTATTTAAAAACTACTCTAGATTTTTTTTAAACCTCTAACAGTTATTTTAAATCTGAAATTTTGGTGGTTTTGATAATTAGTTGAAGTCTAATTTTTTTTTTTTTTAATATTTGAAGGAAAGTGTGTGTGTGTGTGTGTGTTTTAATAAGCCTCTGGCAACATCAGCCAGAACAGGAATACAGCAGAAATAAATTGACTTCATGTTTAAAACCTCAAAGGACTTAAAAAGAAAGTGTTTCTTTCAATTTATAAAAATGGCCTATTTGAAATTATGCTTTTAAGAGACAATTTTAATACTCATGATGAATGTGAAACAGTATAATTAAATGCTGAATTGATATTCTAATGTAATATCTAGGGGCTTCTTAAAATGATTGTAAGATTATCTAATAGGTTCTCAGTTTTGCGTTAAGTTTTTGGAAATTATAGTGAAAAACTTCAGGAATTGCAGTCAGAAAATCTTTAAAGCACATATGACTTTTGTATTATAAAGCTCCTCAGAACTAACACATTGTTTAAATCCTCGTGGAAGGATTAGAGCCATCTAAAATCAGAGTTGTGGAAGTATGGTAGGTGAGATTCATATTTACTTCCTGAACTTTTATATTTGGTAATCTTTTTATTTTCTTTATGTATCTCTCAATCTCCATTTAATTAAAGTCATACAATGTTCATATATAATCCTCTATATGAAAACTGGTTTGCAGATATGGAGTAGATAAGAGATTTAAATTTATTAAACAAGCAAACTAGTGATTTATTATATGCCTTTGGGTAAAATAAAGGGCAGAGTTTCATTCCTGCTACTAGTGATGACAGAAGGCAGGTGTCCAAAAATACAAGATCCTACACTTGTTGCAATTTGAAAACTGCTTTCATAATATTGTGAATTACTGAGCTAAAGAAAGGCTTTGTACATTGCCTGGTCCAATTCATTAGTTTATGAAAGCTGTGTATTGAGTGGTTGGTGGCCATGGCTGGTGTGGACCCTGAGGCCCAGAAATGACACAGTTTTCCAAGCCTCACAGTAGTGTTGGTAGAGGATTGAAATCCAAACTGCCTGAATGCTAGCATAGAATTAAGTCTTGTGAAAAGCAGTATATGATGCTCTGGTTTAGTGTCCAGGCTCTGGAGTTAGAAATTCTGGGTTTAATATTGGCTCCAGCCTTCACCCTGCTATTTATTTAACCTGTACCTCAGTACCAGTACCTTCTTATAGCCTTGGTGAAAAGATTAAATGAGTAAATAAATAAATAACCTGCCATGGTGAGCATTGGATAGATGTTACTAAAACTGTGTCACCTTGAGGAGGCTAGTCTTCTCTGCGTTTTGACCTACATCTAGAATAATTGCAGCAATTAGTAGTTTCAGGCTACCATATATGTGGTATATGTTTGCATTTTTAACCCATTAGAGAGAGGTTATTCCAGTCGCCCTGTGATTTGACCCATGAACAAAATGCCATAAAGCCATCATAAAAAGGGGTGCTGGGCTATACATCTCTGGCATTTTTAAATAAACTAAAGTAATGTAATTCATTATTCTAACATGGGATGGAAAGTTCTTTGGAGAGATTCTTGCTGCTGGTTTCCAGGGAAACAACCACTTAGTTTACTTGATATTTCCCAAATGGACCTGATTAGGTGGTGAAATAACACTTGATATTATTAATTTTGCACCTACTAATTGCTGCTGCTGCTGAAATAGCAACATCTTCCTTAACCTACTTGTAGTATGAAGACAGCTTAAGTAGTTGGGAATAGAACTACATTTGCATTTTCTACTCAGGTTCACAGAAATTTCATCTCTATATCTGTGTTAACAAACACCTTCTTGTTTTTGGAATTATTCATTTGTTTCCAGAAATGTAGCACTATGATTTTTTTCCTCTAATGGCTGTGAGAATTAGTTGACATAAATGCAAAATACTTTTATCTTGACATGTTGTTGAACATGTTCCATTGTCTTACCTCAGTGAGTTGCATTACTCATCTGACAGGAATATTTTAAAGAAATACTGACCTCTTGTGTTATAATATGGTACACGATTAAATAAGTGTAATTGAAAAAAGATTGGTAAATTCTGTCAACATCCCTTAAGCATAGCAGATTTAACTTAGAAATAAAATTAAATAATGTGTATTGTACTTAATACTTAAAAAACTTTAACAAATAGTAACAGCAAAAAAAATATCCAGGATGACTTTCTTTCATCTAGTATTATAGGGAGAAGCGTGAATACTATATTTTAGAAAGGTTATCATCTATATTTAAGAAATTTCTTTATTTTGGTCTTTGCCTATCACATTACCTGGAATGAATACAAATTCCACGAAGTATTTTGGCACATGTAGCCTCATTTGATTTTCTAATCTGTTGAACATATTATTGTTGTTATTATTAGTCATACTTTATAGAAAAAAATGAATGAAAGGAAAATTGAGTAATTTACCCAAATTCAAAAAATTTAAGTATGTATCTGGTAAGAATATGTAGAAGGTTAAATAGTATACCCAAACTCATGCAATTAAGTTCAACTGACCTTAAAAGTGAGCCCTTTTTATATCTGTTTTATGAAACATTAAACTGCTATTATTGTTATTTGCTAACTATAATTTGTTAGTCAACACAGTGAAAGAGTTCCAAAAAAGAAAAATATCAAATTGATGTTCTTGTATTCTGTAGTTGGAAGTACAATTTACAGACCAAAGAATTAATTTGAACAAGACCTAGGACATACAAATGTCCCTCAGTGGATGGTTAGATCAGGAAGATGTAGGTATATCCAAGTATAGCATATATTCAAGCTTAAAGAAAGATGAAACAAAGTCATTTTCAACAAAGTGGAGGGAATTTGAAAAACTAATGTATTGTAAAGTCAGAATAATAAACACAAATAGGGAAATTTACATATCAGATCATTTGATAAAATACTTATAAAACTAGGGTTGAGGAGTTAATAGGGAGGGGGAGGGAAGGAAAAAGGGAATATAAGGGATGTTGGTAGGGTAAAAATCACTTGAGAAGATGGTCAGGAAAATATGCTTATAGACTATGTTAAAGTAACACACAAATCAAGTATCGGCAAGGGGCTAGGATCCTTCATGGTGTAAAATGACTGGACAGTCAGTCTCTTTTCAGCTCTCCTCACAGGGAGGGAGGGGAGCACTGCTGGCAGTCAGAATTTCCATAACTGAGTTCAGTTGTTCCAGTGCTCATATGCAAAGTCTGTACTCCTTGCTCAGGGAATAAAATGTCTCGTGCAAGATCTGTGATCTTCACTTAGTCTGCCTGGTCCTTTCTTGCTGGGCTGACTGATATGGCTTCCACCTAGTCAGCAGCTGGTTAGATGCTCTGCCCCACCAGTGAGTCATGAGAAAAAAACTTGTATGTTTTGGTCTCTGTTGCCTGTGTTGAACTGTTGATATTTTCTGTGAGCAGATTTGAGTTTTACTATATTTGTATTTAGAAGAGATGTTTCTTAGAACCTCCTATTCTGTCATATTTGGGGTTGAGTCTATAGTAATTTTTTATGGAAAACTGAGTTCTCTTCCTTCTTAAGAGGTACACAGAAATAGAATACCTTTACAGTTTATTCTATGACCATTTACTTAGTTGGAAAATATTCAGTTGGTTGGAGTAATTTTAGCAATGTGTGTTCCTCTGATACTATTCAAACAGATGCTCAAAGTGATTGTTGATGACATATAATATTTTATTGATATATTAGTGTTTTATTACTATTTCAAATATATTTCTATATCTGTATTTATATTTATATACATGACATCATTTACTAATTATTTTGCTCTTTTATTTTGGTTACAGTTACAAATAATTTAAAATTTTATCTTTTCCAAAAAGATTTTATATTGGTTTATTGATTTTAATGGTGAAAATTTTATTAGAAATTGTTTTTATATTTATTCATTCATTTCCTTTACTTGTGTTGGAATGTGTTCTTGTTATTCATTGTCATTAGCTTTTGGAGTTTTAATTTTAATTCATTTATTTTTTTAATTTCTATTGTTTCCAGCAAGTACAGTTGAGACTAAGTTTCCTCCTCAAGTATTATTGCTTTGGATGACATCCCACAGCATTTTTTTTTTGATAGGCAATGCTTTTATTTTTCATTTATTTTGAATAATTTATAATTTCTATTTTCTTCCTTTTCTATTCATTTACTCTCTCTCCTTTCTTCTCCTATCTCTTCTTCTTTTTCTTCTCTCTTTCTCCTTTCCTACCCCTTCACCCTTTCTTTCTTGTTCCTTTCATTTGTCCTTCCTTAGAGAGGATTTTTATTAGGGAGTTATCAGGGCAGTCAACACCTGCCAAAGGGAGAGAAAGGAGGCAAGAACAACTAGAGAGAGAAGTTAAGCTGAAATACAGGTTTAACTACAGCCTTGACTAAGCCCCCTGGAAGTTAAATGATCTGCCAGAGTTGTCCCAAATGTGGCCAAAATGATTGCTCTTTATTTCCCCGCCTTGACCATTCTTCAGGTATAGGCTACTCTTTGACTTGACATTGAGTAAGGTTCTTCTCTTCATGGGGCACTCCCTGCAAGGTCTTACAGGTGAATGCTCTCTGCTGACAGCTCTCCACTGTCGGAGCAACCAAACCAGCCCTTCACTGAAACTGGGTTCCATGCTGCTTCATTGTATCCACCACAGTTTTCTCCAAACTTAGCATGTTTCTTTGCTCACTATTCCTTCTTTTTTTTTTTTAAAGATTTATTTATTTATGTATACAAGCACTGGGGTACAGGCCAGAGGTGTGTGGGGGGAGGTGAGAGGATTCACCACAGAGAGCAGGGAGCAGAATAGGCAGATCAACCGAAGTACACTGCTGAGGGGAGCAGCAGGCACAGCAGGAGAGGTCTGTTGTGCCATGTGGGTCCCCTCCCTGGCCGGCAGCAGGGATCGAACTCCTGCTGCAGTGGCTGCAGTTTGCTTCATAGTGCATTGCTTAACCCACTGTGCCACCAGGGAGGCCCTCATCATTCCTTCTTCTGGAGACATTTTTCTTCTTGAAGTGCATCTTTTAGAATTTCCTTTACTAAGGGTATGTTGAATTTCTTCCTTATTCTTAGACTGTGTGCTTAAGTCAACTAAGTATTTCATGGTTTTTTACTTTTCATCACTTTGAAGATAGGCTTTCATTGCCTTCTGTCTTCCGTTGTTACTATTTAGAACACTCCTATCAGTGTAATTGTCATTCTTCTTTACATAATCTTTTTTCTTTCTGGCTGCTTTTCTAATTTTTTTTTTCATTTTTAGTGTTCTGATTTTATAGTCTATTATGTAAAGTGGATTTTTTTATTTATCCTGCTTATGTTAGCCTCTTGCATATGCATGTTCTACATTTAAAAATGATTTCCAGTCATATGCTACATCTTTTCGTTCTATTATCTGTGCCTGCTATTTCCTTTCTCTTTGTTACTCTTGTCTCACTTATTCTCTTTCTCTATCTTTCCCACAGTAACTTTAAATTTTGATATAAATTAAGATCTCTAGAGAGTAATTTTGATATAAATTAAGATCTCCAGAGAGCAGAATAGTAAAAAATGTTCCTTTATCAGGCTTCTATACTAGTTTATATGTTGATTCATTGGCTGTAACCTATCTCTATTTATATCTGTGTTCTGTTTCATTACTATGAGTATATCATATGTTTCCCCCCAAAAAATGTAGAGGCATTAAAAACCACTTACTGTATGAGTGGATTCTATTGGTCAGGAGATTGGGCTTAGTAGGCATGGCTTGTGTCTGCTCACAATGCCTAGGAGACTGAGGTGAAATGCTGGACTTGTCTGCAGATTGGTTCACTCACATGTCTGTCAGCTGATGTTGTCTAAATGATGGTGGGGACTTAGTCCCTGCTCATGTGGGCCTTTCTATGTGCTCTCTCTTTTTCTAAGAAATTAAGTCCATTCACCCTGGACTTATTATTGTTATTTTATGTTTCTGTTTTCTTTTTTCCTGTTTTTTTAATTTCTCTATATTTTGTTGATTGTGTTTTAATTATGACTTTCAGAAAAACTTCCTCTGTCTGTTTGAATGCTACACATTCCATTTATCTTCTTATGGAGGCTTTCCTAAATTTTGTGAACACACATAAAATCAATGCATAAGCTTGTGATTTTCTAAAAGGTCTAAAATTAATCTGAAAAAATACTTAAGCACTTTCACTTTCTTCTTTTCTGTTATACCAATTTTTGCAAATGTTAAGATCAGCTGGTATTATTCTATTCTGGTATTATACAGCATTTCAGTAATTCTATTTGCATTACACTTCAAGTACTATTTTGACTAGATTCAGTACATGTGTTCCAAGAAATTTTAGAAGGATAGATAAAATAGACAAGCAGCCTGAAATCCAAAACACAGTTCCCAGGAGTCATTTTTGAGCCTGGGGGACTCTAGAGAATGAATGTTTGCCAGTGTAGAGAGTCTGAAAGAAAAAGCAGGAACTTAGATTTTCCCATTTACCTAATCTCGGTGCCTGGCTCCTCCGGCCTTCTGTTTCTCTCTCAAATATCTCTTGGGAGATTACTACTTATAGTGGAGTGTACGATTTTACAATCACACTTGCCTGTAATTCTCATGTCCTTGTACCCTCTGCTAGGTTTGCTTTATTTCATAGATAAACATTTTATAAACATTTTATTTAAAGTAGAAAACTATATTAATCAGTAGATCCTTGAAGTTATTATAATAATGCTGTGATAAGAACTCTATTTATTCCTGTATCCTCATCTTTATTCTAAGAAAACTTAAAATCTGTCAGTCAGCCTTAGTTCCTATGGGCAAAATTGAAAAAAAAAAAAAAAAAGCCACTATCTTTCAGGATTGCTAGAAAGATTAGAAATAAATGTAAGTACAAAGCATAGTACAGTTAGGTGTTCACTAAATGGTGATTGTTTCTTAATTATATCTTTGATTCTAGTTCCATTGCCCCTTGAAGCCCTTAGCATTGTATACTGTCTACATTTTGATAATCATTTGATAGTGCATGTGTTGGGAGAACACTGGCTAAGGATATGTGTGTCTATAATTTTTAATCTCTTGATTTGAGATGAATTGTTCTCCTGTTTCAGAATTTAAAAATAGGGCCTCCCTGGTGGGCCAAGGGGTTATGTTTCAGCAGTATGATGCTATATGCAGCCACTGCAGCACCATTGCAGTAAGAGTTCGATCCCTGGCCAGGGAGCCAACCCCCATGGCACAGCAGACCTCTCTTGTTTTGCCTGCTGCTCCCCACAGCAGTATGTTTCAGTCAACCCACATGTTCTGCTTCCCACTCTGTCTTTGGTGAATCCTCTCACCCCCGATACCTCTGGCCTGCACCCCCAGCTCTTGTATGCATAAATAATCTTTTTAAAAAAGAATTTAAAAATAATAAAATTCTAGGAATTAAATCCATGAATTAAAGAGAGTGACAGCAAAGTAGCAGAAATTTTGCTTTTTGTCTTATATATTCCAATGTTCAATAATTTTAATGCCATTTTCATGATTTTTGCTTCTACACCAATCATGTTATTATTATACATCATATTTTTTAAATTGACTTTAATTTATTTATGTCAGTTTGTCTTAATTAATAATATCCCTGAAATTATGGATATGATATGGCAGTTACATGTGTAAGTACTTATTTATATAAAATATAGATTATTAATTTTAGTGCTTTTCATATACATAATTCATATAAAACTATAGTATACATGTCATAAAAATGAAATTATTCCTTTTTATTACCTAAAATCATGCTACATAATATTTTATCATTGCTATACTTGCTTTGGGAGTTCTAATGAGTGCAGTACTCATTCTCTCCCTATTCTGAGATGTGTTTATCCAACTAAGAAACTACCTAGCTCCCACTCCCTTCTTTTACAATTACTGACTGTCTTACCACTTTTTTACTCACTTACCTACAACTTGACCCCTGTACTATGCTTGGCATATGGTAGGACTCAAAAGTAACCATTTATTATTATTATTTTTTAAGATTTATTTATTTATGCATACAAGAGCTGGGGTACAGGCCAGAATCTAGGGCGGTGAGAGGATTCACCAGAGACAGAGCAGGGAGCAGAACAGGCAGACTGACTGAAACACAATGCTGAGGGGAGCAGCGGGCGAGGCAGGAGAGGTCTGCTGTGCTATGTAGGTCCCCTCCCTGGCCGGCAGCAGAGATCGAACTCGTACTGCAGTGGCTGCAGTTTGCTTCATAGTGCGTTGCTTAACACACTGCGCCACCAGGGAGGCCCAAACCATTTATTATTGAACTCATGCTTTTCAAAAGTCTGTGGAGACATATATCTATTTAATTTAATATTTCTACTTAAATTTTAGACAATACTTAAAAATATAGTAAACAAGTAGAGACCACAATGGTGTCATATACATAGTATTCTGAATTTATCTGTAAATAATCAGAACATTCTTAGATATGACAAGATACACAACCATGGTAATATTTTATTTTTTCAGCCAAGGATATTGAGACTTAAACATGAATTTTCCAGAGACTCAGAGTAAATGAATCCTAGAGCTTGATTTTGAACTTATGCTACTATTTTACTGAGTCAATTCCTAAGTACTTATGGATATTTCCCAGCCACCTGCTTGGATATTAGGGAAGCAGTTTTCTTGCATGTCATTCATTGTCTATTTCCTTTTCTTTTTTCTCTCCAACAGAATTTCCTCTCCATTTGCTCATACATATTCCAAAACTTTATCTTTTCCATCATTCTTGGAAATTGAGCTGGACATTATGCTTGTAATTAAACTGTAATTGGAATAGGTAAACAAGTATATTGTGTTTTGTTTTGCCAGCTTGGAGTGTGCTATATTTGATATTTGGTAGTTTAGCAGAAAGATCATAATTTTGTATCCATGTCAGTTATATTATAGAAACACAACCTACTTTTTCCATGTAGAGACTACAGTGAGTGAGTTTGGGTTTCATAATCAAATAAGGATTGCATTAATATCTCCAGAAAAAAAAAGTTTCATTGACTTTGTATTCAAAAATCTCTTTTATATAAGATGATTATATCTGGCAAAGATGTGAGGTTCTGATTGAAAAGCAATCAGATGAGAGCAGTGTGTGCTTAGTAATGCTGCATAATCTGATAATCTTTTTCCCAGCTTACCCCCACTGAGCACAGTAGACAGGAATACAGTTCTCTTAGGAGAAGATGAGCTGTAATTTATTCTAATGCCAAGGACAAATTCACACTGCCACTTCCAGTTTCCAGGATAGAGAATTTAATGAGAGTAAACATATTTTTAATATGTAATAACCCTTTATTCATTTTATTGATTACCTTGGTACTCTTAGTTTTCACAATGATCTTTGATCATTAGAAAAATAGCCTGTGAAAATTGTAACTTCAGACTTCTCTCCAGAATATTCATGATAGATGAACAAAAGTAATCATTTCTGTAAGTATGATTCAGGACTACCCTTGTAAAAACTCCTGAAAACAGGAGTTTGTCTTTGACCTCCAGCTCCTCATTTTATGCTCATCTACTTTGCTGCAGGCACAGACAGACATGGGGTTTTCCCTTCTGTTTGTCCATTTCTGACACATGTGCATGTGCTTGTATATGCAGGTACCTTCCTCCATTGGTTTCCTCTTTCTCCTCCTTTTTAATTTCTTTGTCGTAGGGTGTTATAAGTCCCTTCTGAACTGGGACCTACCACTTTGACCCATGCGGGGTAGTGGTGACCCTTTTACCACCCGAATCTTCTGTGTATGTGCTCCCCTTCTCTGTAGCTCTTTTTGTTAACATATACTTTAATAATTATAGATCTGCTTTGGAGTGCAGCTCTCAGAATCAGGTACTCTTCCTGTGTCCCATGGCAATTAGTTATCTGAATGAACTATTGTTGGTTGATATGCTTTGGGTAAAAAAGTAGATTTTATCATAGTATCTGTAGCGTATCAATTTTCATAAATGAATGTTTTGTCTGTTAGAAATGGGGCATGATAGGCAGAAATAAAAAGACTGGGAGAAGAAGTTTCTTTGGGCATTTGCATGGTCTGGTATTGTTCAAGGCACATGTTATATATAGCCTCTAGTAATTGTGGGGTGTATTACAGTGATTACATTAAAATTTCCCTAAGAAACTGGGCCAGATATTATGTTGTTTATAGGGAAATTGTCTCTTCCTTTTCCTTAATTTATCTTTCATTTCTCTCCCTTGCAATGCTCATTATTTTTTTCCCACTATTTTCTGAATTATATCACTGCTTAAACTTTTATTTCTTCGCTTTGGCTATGGACTAGGCCTTTGAAATTTTGACCAATCTTCCAACTTTATTTTTTTCAACTTCCTACCTTTATCTTCAGCTCTTCCATGATATTTATTCAATTTAAATATATCAATTTGAATTTCAAATTTCTCACAATAATTAATGTTATGATCATGCTAAGTCAGTCTGTATTAAATTATACACATAGCAAATGTGAATACTTACAATAAAAATCCATATAATTGTTTTCTCCCATAAATTTGTATACTTTCCTTAATACCTCATTTCAATTTTGCCTGTAAGGAAACATCAATTATTATATCTGAGAATTTAAGAGGCTATGTGGGCAGTGATATGCCAGATATATCTGTGATCATACCAATTTTAGCCTCAGAAAGTAATTTATATTTTTAATTAGCAAGAATGGCTACTGTAGTTTAAATTTATACTTCTAAGATATTCATCATCATAATTTAGAGATATTTAAAGTATTATAGTATATTTAATAATAAATAAGGAAATAGGGGCCTCCCTGGTGGTGCAGGGGTTAAGGATACAGTGCTATCAAACATTTGCCAGCCACTGCAACATGAGTTTGATCCCAGCCAGGGAGGCCACCCACATGGCACAGCAGACCCCTCCTATCTTGCCCACTCTGCCCCTCAGCAGTGTATTTCATTACATCTGCTTGTTCTGTTCCCCACTCTGGTAAATTCTCTCAGCCTCCACACTTCTGGCCTACACTGTAGTTCTTGTATGCATAAATAAAAAAAAAATCTTTAAAAAATAATAATAAATAAGAAAAGAATGGAAGTTTAAAAATTAATATGCTTACTTTATGGAATATAATGTTGTTTTAAAATTATTTATGAATAAATTTTATTCTATGAAGACTACTTGTATGTACATCAAGTGACCAAATGAAATTGAAAATGACTGGTTTAAAATGCATGGTAAGGATGAAAAAAAAAGGTCACAATATTAATAGTGGCCTTTTGGAGCTATTTCTTTTGTTCTCAATGCTTTACATTGAGAACTTTTAAAAAATAATTTAAAAATAATATATAAAAATAATAAAAAATTGATTAAAAATAATTAACTTTCACAGTGGCCTAGTATGAAGACCAGATTGAAGTCCTAACTGTTGCATGGTTAAAAACTGAACAGCTTTTCAAAAGACATGTCAAAAATTAGGTTGGGACTGTCTTTAAAAAAGAGAGTGAGTTTCTGTATAGCTATCTACATTGCACTTACAACACTGATTAGCAAGATTGAAGTAGACATCACATTCTTATTGCAAATGCTCTCTTGTTTGAAACATTGACGCTTACATTTTGGAAATAGTACATTAAACTTTGATTGTCTTTGTAATATTAAATGCATATTATTAATTACTTACATTGTGTATTTCATTAAGTTTTGATATATGTGATCTGTGTAACTTTTGAGAAACAAAATTTTTCATCATCGTAGATTTTCATATCCCTTTATATCCTTTCTCAGTTCAGTCAGGCCATGGCTGCTCTGAATTTGCCTCTTCTAGAAAGTCAAAAAAGTGCATTCATAGAGAATGTATTCTTTGTTTGAGGTCCTTCACTTAGCATAGTATTTTGAGATTCATACAGATCGAACTCATGCTGCAGTGGCTGCGGTCTGTTTCATAGTGTGTTGCTTAACCCATTGAGCCACCAGGGAGGAATCTTTCCCATATCCACACTTACATGCACACAAACACAAAATACATAAAAATAAAATTATATGTAATTTTAAACTCTCCTAGTATAGTATTTCTATAAATATTATTCTCTCTCCATATATATGTGTGTATATAAGTAAACCTAACATGTCTTTAAGTTCCCCTTTTTCCAAAGTGAAATAGTACTAATCTCACTTCGCAAAATTCTTGTAACAAATAGTAAAACAATAGTATGAAATATTTATGTAACAACATTTATTAGCTGAGACAGAGGTACGTCTTTCATAGAATCTTATGAGGCATTTACCCTAGGGATTTTCAGAGTGTCCTGGTCAAGTTTTAGACATCAGGGAAAGTTTGAGGAGCCTGAACTAGGTACCAACCTCCTCCCTCATTTTCATGGAGGTTCAGGAGTTTTGTGTTAAAAAACATCCTGGGGCCTCCCTGGTGGCGCAGTGGGTTAAGCAATGCACTATGAAGCAAATCGCAGCCACTGAGCAAGAGTTCAATCCCTGCTGCCGGCCAGGGAGGGGACCCACATGGCGCGGCAGACATCTCCTGCTGTGCCCGCTGCTCCCCTCAGCAGTGTACTTCGGTTGATCTGCCTGTTCTGCTCCCTGCTCTCTGTGGTGAATCCTCTCACCCCCCCACACCTCTGGCCTGTACCCCAGTGCTTGTACGCATAAATAAATCTTTAAAAAAAAAAAAACCATCCTGGCCATGAAAGAGATCATGTCATTTATAGACTTTTTTTTTTTAATGATGCAAGTGCTTTATTTTTCTTTATTTTTTTTTAAAGATTTTATTTATTTATGCATACAAGATCTGGGGTACAGGCCAGAGAAGGGGGGCCGGAGGAGGGCTAGAAGTTGTGAGAGGATTCACCAGACAGAGTAGGGAACAAAACAGGCAGATCGACTGAAATACACTGCTGAGGGGAGCAGCTGGTGAGGCAGCAGTGTTCTGCTGCACCATGTGGGTCCCCTCCCTGGCCGGGAATTGAAATCATGCTTCAGTGGCTGCGGAAGCCCCACAGTGTGGGGTTCAACCCCTTGCACACCAGGGAGACCTGTCATTTACAGACACGTTCGGTATAAGATGCTAATTGGAAAGATTCCAGATTACAGGTGAAGGCAAAGGACATTCTGGAAGAAAAACACATACTTAGACCTAAGGAGTCCAGGACAGGGGATCAGATCTTGTGAGAATCTAAGGTCTAGGAAGAAATTTAGTTGAGAATAAATCATGAAGGTGCTCTTGAGTCTTCTCTGACTCAGACTCCCAGTGTCTGACTCTCCACAGCATCTCTGTAGCCTATGGAATTTTTTTTTTATATAGGCTGCTTTATTAAGAGACACAATATGGTGACTTAAACAAGTTTTATGCTACATGCATTTTATCACAATAAAAAATATTATCCAAATACATATATACTTAGTAGTTTTATATCTTCCCCTTTAGCTAGAAGATAAGTTCTGTGAGAATGAGATCTCTATTCACTTATTCTCTAGTCACTGCTCTATGCCCACCCTCTAGTACAAAGCTTAGCACAGAGGAGTAACTCCATAAATATTTGTCAAGTGAGTAAACAGTCCTCTGAGTTAGCCTACGTAATTTGTGAGGTGATAAAAAGAGGCGCTTGTATTCTTAGTGGCCTTCAGCAAGAGCTGGGCACTAGGATAGAAGGACTGCAGAGAGACCAGATGGTATGCTACTGAACATGGTGATCTATAGAAAAACAGAGTGTCATAAACTTAATTCCTTCCTAAAGACCCCATCTCCAAATACCTTCACACTGGCCATTAGGGATTCAGCCTATAGAGTGGGGAAGGGGCACAATTCAGTCCAAAGCATATAGGTAGAATAAAGAATATATTAGGAAAATGAAAATAATTACAAACAAGTAGATAATACCATCTAGACATGAACTATTAGAGTAATTCTAAATTCTTCTGCCCCAAAGCAATGGTATGCATCCCAGAGATAACCAGACTCCTGGACTTCTCAGCCAGCACTCCTCCTTCCTTCTTCCCCCACGCAGGGGCCACTGCTCCTGCTCCTACCTGCATCTTGGCAAACCTTGCTCTCTAGATACAGATGGGCCTGCTCTCCTGCCTTCTGGGAACTGTGCAAGGGGATTCCAAGTCCAATCCCTTTCTTCCAAAGGCAGAGCAGGGACTCTAGATTGACTTTTGTTTTTTCCATTTCTTGTGTACCACTGGGGCCAGGTGGGGAGGGACATTGAACTCCAGGTGGTGCTATGATATGACACTTGATATTGAGTAATAAATTTGATGTGGTTTGGAAAAAAAAAACACTGCATCTATAAACTGTATGTCATTAATTTTTGTGGAACTTAATAATGCATATCAATTTTTTAATGAAATTTCTATAATAATGTAGTGTTGGCATAAGATACTTTTTCACCTCCCTTTCCTTTCAGATCAGCAGGAAATGTAAGTTGTTGAGAGCTAGTTGACTAGTTTTGGCCTGTTCTGTTTGTGTGTTTTATTATTTATCATGGATTCTCTGAGTACTTTGAAGGTCCTGGTAGGTGGTTCCTCACAAATAAGGTGAGTGTTGCCTCAAGGTTCCATGCAGAGATGACTGGCAGCGACAATTATTTCAACAGGACACTCCATTGTGATGAAGCTGGAAAAAAGCTTTTGTTCCAAAAACTCAAGGGCATAAAGCAGATGCATATCTTAGAGCTGTGTTAAGACCAATTTCTCAAATAAGAGTTTCAGAGGAGAAGGCTAAAGCAGTTTAGCACATTTCCTCAGATGATAGGAATGAAGAGTATGTGTTTGGTATGGAATCTTATTGAATTGGATTTTTTGTGGCATAAAATAGCAAAGAGATACTAATAAGATATAGGAAGGGGTCTCCCTGGTGGCACAGGGGTTAAAGGCACAGTGCCAACAAGCTATTTCCAACCGCTGCAACATGAGTCCGATCCCCTGGAAGAGGCGACCCACACAGTGCAGGAGAACTCTCCTGTCTCATGCACTCCTCCCCTCAGCAGTGTGTTTCAGCCAGTCTGCTTCTTCTGCTCCCCGCTATGTCTCTGGTGAATCTTCTTACCCCACATGCCTCTGGCCTATTCCCCAGTTCTTGTATGCATAAATAAATCTTTAAAAAATATATAGGAAGTAAAAGATCTTTACTGTGAATTTCTTATTCTCAGTTTATTTAATCAAACTTCATAGTAGAGGGATAAGCTGTTATTTACTTATTTAAGAAATATTTTGATAACACTTACTTTTTGCTAGGTCCTGTTTTAACTGATGTCACCTTGTAAGCCAGGAACTAGCATACCTACTTACCCATTGTCAACTTATAGTGTTATACATACAGGTAATTAAAGTTACAGTGTTTTTTCTTATGATTATCACTTTTCAAGTTCTGTTCAAGCATCTTTGTTCACCCTAAATTCATGAAGAATTTTTTCTATGTTTTGCTGTTGAAGATTTTTAGCTTGCCTTTCACATTTAAATCTAAAATTTATTTTAATAGATTTTTGGATGTGGTGTGAGCTAGATATTAGGATTCATTTTTTAATAAAAATATTCTATCAAATTGTCCTAGCTTCATTTATTGAAAAAACCATTTCTCCTCACTGTCCTGGAGTAATAAATTGTGTGATGATTTATATGCTCCTGATTCCATACTCAAGTCTATAACTTTGTTTATTTCTCTATCCTTGCATTAATTCTAGACTAGTTTCATTAATGTAATTTTAGATATCTTTATACCTGATCATGTAAGGCCTATAGCTTTCTTGTTATTTTTTAAGGTTATATTAGCTATTCTTGATCTTTTAAATTCCAACATAAGTTGAGAATTTTTTCATCAATTTCTGTTCAAGTTCTTGTTGGGATTTTCATTGTGATTGTGTGAATCTGATGAGTGACCCGGGGACAATTGATCTATTTTAATGTTGAGTATTTTAGTACAGTCTTTCTGAATTTTTCTCAGTAATGTTTTGTTAATTTCAAAGAAGCTATCTTACATTTTTTATCAGATTAATTTTTAGTTATTTGATGTGATTATTATAGTATAGTTTCAAATTTTTATTTTTTATAAGTTTGTTGTTGATGTATAGAAAAATACAATTGTTGGGCCTCCCTGGTGGTGCAGCAGCTTTAGTGCCACACTGTGAAGCATCCATGGCAGAGCAGCATGAGTTCGATCCCCGGCCAGGGAGGGGACCCACATGGTGCAGCAGATCTCTCCTGCCTCATCCACTGCTCCCCTCAGCAGAGTGTTTCAGTTGATCTGCCTGTTCTGCTCCCCACTCTGTCTCTGTCTCTGATGAATCCTGTCACCCCCACACCTCTGGCCTGCATACCAGTCCTTGTATGCATAAATAAATAAGTCTTTAAAAAAGAAAAATACAACTGTTTGAAATGCTGACCCCTATGTTCTTGGCCTTGCAGAATTCACTTATTAGTTCTTACAACTGGTAGAAATTTTTGGACTTCCAGAGTGTACAACATATTTAAATAATGACAATTATAGTTCTTCCTTTGCTCTCCCACTCTTGACAATTGTTATTTTTAGATGTTTTAATTTTACACATATGTAAACCTTTGCAAGATATTCTTTAGTACAATCAATATTCATTTAGATTTTTCATAATGTTTATCATCTATGATGTTTTATATTTTTTTCTTGCTGCTATAATATTTTCAAAAGCTCTGATGGTTTCTCTATCTCTTGTCCAGGTTCTTTCTCTGCTAGGAATTCTGTTCTGTAATTGACACTACTCTCTAATTGGCAAATACGTCAAGGGAACATGAACTCATGGAATGATAGTTTATGTGTCTGTGGTTCTTTCTCTTCAAAATCTTGTTCCCTCACTTATTATCTCTGTGGTTCTTTGATTATCACTAGTAATAATGATATTATCATTATTATTATTATTAAAGGCACATCTTTCTAAATAACTTCAAAATAATGATTGATAAAGCACATAATTTTAATTTAGAAAATAGCACAGGAATGATTTGCTCAGTCACCTATTTATTCATTTAAAAATATAGAGGGTATGAGCCCTCCCCTGGTGGCGCAGTGGGTTAAGCAATGCACTATGAGGCAAAAAAATGCAGCCACTGCAGCATGAGTTTGATCCCTGCCACCAGCCAGAGAGGTGACCCACATAGTGCAGCAGACCTCTCCTGCCTCGCCCGCTGCTCCCCTCAGCAGTGTATTTCAATCAATCTGTTTGTTCTATTACCCACTCTGTCTCTGGTGGATCCTCTCACCACCCTTCCACCCGCACTTCTGTCCTGTACCCCAGTTCTTATATGAATAAATAAATCTTTAAAAAAATAAATAAAAATATAGAGGGTGGCTAATCTTGCCAGGTAATATTCCATAATATTGATTGATAAGAATTGATGAATAAGACAGGCAAGGTCTCTTAAACTCATATTTATTTGAAAGGGGTTTGAGTGGAGGGAGACACACAGATAATGTATATATAACATATATTAGTGGGGATAAGAGAATTATATATAACAGGTACTTAAGAGAATTACAAATATTATAAAAACATGAAAAAGGGGATGTGATCTATAGAGACTTGGAAGTGCTATGGAATAGTCTATCATAGATTGAGTACTCTCGTTAGGAAATGAATATCTCTGAAGAGGTTATTTTTGAGCTGAGAACTCAATGAAAGGTAATTAGCTTTGTATAAATTTAGGGACAGGTGATTCTTGGGAGGGACATTAAGTGAGAAGGCCCTAAGGTAGAAATGAACTAGTTAAGGAACATGTAGATATCTAGAGTGATTTAAATATAGTGAATGAGTGGACAAGTGATGTGAGAATGAATTATGCAGTGTTTTCAATGCAAAGGAACTCTAGAAAGTTTACATTGATCACTTTAAAATTTATTCATGCGGAACACATATTGACTGCCTGCTGATATGTTTAAATCAGGCAAACGGTCTGTAAAACATTTGACATAGTGCCAAGGTCCACAGCAAATACTCCAAAAATAGTAACTGTTTTCCTTATTATACTATGGAAGCATACTTATTTGACCTCCACTTAAGAGACTTGTCAGATTAACCAATGCTCTGTTTTCCTTGCAAACCGTTAGACTAATACTCCTGAAATGCCACAACTATGACAATAAGTTCAGTTCTCACCAGGTGCCCTGATACATGTTTTGTGAAGATGAAATCTCTTTATCCCTGAACCTGTTTTTTTAGTTATGGTTGTTATTTTCATCATGTAATCTAAGTGAATTGTTTTCTAAACCAATGAAATATGAATATGAAAGATAGAGATTTTTATATAAATCTAATTGAATGCCTTAGAAACACTTGATAAAAGCAAGTCATTAAAATTATGTCAAATTAGTTGAGGTTAAGAAATGTAAAAGATGAAAAGTTCTTATAAAAAATCTACATTTATTCTGTGCTCAGATTTCTCCCCAAGGGGTTGGTTTATAATTCTTGCTTCATTTTAAGCCATAGTGTTTCATAGGTATTTTTTTTGATATGGAACTTGGGTAAATATGGAATTAACCTGATCCACCTATAAAAAGAAAATGGATTTGGTAATTTGGCATGCAGTTTACATAATAAATATAAAAGCATAGAGATAGCATTTTTGTTGTTCTTGTTTACCTAAAAAATGGATATGACATATTTCTTAAATATCCTGTATTTGGTTTACATTTCTGAAACTAGAAAATAAGGGTTGAAATATTGTGCTTTTATTTATGATTGTGACCTTTTTATAAACTATCAGTCAGTTCCTGAAAGGAGATGAGTGCCCTATGGTTGATTCAGAGTCTTCTATTTAATGCAGTGTTTCAAATTTAGAACTTTTCTGGTTTAGAAACTATAAATTATTTATGTGGTATCAAGCTTTTTAAACCCTGTTTATGACAGGTTGGGATTGTGCCAATCTTGGTTGAAACAGTCTAAATAATTTATCTTGTGTTCCTTCAATGTACAATACATTCTGAAGTCCAAGAAATGTTAAGTAAGTTTTATTTTCTCCTCTGCCATGCTGAGGTCAGAGGGGTTAGGCTCTTACACATTCTTTGAACACTTCTTAGTCCCTTGTATTTGCTCAGTGTGCTAGTTTCTTTTTTTACTTTCATATTGTGCCTTTATTTTATATGACATTTCACATTTATTGAACTTATTTTTTTAAAGTTTCTTTTATCCCCCATTAATTATCTCAGCTGAAGTTCTAAACATTGTAACTTTAGCTATAAATAAAAGAATACCTTTGCAAGTAGAGGATTCAGTTATTTTTAGATTCAGTACCTTCCAGGAGTATGAGCCGTGAATTAGTATTATTTAGTTTTACCAAACTGTATGTATCACTTATAATAAACATCAAAAGACTTCAAGATTTAAATAGCTAAAATTTGTAATTTTATTTGAATTTTATTTCAACATATTATTATAACTGTAGATTATGCAAATATAGTTTCCTTCCATGCATCCTAATTATCTGGAACTAGTGGGTACAGTTAATGTGGAATTTTTATTAATTTCAAAATCAAAGAGTTTTGAGTAAAAAGGAAAGCCATATGATCAGTATTCAGTTATGACTGCAATTTTTGTCAACGTTAATAGTCCATTTCATTAAGCAGTAGTTGAATGAAAAGAATACACATTAAACATATATATGTGAAATTCCTTTACTCAGTAGACTGTGTGTGTCACATTGCCAGCAACAGCTACTTCTTTTCTATCATCCAATCAGATATTTTAGGTACTAGTCCCATTTTTAATCTTGAGATCCACTCATCACTCCCTCTCAATATGGGATGGGAGGTAGGTCATGGATGAAAGATGTTGGATCTGGACAGAAAGAGCCCCGTTTTTTCCTGTCCTCATTAAATAGGTGAGGGATGCCAGGTGATATGTTAAGGCCAATGAGATGCCTGAGAAGTTATAGAGACTTTTGGCGTAGAGGGAGATAGTCACTACCAAGCAAGAGGCTGAAATCCTATCAGTTTCTGGAGTTGCTCAAGCTCTCCGGGTTTTGGAAGGGAGGAACCTGCTGCAAATGCACCAGGAAACAGTGTTGAAAGATGCAATGTCTTGGTGACGCAGCTTGTGTTTCTTCACCAAGATAACCTATCTCTAGCATTTCAGCCTCATTATCTTTCAGTTCATTTTTGCTTAAGTCGTTTTGAATTGAGTGTTATGACACTTGCAAGGGAGAATTTTAGTTGCTGAGTTTTATACAAAAAGAACAAGAAATCAGCTACATATTACAATATACATGCTCAATATAAATGACAAAAATGCCTTCATTTAAATTTCATACTGATTTGAAAAAATGAATTTATATTGACTAACAGTGGTTTCTAACAGTATTTAAGTTTCAGATCTAATAAAGCATTTTGAATGGCATTTGTATATACTGCATCGTGACCAGAACCAACAGTCTGATTTCCATTCACCATACAATTGGTCCATTTATCCACCTTTCCTAACTCCCCATTTCTTGCCCTCTGGTACTACTGATGTCTTTTCTGTGTCTAAGTGTTTGTTTTTGTTTTGTTTGATTTGTTCATTTACTTTGTTTCTTTACATTCCACATACAACCCTAACCCTAACCCTTCCCTAACCCTAACCCTAACCCTAACCCTAACCCTAACCCTAACCCTAACCCTAACCCTAGCCCTAACCCTAACCCTAACCCTAACCCTAACCCTAACCCTACAAGTGAAATCATACAGCATTTGTCATTCTCTGAGCCTATAATTTTTCATTTAAATTTGTATTTGTCAACTTCTGATTTCATTTTTATGCAAGGTTGGAAACATTTGGGGAACTATCATGAGAAAAATACTCAAACACATAATGCAATGTCACAATGTTCATGGACTTTCTGAAACCAATACATGGACTCATGATTAAGGTCCCTTCCCTTAAGGGACTCAGAAAATTAGTCCTCAAAAGTCTTTATTTCTGGAGTTTTCTTTATTATATATGATATGATCAAATTTTAGATATGCTTAATGGATGTGCAAGAGTGAAGGATATAAAGTCCTGATGAAACAGGGGGGGCAGGGGAAGAGGCCGCTCTGAGACAGAGGTCAGAGGCCCCCAAAAGCCCTAAAGGCCAAAAGGCCACAAACCAGAGTCGGGGCTATAGCAACAGCGGCTAGAGCCTATCAGAGGACAGTGCCCAGTCAGGTTACTGTCTATGGTTCTCAAGGGACCTTAGGCTACAGGAACAACAGTCATGGGGTTTATTTACAAACAGGGGGAAACGAGAGCACTTACGTATCCACAAGCGGCTGGCTGCTTCATCCGGACAGCATCAGCGTTGGCAGTCACCAGTCACCAGTTCTATGCCAACAGACAGCTCTTTGAGACACCAGGCCCAGGACCTTTGATGCTCCTTCCAGTCAGTGTCACAGCCAGGACCGAGTCCCAGTCTCGCTCTCTCCTCGGAGGGCGGTGGCTGGAGGCTTCCCTCCTTTCTTCGAAGGCTGGAACCGTCTTCTCCTCGTCCTCTGCTGCCACTGCTGCTGATGTCGGGCCTGTTGGTTCTCTCGGTTCTGTCAGTCGGTTGGTCCGTCTTCTGCAGGAGCTCTTCTTCCTCTGCTGCTGCTGCTTTTCCGTCTGCTCCTCCAGGTCACTCCAAATCCCCGTCAGCTCTTTCTCCAAAATGTCTCCCAATGCTTGATTTTCTGTTACCTTGTTTTTGATCCCTGTTGACTTTATTTCCTCTCTTTATAAGCACCGTAAATTTAAGTATACTTAAAAAACAAACAAAACTTGGGGTCTCCTGGTGCAATGGGTTAAGCAACACACTATGAAGCAGACCACAGTCACTGCAGCAGGAGTTCGATCCCTGCCACCAGCTGGGGTGGTGACCCACATGGTGCAGCAGACCTCTCCTGCCTTGCCCACTGTTCCCTTCAGCAGTGTGTTTCTGTTAATTTGCCTGTTCTGCTCCCAACTCTGTCTACTCCCCCACACCTCTGGCCTGTACCCCAGTGCTTGTATGCATAAATAAATAAATATTTTTAAGAAAACAAAACAATATATTAGCTACTTACCTCTGTGTAACAAACCTATTTAAAATTCAGTGATTTAAAACAAAATTTCTTTAACTTCGATTGATTGGGTCAACAATTTTGGGTCAACTACCATAGCTCCATTGGAATTTTTCATGCATGCAGGGCAGCTCTTCTGGGGATTGTCTGGCTGTCAATTCTGGTGACAGAAAAGCAACAGGGACACATGCCATCAAGCAGAATTGTACTCATGGTGACATATCAGAATTCAAAAAGATAGGACTTCTAGAGAGTGAATACGAAGGTCATGAAGGACAGCAATTGAGCAGCCACTTCCAGGGATCAGAACTGTGTTAAATGAAGTAACATTTCCTACTTATGAGTGGGGGACCTTGAAACATTTGCTTGGCTGGATTTCAGAATTTCTATGGAACATAAGTTTGATCCTTTTCTTTTTTTGAATAGGAATGTCTGTTGTGACCCTGCCATTTATTGTAGATTTATTGTAGGTTGTCAGGTAACTTGTCTTTTAAGCGCAGGAGGCCCCTGGGTTAAGAGGGATTGTATTCAGAGTAAATGTAGATATCAAGATTCTGAACTTTGAGCAGGGGATGTGAGTATATCTTGCCTGTAAGAGGGATTTGAGTAATTATGGCCAGAGCTCAAGCTGTGGTAGATTGTAAAATTGTCCATAACCATTTCTCTTCCATCTCCATATCTCATTGCAATGTAATTTTGCAGAACTTTCCATTAACAGTGTAGGGTAAATGAAAAAGTTGTCAGGCTTTTCCACCCTCCCGCCATGAGGTTGATGATAGACACCTGCAGACCTGCACGCATGACTAATAGTGGACACCCCCAATTAGGGTGTGGGCATGCACAAGTGGGCGCACCTGGGCTGAGATGCGAGCATATAAGGGCAGAGTCACGAGGCTGCCAGGAGGGAGAGCAGAAAGGGAGAGAGAAAGGCAGAAGAGGTAGAGAGCCCAGAGAGTGAAGATGCTCTGGGGGCTAGGAGGCCTGGCTCCCCAACACTCCTGCCTGCTGTGTACCTGGTCACCTCTGATAATAAAAGCCTGAAAAAGACATTGAGGGCTCCAGGACTCCTCCTTGACCTGTCTGCCAGACATGGAGAACCTACTCCGTGACTTCCTGACACTACAAAGAGTAAGTCAATTTTTCCATTCCTTGGGTCTATGATGATGGTGGTATTTGCTTTCACTAACAAAATATAATGCAAATGTGATCATGTTCCAGATGTGGATTTCAGGAAAACTTGCATGTTTCCATGTAATCTCTTAGAAACTTCCCCCATTGCTATGTGTAAAACATAGACTGTCATACTGGAACATGTGTGATGACAGAGAGTAAAGATGATCTCTTCTAGCAGAGATCTTCCTAAACTCGTTAGTTTCCAGCTTACTTAGAAGCTGATCTCAGCTGCATTAGTGTGACCAGTGAGAACAGAACTGGCCAGCTGAACACCATCCAAACTGCTTACCCACAGAATCATGAGCTAAATAAATGTTGGTGTTTTGTCCCAGTAAGCTTTTGTGTGGTTTGTGACACAGTAAAATTTAACTGGTAAACTTTTCTATTGGTTGTATTTCACCTTTTCAAAAATATTCTAGAATTTATCTTCATCAAAATCAATAAAAATAAAATCACTTTCAATCTCTTGTTATGAATGATGAAGGATTCACTTAAAGTAACATCATATTTTTATTTGTATTTCTCTTAGCATATCTAATATCAATGTTTCTTCTACAGACCTTTTGTATTCCATTTTTCTTTTTTTAAAAAAAAAGATTTATTTATGCATACAAGAACTGGGGTACAGGCCAGAAGTATTGGGGGTGAGAGGATTCACCAGAGACAGAATGGGGAGCAAAACAAGCAGATTTACTGAAATAAACTGCTGAGGGGAACAGTGGGCAAGACAGGAGAGGTCTGCTGTGCCCTGTGGGTCCCCTCCCTGGCCTGTGGCAGGGATAGAACTTGTGCTTCAGTGGCTGCGTTTTTGTTTCAGAGTGTGTTGCTTAACCCATTGCACCACCAGGGAGACCTCCAGAACCAGTTCTTTCTTTTGCTAAGAGGCTTTTGGGTACCACTACATTGTGGGAACTGAGGTTCCTGTGTCACTTTCTGTTTCATTATCATATCTCATACCCTTTGGGGCACCAGCTCTCTCAAGTTCTATTCCTCCATGACTTTTAGGTTATATGACTACCACCAAGATCTGAGACATCAGAAGCCCTGATGCCATTACAGTAGATACATTTTTTTCCATTTTAACCTTGGACCCCTAAAGATAAAGGAATGTTGTACATTTTTCTGACTTTCTTTGATTCATAAGACAGAGTGGACAGAATGTGGAGGAGGTAGTGTACTTTACAATGGGGGCAGATAGTGTTCAGAGTCTTTACTGTAACTATGTAAGCTCTCTTCTTCCCACTTAATTGTCTTCTTTCTTTCCAGGGAGAGCTTACATGAAGGGAGAGCAGAGAGTGTTTTTGATATTTTTCCTTCAAAATACTCTGTGTTAATGTGTAATGCAGCTTATTTTTATTTTTATTATTATTAAATTTAAAGCAAAAAATTCAGTGTCTTTGTTCTCTCATCTCTCTTGTACAGTCCAAATAGAGCAAAATCTTTTTCATGCCTCTTAATTCAATTGAAGGTAGGTCAGGGGTTAAGGCTCATGTGGAGTTAATACTTCCTGTCACCTGTTAAGTTTGGACTTTGAATTTTTTCCTCTTTTTGGCTTCTATAGCCAAGATCCAAGGCCTCTCTTTTCTTTAAAATATTTCCCCTATTTATGCCTTTCTATTCAGACAGCTATTGACCTAGTGAAGACCCTATCAAATGCCAAGATTACTGAAGTGGCCTCTCAGAAGACCTCATTGACTCTAGTCTCTTGCAATTTGAATCTATCTTCTGTATGTTGCTGGAATACTTTTCTTTAAATGCTGTTTTTATCACTCCACTCCTATATTCAAAAATCTACAACAGTTGTCCACTGGGTCAAATTAAAAAAAAATTGTTTTACTTTTGTGCCGAGCATAACAGATAATCACTATGAAACCTTTTATTTCCCTAGTTTCATCAAGAATTTTTTAAAGTTGGTTTCCTTATTAGTCATCTTAATTTTGGCTTTGAACTTACGTTACATCTTTTGTCAGTCCCTTTTAATTCTTGTTATTTCAATTTTTACCATCTTCAAGACCCAGTTCAAGTCTTACTCCTTTCCTGATGTCTGTTCATCAGTGAAAACAATTCGCAATGGTCCCTTACTCTTGAATCAGTAACTCTCAAAATTATGTGACAGAAGTAGAGACAGAAATGACTTTTAAAATAAACAGTAGCCAGTTTACACTCCTTCCAAATAAACCAGAATGTCAAGAGGTGGGAACAGGCAAGGGTACAATTTAGATTGCCAGGTGATTTCAATGTGTGGCAAGATTTGGGAACCTCTGCCTTTGGTTTGCTACAATGCATTTAAGTTGTACCATAATTTTGCACTGGCTACATGTGGTCTAATACCAAGATCATATTGGTTTTTTGTTATTCTTCTAGAATATAATATGCTAATGGAAAGAGCACAGCTTTTATAGACTAGAGGCTGGTGGTATTCTACCCAGGTCCCCCTGCATCCCTTCCACCCACCTGTTTGTCCCACCTAATGACCTGGCATGATTTTGATTCCAGTCTCAGCATTTGTGGACTTTCTTTGTCCAACCTCGGGTTCCTTATCAAATGAACAATGCGCTTGGTTGGGAGTATGAAAGCCTAGCTCCTTTGCATCTGGTTTGGATAGATTTCAGAATTCCCTATAGGGAGTGATCAAGGTTACCCTCCATGGGAGTTGCCCTAAAGCACATCCTCACATGACCTTTCCTGTTCTGTCCTCCCCAGTCCCTTGATTCCACCAGGGAACTCCTTCTTAATAAATCCCTTGCTTACAAGTCCTTGTCTTAGAGTCTACTTCTTGTGAATCCAACCCAAGATACGTATCTTTTCTTCAA
This sequence comes from Galemys pyrenaicus, assembly GCA_019455555.1. Classification (NCBI taxonomy): domain Eukaryota; kingdom Metazoa; phylum Chordata; class Mammalia; order Eulipotyphla; family Talpidae; genus Galemys; species Galemys pyrenaicus. Next base: position 1,737,901 of record JAGFMF010011573.1, read on the forward strand.
AGCATAGTGTTGAGCACAGGTAAACTTTAATGAAGAAATATTAGAACAGGGATTCTTGATATAAGAAATAGAAACACAATTTAATGAAATCTTTGTTGAAATACAGGGTTTTTCAGTAGAAATACATACTTTTTTTAAATGGAATTTAAAAAGTCTGGGTATATGGAAATCTCACCTGGGGTAAGAAATATAAACTAAGTAAAATTTTATCAACAATGCTTACAAAACTATCTGAGGACTAGTTTGGGACCAAGCAGTGAAGTGACAGGGCAATTGTGTATTCTGTTGTATCACAATTGAACAAGAGTGGAAGACCCTGCCTTTGAATTCATGAAAGGGAGTTGAGGGGAACTTTTCCTCTTGATTTGATAATGATAACTAGAGTACAATGATGAAAATAAGTACGAAGTGATTTTTAGGATCCTGTCATTGCGTTCCAAGGTTCAGATAATGATTCAAAGAAATCTGGGGAGATCTAAGTACAAGAAAGAAAAAAAATTAGAGGATAAATGAGCTAAGTGAGTTTTTCTGGGCTCAGAGACTGAGTGCTGTTCAGGTCAGTTCGCTTTCAATCTTGCCCTCAGATTCCTGCTCTGCTATTTATTACAGGGGAGTTGGCTACTTCATGGGGTGTATTTTAGGTTCCACAGATCAGCTGGTTTTCAACTGCCTTGGGCCAGTGGGAGACATTCGCCGAGGAGGCGGGTGAGGAAGGGTAGTTTCTACTCCTTTCACTATGCCTCTGTGATTGCAATTCCTTCTATGCAGTTCCAGTTCACGTTCTAACCAGACAGGGCTGCCTCTGTTCCAGCTTCCACCAGAGACTCTAAATCCTGGAGCCTGGTAACAGATCTCTCTGGGTCTCTCCAGGGTAAGGGTTATAGGGGCTCCTGCAGTCATTAAACTAAATTTTCTGCTTTCCTGCCTGACAGCACAACTAGGTAGATTTTGGCATGGTGAAAGGAGACTATAGAAGGACAACTGGGAAGAGAAAGACTGAAAATCCTCAGCATGCTTGTAGTGCCAGACAGGCAGAGAGCAGGTTCTCAATGATCTGAGTGGGCGGGGAAAGGAGGAGTCCTTAGAGCCCTTGGTGGCTTTTTCAGGCTTTTATTACTCTTTACATCAGAGGTGACCAGGTACACAACAGGTGGGCAGTCTTCACTTTCTCTGGGCTCTCTAGCCTCTGCTCTTTCTGCTTCTACATCTCTCTCTCTGCTCTCTCCTGCTTATGCTCTTTCTGTTGGCATGCTTGTGACGCCGCCCTTATACAGCCTATGTCTCAGCCCAGGTGCGCCCACTAGTGCATACTCACACCCTACTTGAGGTGCATGCCATGAGGCATGCGTGCAGGACTTCAGGAGTCCATCATCAACACCATTGGTGGGAGGGCAGAAAAGCCCGGTCACTTCCTACAATACTGTCTTCATGGTGTGAGAGAATTTGTATTCAGTGCCCATGAAGTTGTGTGAGAGAGTTAGTGTCTTATGTCCCAGCTGGACATCTCCTTAGCCAGTTCTGTCTGAGCCAGAGAGATGCCTGTGGAGGATGGCAAGGACAGCTGTGGAGTAGACAATACTCTGTACCAAGCAGATAGTTTTCCTTGGCTGAATGGACGTGGGGAAAGGTAACCAAACTTTTATCACTTTGACAGTACTTCTACCTAAGACTCCTGTTAACTGGTTTGGTGACACCAACATAAAAAAGAGACTAGTGGGGGACCTGAGGAGTAAATGGAATTGATCAGGCTTTTTGCCCACTAACCTCTGTGGCTGTCTTGATCATGTTGATGCAGAGGGAGCTTGGGAGCGTGGGTACAGGGCACGTGTGCCTGATTGTGGACACCTGGAATATAGGTACGAGCATGCGTTAAGTGTGTACACCTGAGCTTAGAGACCAGGAATGTTGGTGGGGAGGGTAGGCCAGGAACGGAAGGGAATATGAGTGACTACAGAAGAGGCGAGGCCATGAGATGATGCCAGACAGTGGTCAGAGAAAGAGCATTTTAAGGTAAATGTTATCAGGCTTTTCTGCCCTCCCGCCATTGGTGTAGATGATGGACACCTGTGGTCCTGCACGCGTGCCTGATGGCACACACCTCAAGTAAGGTGTGGGCATGCGCAAGTGTGCACACTTGGGCTGAGACACGGGGCGGGGCGTATAAGGGCAGTGGCAGGAGGACGCCAGCAGCAGAGTAGAGAGCAGAAAGAGAAGAAGCAGAAACAGGAGCAGAAGAGACATGAGAGGCTAGAGAACCCAGTGAGTGAAGATGTGCCCGGGGCTAGGAAGCCTGCCAGCCTCCTGGTGCCCCTGCCCCCCTGCCTGACCTGTACCTGGTCGCCTCTGATATAGAGGATAAAACTCTAAAAAAGCCACCGAGGGCTCCAGGACCCCTGCCTTCCCTGCCTGCCTGCCTGCCTTGCTAGCCTGCAGGCTTGCCATTAGAAGCAGGAAAACTACTGCCCTGGATCTACCATGCCAGAGGGCCTTTAGGCCTCCTGAGCATACATAAAAATCCCTTGAGAAAACCAAGCCTTTATACGCTTGCCACGAAGAGGACATCTTTTGGCAACTGATATCATCTAGGTAAGGCAGCAAGTAACAGAGTTTTACCACAGGATGGAGTTAGGTAAAGGAAACATTTCTTCTCCTCCAACTCCACCTAAATTCATTAAAGAAGCTGAAACCTTGATGAGAGGGCGAGGGGAGGGACAAAAGTTGGCTTCTGAACACGAGTTTGGAATCTGAGGAAGTTCAGGTCAGAAGCCTCTAGGTCATTAGTTTTACTAGCCTGAGCTAGTAAAATTTAATAATGTTTATGAATTGTGAAAGTGATCAGATATCAATGGAATCAGCCTGAGGTATTCAGAAGCAGAAAAGTGGCAGTCGGCCAATCGAATTGAAGCAGCAATTAGAGAAAAATAAAACAGCTTCATATTACTATTGCACAGAATTCAAACTATTCAGTCAATGGTCACCCTTGAATTATTAGCGCATCTAAAAGTTTTACACATGAATTTTGTGGACCAGTGAAGCAGGTTGTTTACATGTTGTGTTTGTTTTTTTCTTCTTTCAGATCCCTTCTCAGGGCTGGTCAACAGCAGCAAGTTTGCATCTTTCTGTTCTTCCTTACTTGATTTCTTCATGGGTTCTATACAGAATGGAGAATTCAGCTTATTCAGCTGTTTATAAGGTATGTGCTTATGTAAATGCTTGTACATTAGCTTTTTCCCCTTATTTTCACATAAGTGATCAGTTTCTAAGAAGTTTGAGACTTTAGCATATAAATACAGCACATGAGCACAATATTTTGATATAATTCTCCCACTTTTATTATCTGTTCATGATACCCACCTCTGGAAAGCTATTTGTACATATTTCCTTGTGTATGCAAGTTTCTCAGGTAATGGTTTTGCTCTATTTTCATAGAACATATTATGTATGATTGCAAGAGTGTCTTTGTCAAAGCCTCAATTTACCGTTTTGTTTACTTGTCCTTCTGGGTTGTATCACAATTAGCAAATGATGCCTCCATTTTGGGCTGTTTGATGTAAAACAAACTTCCACTAGATGGCGATATTGGAGTGAAAACTAATATATCTTCAGTGACTATAAAACCCTCAGTCTGAGATCAAATCTATTGTAGCTTGTCATTTTGGTTTGCGAATCAGGTCTGCTCCCTGTTTAAATGGATTGGGATGATTTTTTATTTAGGTGAGCGGCCTCTCAAAACGTTTCCCGGAAGGCCCCCAGTGAATACCAGGTAAAACTATGGAGAGGCAATGTTTCTGGTTCAATTCTCATCCGGACCACTTGGTTGATGATATTTTTGGTGCCCTTTTAATAGAAAATTCACTGATATCAAGGAACAATACCACAGTGATAATCATTTTTTGACCTTGGTCGCTGTCGCATCTATCGATATTGTACCAGTCCTGTCTTCGCAGCTGAGGGGACTGATGGTTTTATTAGATTACCAACTGTTAACAATGACCTAATCTTTGACAGTTTTTCCAGTGCTTCTCGAAGCACAGTAACTGGACCAGCAGCAACCTCACCTGGGAACTTGTTAGCAATGCAGATTCTCAAGCCCAAAGCCACTGAGTTTGATACTCATAGTAAAATAAACTAAAACAACAACTGGCTTATCTCATGTTTAACCTTCCTGAAAGCCCTTAAAGAGCAATTTTGAAGACAGATGAGAGAATTTTTGAAAACAAGCTTGTGTTGCACTTACACAGAGGGCCGACTTGCCCTCCCAATCCAGCCTGTGACCACGGAATCCCCTACCCCTCCTCCACACCCTTTGCAGGGTAATTAATTAAGCTTGTGTTTTCTTTTTGGAGAAAGAGGATGAGGTACCCATAAAGACCGCCAGATGGCAGTCTAGTTACTACACTGTATTAATAAAAAGCAGGCTCAGGTCCTTTCCCATAGTCAAAGAAAGACGATCCAGTGGCAGCGTTCGTTTCTTGGTCAGCTGCTTGTCTCTTTTTCTATTGCAGCATGAATCAGGAGCAGACAGGGAAAGAGGGAGAAAGGAGAGAGGAGACGGAGGAAGGGAGCATCGAGACAGGGAGGGGAGGGGTTGATTAATGGGTCAGAGAACTATGTAAAACTGATCTACTATTGTTCACATTTCGCTGGATAAATGTGGGGGAGTCACCAGAAGGTGAAGCATCTAGTGAATCTGGGGCTCAGTCAAGAGCAATCAGCCAGTCAGGTGTCTGGAATAGTTGTCTTCTGTTCTTGGATGAAGGAGTACCTGTATATTCCAGGCACACAAGTTTTTAAATCTCTCCATTCCCAAACTCTACCCTGTGGCAATCCCATCAGAACTGAGGGTAACTCCAAGGCATCAGTATAGTTTTAAATCCTTCCTGTGATTCTAATGTGTGCCTAGGACTGAGAAACACTGTTTAAAGACCTTGAAATTAAATTTGTGGCAAAGTTTTTTTCAGAGGGGAGACCTTGATTGTTGCCTCATACCTGGTATAAAGTTCATCAACGAAGTGTTGTGTTGGCCACTTTTCACTTTCAAAGTAGAGTTTTTTTTTTTATACAATGGAAAGGCATCCCTTCATTGACCTCCATCCTCTCCTGCCTTCTCCCTTCCTCTTATCTTTTGAGGGGGAGAATGAAGACTGAAAATCCAAATTATAGATACAAATTGAGAAATATTGCTATTGCTCAGTAATAATTTTTTGAGTGATAATATATAATAAGTATTCTGAGCTTAAAATATTCTAAACCATATAAACGCCTTTCCTTTTTGCCTTTGGCCACATGCTGTTAGGTACACTCAGGTGATAGTCCTTATTTTAAAGGATATGACAGTAAAAATTTATGTCAGGCTTGATGAAAGGCTGCTATTTTCATCTCATTAGTTTGTACTGATTAGACAGAATGAAAACATTCTGTAATAATTGCTTGCGAAACTGTACAAGAATTCATTGGAACTGGAAATTGTTTTATAATTCAAAACTCCTTTTGTATCGAACATGGTGTTTCATGAAACTGTACATATTGAATATTTTCTCTTTGTTTATTCTGGATAATCCTATATGTATCCTGGTAAATTCTTAATAAAAGGTGGAATGAAAGCTGGCTTGAGAAATATGAAATAGTTGAACTTTGTGTAGCAATATAAACAAGGCTAAGCTTACTTGTTTACAGCAGGGGGTATCTCACATACATCCCCAGAAATTCCAGTTAGTCATATGTTATTAATCCTTCCCACCCATCTCCTTTTGAAATGTATGTGTTACTAGAATAAATAAGTTGTTAGGCTCTTGCAAAAATTTATATGTGAATGGAGATCAAGTAAAAAAATAAAAGGGGGATTTCAGAAAAGGGAGCTTTTGAGGTGCCAAATAAATCCATCCCTCTGTGTTCCTCTTAGACTAGATAAATAATCAAAACAGCATCAGATGGGTTAGCAAAGGAACAACAATGAATTTAATAACATACATGTGGAGAATTCATGTGACTATAAATTCTAAAGATTAGGAATAGTTATTCTGTGTTGTAGTTTCTGGTATATTAAGGACAGAGTGGAGGAGACTGCGTATGACAGACAAGAAGGGGGTGACATCTGCTGGAAGAGTAAAGAAAAGATTCTTAGAATATGTTTACTGATAAACCTAGAACTGGGTGAGAGTGCAAACTACATTCTTTTAGGTCATAAAAGTGAGAGTAGTGCTTGCTTTGATTTAGGAAAAGACAAAAACTTAGGACATATTGATCTCTTCTTGGACTAGGGGAGGGCTAAGGACTTCGATAAGAACAGAAGATTCTCTTCACCTTCAAGTCCCTTACTGTTCTTCCTCACTACAACAATCTGCATTCTCCAAGCAAAAGAAATAGTCCTCCTGAGACTCACAGACCTTTGACTGACCTCTGTTTCTCCTACCAGTGCAACAAAATGCCTACTCTTGGCCTATTGAGAAAAGTTAATCAATCAGATCCTTTTTGGGGGACTGACTTCACAGACAATGAAAGAGGAAAACAGCCTGGGGGAAAAGGAAAGCAAATTAAAAATGGGAAATCAAGGGGATTTAATTCTCTGTTTTGACTTAAGCATAGGTCGGGGCCAAAACTATGAAAATTTTGAAGTGGTTCATTTGTAGGATTAATGTTTTTTTTTTCCGAGTGACTTTTCCAAGTGATTTCTCATTGGTTTGTGGGTGCCTTGGAAGATGAAAAAAAATCTGTAGAGTAATAAGGTGTCTTGCTTTCCAGACAGAGGTTTTCTGGAGTCTGGAAACTTTTGCTATTTCTGTAGACATGTCCAAAGCAGTGTGAAAATTAAGTTTGGACTTAAGACATTTGTATCAACTTTAGTTAGGAAGTGTGGTCAGCTTTTGAAATCACGGTTTAGATTCAGTTTGCATTTAAAATCAAAACACATGGACTCCCTGACAGATGTTAAGCCCTTCTGTCAATGAGGGATCAGCAAATGGTTTGAGAGACTTTTTTGGTCTTGGACCTAATTTATTGTTTAATTGGTAAACTATTGCTATGACACTATAAAAATTTTAGGCATTGGTGCCTTTCTGTCTAAAACATAAACATATTTAATTAGTGGCACACCAGATCATTTGTTTCAATAGCTGCTTTTATTTTCTTTTGTTGATATGTTAAAATAGTTAAACACTTGCATTCATCTCATCCTATTAAAGGAACTCCATCAGGAAACAGTGAGGTAACATGTTTGGTGACAGCAGGCTGAGTCACTCTGCTATGAGAAAGAGATGAATAATGTTTTTTAATCTTACATCTTTTGACTTTCTCTTTTTAAAACGTATACAACATTATTGAAGGAAGTGACTGCAGACTACATTTTGTTAACAGTTTATCTTGTTCATATCTTCATTATTAAATCAATGGTACATTTACTTATATGGTACTACATAAAATGAAATTGCTGCATGACATTTCTTATTGTTTTTAGTTCCATTTTTAAAGATCTAGACATGCATTCTTGAAATTCTAAAAACGCTTTTAGTCTTCATACTAGTAGTTTTCATTACTCTTTCTTGGCTATTTGGCTGCCAACTCCTCTCATTTTAAGCATTATCTTGCTTATGTTTTGTGACTTACCTGCTATTTGTCAAAACAATTTTTAAAATGACGTTTTCTAGTTTCCCATTAGAGCAAAGCATGAAGAAGAATTGGATATAAAAGATCATATTGTTGAATGTTTTCATTAGACAAATCCATTTTGTAAAAATTCAGAATTCCAGTATAAGCAATTTGAGACAGGTGATTACTTCATGAATTTAAAAAGAGCCAGTATTATCCTAATATAATATTACTTTTTGGGAATTAGAATATGTCCTTCAAAAATATATGTCAAGATGTATTTTTTATTTATTTCTTTTTTCTTTTTTTTTTATTATTAGTTATATTTGACATCATTTGTAGTCCCCAGGGGGTACCCACCACCATTTCACCCGTGCACCATCACCTCAG
>JAGFMF010011573.1:1745924-1876019 GCA_019455555.1 Galemys pyrenaicus
TGAGTATAATTCCTTCTAGTTCCATCCATGTTTCTATAAATCCCCTAATTTCTCATTTCTGATTGCTGAATAATATTCCATCGTGTATATGTACCACATTAAGATGTATTTTTTAAATATCAGTGCTAATATTTTTTAGACTTTGTTATTGATTGTATGACTCCTGTAAATCAGTTTTTTTGTTCTAGGACATTCAACAATTTCCTTAAATCTGGTATAATGCTTGATGATCTACAGTGTCATAAGAACATCCTTACTAAATTGTAGCTTACTGAAATAATTTATTCTTATTGTTTCCTTCCTAGAAAAAGAGACTCCTTGGCCTCTTTTGGTAATAATTCCTCTAAATACTAGTAAATTACTGATTGATTCGGATGGCTCTTTCCTCATTTTAAAATCTCTGAAACTGGGATGTATCTTAATGTCAAAGACAGTTTGCAGTTATAATTGGGAGCATTTTATTCTTAGTTACAAGGAATAGTGATGCAGTCTATAATCTATGGCATCATATAAATAAATGACATATAACAAAATTAAATTTGGAATTAACAGCAATTTAAAAGTTTTGTGTTTCCAAGGGAATTTAAAAACAAATTTTGCTTTTATGGCTAATTGTACAGACAAGATTCTTGTGCCATTTTCATGTACAAAAAGCATAAAATATCTTGGTTTCGAGGAAATAACACTACATTATGAAATTCATCATGGTTTAGAATAATCCAGGTATATTGTTGAACATGTGAACCACTTCCAGCTCTCACCTAATTTGTTTTGAATATTTTTCTCAAATTGTCATCAGTTGAACTTTTCATTTTTTAAAAGTAAGTATGAGGTTATAATTTGGTTTTCTGTTTGAAGATCTTTTTTTTTTTTTAAAGATTTATTTATTTTGCATACAAGCATTGGGGTACAGACCAGAGGTGTGGCGGGTGGGTGAGAGGATTCACCACAGAGAGCGGGGAGCAGAACAGGCAGATCAACGGAAGTACACTGCTGAGGGGAGCAGCGGGCACAGCAGGAGAGGTCTGCTGCGCCATGTGGGTCCCCTCCCTGGCCGGTGGCAGGGATCGAACTCGTGCTTCATAGTGCATTGCTTAACCCACTGCACCACCAGGGAGGCCCCTGAAGATCTTTTTTTAAAACTATAACACATTAAAACTGATTATGAAAATAAAGTCTTTCATATTTTGTACGTTTTCAGGTACAGAATGGGCATAAATATTTTGTAAGTGACTGGGATAGATACTTAGTATAGCACTAGAATGGTGACTGAAACATGATACCTATAAGTGTTATTTATATGTACCACTGGGATGGGAATTTTTCTACAAAAGTAGACTTGACGCTTTAGCAGGTGAAGTCTGGAAAAGTCTTCCTTTGATGGTAAATTTCATGTACTATGCATGGGCATTCATTGGTTTTCCAGAAAACTAATAAATATCTTGTTAAATGTTTTTCTTGCCAGTACAGTGTTTACTGGATACCTGTGAAAATCTTACAATAAATGATAGGGAAGGAGCCTTTCTGTATCGATCCTTTCTTCAGTGATCCTTTATTCTTTAATCTTACTAAAAAATTAAACTAATTTTATCAAATTTCTATTAGCATCTTTGTGCAGTTCCTGTGTGTGGGGTTCATGGTGGTTATACACCACTGCTTCATTTATTCAGTGGTAATGAGTACTCTAATACTCTAATATTTTGGGATGCAAAATATTCCTTCCCAATGATAGTCATCCTGTCTCAGGAAGTATTATTAAGGCCCTTAATGAGAGCGACTACAGGTTCTGGTTTTATTATGGACTCATATGTTGTGACTGTGAGAGACACTGTCTGCCTCTTCCCAAATTCCAAATATGGGAAGTTGTAGACACATCATGACATAACTGATTCTCTATAGTCCAGCATTGCTTGTTAAATGACTAAACAAAACTATTCAGCCCCTGTAGTGGATCCTATCTATGTTCAGTGGTGGGATATAAGAGTAAGTAATGAATGACTTCTTCCTCAGTGAGGAAGATATGAGGGGATTGTATGCTGGGATTTTTGCTATTTTATACTTCAGGAAACTGAAATATAACTCTATTAAGTCTTTTTCTCTCAGACTATTGTATCTTGACTTGTGTTTCTATTTCTTTTTACTGTTGTTTCTAGGTAGGTGCTTTATTTAAGACAATACACTAATCATATTTTCCTGAGGAAGCTTAGGAAATATCTTCTGCTAAATGTCTTCTTATAAATGTATTAATCTAAATGGTTCAATATGTAAGCAGTAATGTTCAATTGCTTAACATTTGTGGGGCACTTTTTATCAAAGTCTAGGCACTTGCTATGCAATTGCTCTGCAGTGTCCAAAGCTGATATGCTTCATCATGTTTCAGTGAACTCAAATCTGTTTCCTCTTCAAATAACATCTTTGATTTTTGCTAGAGTCCACGGATAGATCATAAAAATTTTGTTTTCTAAAACTAAAAATGATAAAAGTCCTTAGAATTTCTACATAAGATTATTTGGAAAAGTATGGGGAAACTGTTTTCAAGTAATTAACCTGCTACAAGATGATTTCTTAGCTATATTACTCTCTTCAGTTCTGCCTAGGGTAAAACAATATTATTGCCACCTGGTAACCACTTAGTGGCTTGCTGTCTGTCAAATTGGAATCATTAATCTAAGATCCACAAAACACACTGACCTCATCAAGAACTATCAGCCACATTAATCACATGGTGAGCAGTAATTAATACCCTTGCTGCACATCTCAGCAGATGCCAAGTGATAACTGTGCCCAGAGACAAGCCATTTGGTGGGTGGTCTGAGGGTGGTATTCTTTTAGTATAAATTGAGACATATTGATAGAAAAGTCACTGCATATATGAATGGAAAAAAAAAACAACAAAAACCAAGGACTCACTGTCCTACTTGTCTGGTAGTATTGCCTCACACATGCCTCATGTTTGTATGGATGCCCTGGATTCCCTGTGTACAGCTAATCATTTTTACTCTGTGCCATTGTCTACTTTTGATTTAAGTCCCTTACCGCACTTATAGAGCTTTCCCGTTATGTATTTCCCCTCTTCAACTACTCTGAGCACCAGAAGGCTGTGTTATATTTGTATTTATAACGGACTAGCACAGTTGCTGGCATCTGTGACTGTTATTATATACCTATTGAATGAGTGAAATGCAATACATACAAACTTTGATAAAAGCATTTGCCTCTCAGATTGTGGTTGAATTGGTGTCAGATGCATATCCTAGTTGCCCATCAGTGTGGTGGGAACAGAGAATGTGCTCAATAAATGTGCATGGAGTATAAATACTTCTTGGCAAGACTTCACTTGAACATGCCCTGGGAATGCTGCTAATGTTGGTAGGTAAGGTTAACTGCCAAGTGAATTTTTAAAGAAATATTTATGGCAAAGTAAAAGTATTTTGAAAGAGCTTCAAATTCTAAATCACAAACAAGTTTAGGTAGATACTTATTTTAAGTGGAAATATTTATGTGATTTCACCTAAAGAATTAGCTAAAGTCCCAAATATGTTTTTAGAGTTATCAGAGGACTTCTGCTAACAAAGAAATACAAGGAACCCAAAGTAAATGTTTCTTCTCTACAACAATTAAAAACCACACATGCCATTCACATAGACGACACAGACATACGCATACACACAGGCTGACTGCAGAAGGTTATTAGATATTACAATCTTATTTTTATTATAGCTACTAATAACATCAATAACTCTGCTGTCAACTAAAACAAAGGAAAATATAATTCTTTTATGTTAAGGAATGAATATAGTTTATGTTGCATAGACAGTTTTGTTAATGTTACCAAATCAATTATATATTAAATACTTATTTATGAGTATGCAAATTCATTAAATAATTTTATGATGTTTCCCTTTCCATCTAAGTAACTTTCCCTTTCCATCTAAGTACCTTTGAAATTCCTGTGATTTTCCTGAGTTTAATTTTAGTAGCAAAAATGGTTCATGTATATCAGCATATCTGAGCTGAAGGAGTAGTCTTCAGTGAATAGGATATCTTTAATTTACCCAGTGGATTAAAAGCATTCTAAAACAATCTCAACAAAAATGACAGGTAGCCATGGTGAAAAGTAAATGAGGCAGATTTAGGCATTCAGGAATTGTCTTTCTAATTTAGTGGCTTGTGCTTTCTGACCTGCTGCTTTACTCATTTGATGTTCTTATCAATTATTCATTTGTCTGGTTTCAGCTTGGCCCTCAATCTGATTACCCCATCATGTAGTTTGCTGGTTTAGTGTCTCTCTAGGACTCATGGTCTCTACTTCCTTTTCACTTCTGTGAGAGACCTGCTGCTAAAAAAGTACCCAACGTAGAAAGGCCAACAAAACTTCCCTTCCCTGGCCTTCCCACCTTGTTGGCTTCAACTTTGGAATGAAAGTGTATAACTAAATAATTTAATTTTAGAATTAAAAAATATATGTTCAAAATGGATTATTAGGTCATTTTATCATTTTAAAAATATCCTTTAACAACTATCCATTTCATTACCTTTAACCTTCCTAAGCCTTGCATTCTATTTCTCTGTGCTGTAGGTTGCTGTCTCTGGCTTGTAATACAGTGTACTCGTGACATGGACCTATTTTATTTCTTCACAACTTTACGGAATCTTTATGGGTGAAATAGCAGCAATTTAACTCATATAATAAAAATATGGAAGGTGATTATTTACACCGGTGGCTGGGTCATGTGCTTGAACATTAATGTCAGAAAACATGTATCACCTGCATTTTCCTTAGGCAAACATAGTGAAAACATTTAGCATACCTATTTTCTTTTATGAAACAGAAATAAATTATTAATTCCTACCCTGAAAAGATGCTTAACCAAGCATACATTTGAGATATTTACTAAAATGTTCTTTGTAAAGAACATTAAAAATGGTCAAAACCATGGTTTATTTTTCAGGCACCCTGATAAATGATCTTGGCAAATATAGTTTATCAAGTCATGTTTTGACCTCCTCTAATGTATTTTCCTGGATTTAGGTCTATCAGTTTCAAATGCATTGGCACTATTGCTCGAAATGAGTTTTTGACGATATTTGAGGAATGAAACCAAAAATTCAGTGGGGAAAATTGGGAGAATTAAATTGAGTAAAGTCTAGTAAAAGGTAGTATTTGAACTGAGCTAATAGACAATGGAACAAGAAAGGTATAAGTCTGACAAATTACTATATAAAAGGTTGTAAAAAATCTGGGTTATGAGGCTGTTGGGTTGATAATAGGTGGGTCAGCTGAAGAAAAAATGAGTACATATGTGCATGGTTTGCTTATTGTTCCTATATGAGGAGCATAAGTTATATTCATTGCTGATGTAACATTATTGGTTCATGATTAAAATGATCTCTGTTAGCATTAATGCAAAAGTGAAGAACTGTTCCTCAGTGGGAAGGTAAATACCACTTAGCCACAGACAGGTTGTGAATTTGTAAATAAAAGAAGCCATACCTGAAATGGACTGTCTGTTTAAAAGAGAAAGCAGAATTATTTATTCATATCCCCTTTTAAACAGTATGTCTGGGACTGTGGATTCATACTCCAAGATCTAGATCAGTGAAGTAACTAAAATATATGTTGAAATGTTGAGGCATATTGAAAATAGACAAACATAAACTTAGGTTATAAACAACAAAACCACTACATAGGATTTTTTATTTTTTTAGTTCTTAAAATAACCTTGAAGGCTAGGATAATGTTTAATGGTTAGAATAAACCACTAAAGGGCATTGTGAAAGAGTTAAAGAACAAATATTGAAAATGATTTTTCTGCAAGTACAGCAGCAATTTGAGTGCCAGCTGCTGCTATTGCAAAATGAGCATAAGAATTTGACCCTTATCCCATATTAGTTGTGGAAGGGAGAAATTTTGAAAGGAGAGTAGGGAAAGGTCATGGAGAGGGAGAGTTTGTGTTTGTGTGTGTGTGCGCGTGCGTGTGTGCATGCACATATCTTAAGGAGGGTGGAAATAGGGAAGGAAGAGAGGAAATATTCCTACAGGTACTTCCTGTTGTGACTATTATTTGTCTGGATTCTTTGGACAGGTTAAATAATGACTGACAGAATAATGTCTCTGAAAAGAGAGAATAGGTAGATCATTGGACACTAAAGAATAAGAAAAGCAAAAAGGAAAAAAGATTAAAAAACATGAGTAGACCAGCAACTGTGACGCTATAGCAGGCAGTATAGTTGCCTGTGGTCAGGAAGATCAGGACAATATGACTGGTCATGCTGTGGAGGAAAGTGCCATCTTGAAAAAGGAGAATTATTTATTGGGTTACTCAAATTGTAGTCTATAGAAATTTCTGCAGAAAACAACAGAGGAAGGGTCCAGATGACATAGCCCCTTTGTGAGTAAAGAATAGAAGAAAGAGTCCTCTTGGTCCAGAGTTATACTCTGAACTAAATGTAAACTCTAATGAATAAATGAAGAGTTTGGTTTTCCTGACTGGGTAAGGTTTACCAAACAATAGTGCAGACAATGCATGAATATCTAAATACAAATGATGGCAATAGATGATTGATAAGAGAACAGTGGTAGCAACATTTGAGTTCAGACACCTTGTATATTAGAAATGAGATTTATGTAAGTGCTGAAACGAGGTTACCAGAGAGGGAGCAGGTGTGAGCAAAGGGAGGGAATTCAATGGACTCTGTTGGCGTGTTATTGGTTATTACTCTGTGGTAGATATGGTGTGATAACATATATTTGAAGAGGTGTGAACCTGTATTTCTAAAACATATATGAGACTGTAAATCAGTGTTACCTCAATAAAAGTAAATAAAATTGTAAAGAGGTACTTTTGGTATTTAATGTGTTTTACTGGGAAGATAAAGAGGAAGGTAATTAGGAACTTCATAGTTTTGAGCAGTAAAGGTAGTGTGACTTTCATATTTAAGTTTTGGACAGAGAATTCAAAATCTTTTATAAAATATTAAAGGTAATTTCAATATAGTTTCCAAATATTATCTTTTGAAACATGCAAAAGAATATTGTTTTTCCTAATTGTTAAACAAAAATTTTTCAGTTTTCAAAATGTGAAAAAAAGTGATAAGGCTCAGACTATCTGAATCTGAGTGAATACAAACTGAGCACATGAGTAAAACAGTCTGACTCATTCATCAACCAGCCAGCTAGCAAATATTTATTGCAGACGCATAATATCCTGGACACCTGAGCTGAGCTTGCATTCTATACATACGAAAACCAACATTTATTAAATGAGGAGAGGATGGTGGTTCAAGAGAAGGCTACACAGATTGCTGCTGGAAATGAGGGAGTGTTCCTGAGTCCGAAACTGAAAATTTTCTTAAATAACCTTCTAGTCATAAAATTATAGGGCTGGTATGGGAGTTCCACAGGTACCAGGATTCTAAGTTCCTTCTATCTGGTTGCTCTGCTATCACGAGAAGGTTTCTTCATCTGCGTGGTCTGCAATATTTCCAACCAAATCCTCACTCCAGGAAGGAGGAAGTAGAGATGTTGATACCACTAAACATTCTATGAAGACCACAAGTTGGAAGGTGAACACATCCTTTAAACTCAACACACCATTGGCCCATTACTTTTGTGGGCATATCTAACTGAAAAGGAAATGAGAATAAATTCTTTCTTGTGGGAGGCTATGCTTTCAGCTAACAACTGAGAACTTTACTGCGGGGAGAGAAATGCAAAAGCAAATAATGGATTAGGGAGAAGGTAACTTGCACTCTCTGCCAGAGAACCCAAATCAAGAGGTGAATAAAGAGAAGGCTCTTCAAGCAGAAGTTGGAATTTGCTAGAGGACCAATATAGGAAATTACTCTAAAACAAGTGTTTACATTAGGTCACACATAGCTAGACATGAACATTGTATCTTACAGTGCACAGTTATTTGCATACTTGTTATTCTGCAGAGGGCTGAATATGGACAAGCCCTGACTGAGATAAAATGGTACTCAAATAAAAACTATTCCTCTTTGGGATAAGGTGATGTTATTATGCTAAAAGGGCAAAATTGTTACAAGATACCTGTTCATGGTATTGGCCCTCTTTCTCTTCCCTTCAAGGGAAATTCTTTGCTGTCATTTCAAGATTGGGGGCTTCTAGTTTACTGACTTGGTATACATACAATAAAAATTTCTGCTTCCTGGGAAGTCATTTAGGGAACAAAGGACTCCAGTACTTTTCAAAACACAGAGATGGAAAATTTGTGGGATTGATATCTTCAATTTTCAGGAGTTAAGAGAAAAAGCTATCCAAAAAAACATAATAGGAAAAGTTTTTTTGTATTATGTGTTGAATTCTGAGTCCCTGTTTTTGCTACCTCTTTAAGGCATTTCAGTAAATTCACATATTATTCTTTGATACTTTGGGTCATCCAATTTTTTTTCCTCTTGTAATACAACAAATGCTGAGCTAAAATTTGAAGCTGGGGTAAGAAGATGTTACTTTATTTGAAGGACTTAAGATATTACACTTGTCTAAAGTGTTTTTTGATCTTTTAAAAATCAATAAACGGAATAGATAGCTGCCCATAAAATGAAATTTTGAGTTCTAGAAAGAAAGAAAAAACAAAACAACAATCTCACTTCCCTGTTCAGTTACCTGAAGTCTATCTTTTGATACTTTATGCAGTGACTGATAATTCTTTAAAAATGTGCCTGTTTCACAGTGGAGTGATTTATTAATCTCTAAGATAATTGTGCATGTTGATTTAAATTTCAGTTATGTTTGGAGAAAAGAGGGCCTCAGGACATGTGTGAGAAAGCTCCCAGTGGAGGGAAGATATTTGAAGTGGGGATGGAGTAAAAGTGTGAATGGGAGAAGAGGGTATATCTAAGAAAAGTTTCATCTATTCACTTTTTTTTTTTTTTGCCTAAGGCTTATTCAACCACAAAAATTAAAAAATGCAAATGAAAAAAATTCCATGTGTGTTTCTCCAAGTATGCCTGTTTTATAGACATAAAAGGCAGTATTTCTGCCCCAAAAGACAATGTTTTTCTCCCATGTAATATTACATCTTAAGGCAAAGTTTTGTCTGGAATAAATGAAAGACATTTGCTATATTTTTTCTAGGTATCCTTTTAAGCCTTTCAACTGATGTGAGAAAGGCTCATATCACATAGAAGGAATGGAACTTCCTTCTATGGAAACCTATTTTTGTAGGATGGATTTAAAATTTCACCATATTTGTCAAAATAGACAATTTACCAAAATCAGAAAGGGGTTTTGGTGATATTACTTATCTATTTTGTATAAATAATCCATATTCTTCTGATAAATGAATACAAATAACATTTACAGACATTTTTTTCCAGAGCAATCATCATTGGATTTAATGATCACCAGTGAAGAATTTGTTCCTCTTTTTTAGCCCTAATTCCACAATACAATGGAACAGAAAAGCAGGTTTATGTGGCAAGTCCCATTTGAGGGGTATATGTAGTTCAAAGCTCCGGGGAAATGTCTTGTTTATAAAGCTCTTTCTTCTTTTAATACTACCTGACCTTCAGGGCGGTCTCACTTAGCCCTCGTGTGCCATGGATAATATGCCTCAGGATGACTAAGACTAAATGAGTCACAAATCCTTGATAGCAGAAAACTCAAATTATCTTGTCACCATTTACACAAATGAAATAGAAGCCCAAGATGAGGACAATGACTATTTTCCACAAGATGGCAGTGGTCTTTGTGCAAAGAACAGAAGCAGAACGTTCACTGGGTCTATTACCAGCTATGACAGAATTTTGCCCTTGTGAATTTAAAGCTTGTGAAAGCCCATGTCATGGTTGTTTTCTTGGCCGTGGGCTGAGTTCTCAAGAACAATTAGCCCCCCCCCCCCTTTTTTTTAACAACAGAAATGCTGCATATATAATATAATGTTTTCTATGATGTCTTTCTCTAAGGAGCCAAAAGTATTTTGCAGCTGTTATTTAATTAACCTCGCACTATGCCTCTGAGGCAGGAGAAAGGAATTACTGTATATCCTATTTATCACAGTGAATTTAAGTAATTTACTGATATCATTCATGGGGGAAATGGTGACACAGGGAATAAACATTTGTTGAGTTTTAGTGCATAGCCTTAATCATTAAGCCAAGCTGATTTTCTGTACAATGTGATGTTTATAAATTTGGAGAAGAGATTCTATTTAAAATTAGTTTTTCACAATGCAGATTCCAAAACAGTGGCTTTCCTCATTTTAATTTGAACATTTAGTACTCTATGGGTTCATTGCTTATGAATACTGGGGAGCTCTTAAGATATAAAATTCCAATTTCTCTTCCCAGACATTGTGCTTTCATGGATCTAAGATGGGGCTTAGAAATTTGCATGTTTTAAATATAACTCAGGTGATTTTGCCCATGGTCTTGCCTGCACTTTCAGATTTTGTACTAGAAGCCTCGACTAATAGGCTGCCAAGATAGACAAATTGATTCAGTTTTCCTAAGGTAAAAGAACCTCACTTTTTTGGAGAAAAATATTCTGTATTACACAAAAGCTTGCATTTCCCTCAACTTTAGGCAACTTTGAAGGATAAATCCATAGTGCAATCATTATGCTTCATTCATAAGCTTTATTTAAAAACAGTTAAAATGTTAAGCCTAACTATTTTTATTTATTTATTTTTAAATATTTATTATTTATGCATGTAAGAGCTGGGGTACAGGTCAGAGGCGAGGGAGGTGAGAGGATTCACCAGAGGCAGAGTAGGGAGCAGAACAGGAAGATCAATTGAAATACACTGCTGAGGGGAGCAGCAGGCGAGACAGGAGAAGTCTGCTGTGCCATGTGGGTCACCTCTCTGGCCAGGGATTGAACTCACACTGCTGTGCTGTGGATGCTTCACAGTGCGTGCTCAACCCACTGCGCCACCAGGGAGGCCCTAATTATTTTTAAACCATCCTATCAGAAGAATATATTGACTTAAAAATTATCATATGCTTTAACTTTCTTTGGAAGTTATATAGTCACTTTTGCATGAGGGTTTAAGTAACTGAATTCTAGTTTTGCATAGGGTTTGGGTAACTGAATTTTATTTTTTGCATAGAAGAACTGGGGTATAGGCCATGGGTGTGGATGGGGGGATGAGAGGATTCTCCAGACACAGAATGGGAAGCAGGAAAGGCAGATCTACTGAAATACACTGCTGAGGGGAGCAGTGGGCAAGACAGGAGAGGCAAGAGGGGTCTGCTGTGACTTGTGGGTTAGCTTCCCTAACTGGGAGATCGAACTCATGCTGCAGTGGCTGACCATAGCTTGATAGCACTGAGACTTAACTCCTGCACCACCAGGGAGGCCCTTACTCAGTTCTTTGCCCATTTTTCTACCAGAGTTGCTGGTTTTTGGTTTTTTTTTTATTTGTTCTGAATAGATTCTAGTGTGTTTGCATGTAAAACATCTCTGTGTAATTCTTTAACTCAAAACTTCCAGTGTAGTCTCCAATTCTGTCAATTGTCTATGAACTTCGTTGTGATGTCCTTTAATAAAAATCCTTAATTTGTATGCAATGAAATTCAGCCTTTCTGTTTTTGCAATTTTGCCTAAGTAGTCCTGTTTTGCTTAGGATACAAAGACTTTTTTTTTGCCCATGTTTCCCACATTGGTTGCAAACTAATTACCTGCAACATTATTGCACAAGTGCACAGATTGTTTTTATTCCACTTAGGTCTGGAAAATAAGATGGTCTGTTATGAAATGTTATAATAAAGATACTGCTATAAGAAAAATTTGAGATGTTTTAAATGGGAGACAACCTAAAACTACCTAAACTAGTACTACTCAACATGAGGTCTATGGGCCAATAGTTATTTTAGATCTTCATTAAAAAGGGAGATCTAAGGAGTTTCCATAAAACTGCTTAATCAGAATCTCTTGAGGTCAATCCAGAAATCTTTCAAGTGACTTTTGAGATGTTCTAAACACACACTAAAAACTGTTTAATACCACTAATCTAAGAGTACTAAGTTCGAGCTTTAAATGAAGATCTAAGCTTTTAGGGAGCACTAACTATGAGGAAATCGTTATTATATAAAAACTATTGATGAAAATAAATGAAAAATTCTTTAGAGAAATAAGCTTTGTCTGGATCTAAATTCCTAAGAGGTTATATTTTTATCCATGCTGAATCCATGCTGAAAAATACAAAGGCAATCTCTCTTAAAAAGGTTTTTAGAGAATATACAATAATATTTTTCACATGGTCTTTGGTTTACTTAATTTTCAACAGATAGAGCAATACATTACAGTAGCCACATAAATGCATTTTTACAGCTGAGTCTGAGTTTATTTTATACTCTATCAAATTTGAGAATGACTAGTTCAATCAGTTTTCTATTATCAAAGATATTCTAGGGCAGGACAGGGCAGGGCAGGGCAGGATAAAGACAGCACATGGCACCCTCTCAGGGAGAACTTTGTTCAAAATTTGTATATGAGGATGTGATATTAATGTAAACATTAAAAAGCATTAGTGTTGAGTTAAAGATCATCTAGATTGTTACATAAAGATCACCAAAGGAGTATGCGAAAAACCACATGCAGTTGCCTACTGGAGGCTGAATTGTTCAAGGATTCCTGAAGTGCTCTTTCCTTCTACTCCAAAGCTTTCCATTGCTGATCCATAGATAAAAGCCTAATTCTACGATATTGGCCTTGTTGCTAGACATCAAACTTAAGTACTCACTTCTGATAACATGTCAGTGACTATAATTTGCTTCAGAAATAGTCAGGTTCAGTGTACCTGTAATCATAGAAATTTAGAGCCACAGGTAAACTTAAAAGTTATCTAGGTCATCTGTTGTTCTATATAAGGAAACTGAGGACCAGGAAATGAAGTGATGCAGCTTAGCTCATTTATTTATTGGCAAAAATGGGACTAGAATTCCTGGCTTGTGAACCAGTGTGCAAGAGAAATCTCTGTGCCAAAATGTAGGCAAAAATTGAGGACAGAGCTTTAGCCCAGATAAACTTAGACTTGGGGCAACTCTGAGGTAAATTTCTTCCAGAGAGGGATTAAGTGACTACTTTAGATGCATAAAGCTTTAATTTTGAAATAATTATTGATTCATTCTAAGAAATAATATGGAGAGATTTCAGGGACCCTATACCAAATGTCCCCATCTTATAAGGCTATATAGTACAATGTCACACTCAGAATGCTGACCTTGATGTAATCAAAATATAAAGCATTTCTATCACCATAAGTATCTTGCATGTTACTGGCAGATATTTATGTTGATACGTATTTTCTCCTAATATCTGTTACTAAATTAGGTCCAAGACCAAATCATATTTCCATTTTAAATCCTGGAATATCACATACTCCCAGTCAGAAAAAGTGAACTTCAAGAACCGTCCTTTTCAAGAGAGGATGAACTCAATTCTGTCCTTCATCTGTAGATGGGGACCTAATGACAGTGAGTTCTATTTGGAGAAAGTAATTTTTGACTTCCAGGATGGCAGCTATAATTTTCTTTTAATGTATCTAGAAAATTTTCTAGTCTTGTTTGCTAATAGAGATATAGAGAAATTAAAATTTTTGAGTGCCATAATCAACTACTATAAGGTTTAAGGCAGTGTTTTCTGGAATTCCAACTGCATTAGAAACAAACATAGGAATATCAGCAGCAAGGCCCATTCCAAGTCTTGAATAGTTTTTGGTAGTAGTAATATCTCAGGGTATCTATTTCTCTGATTAGATTTAGAGTGAAAGAGACCAATTATTATTTTTATTAAAAAAATCAAGCACAATTGTCTTTTAATTGATTCTGGTGAAGAAGTCTGGGACTAACCTTGTCCAATATAAGACTCTTTGGAGTTGATTATTTTATTGCTTGCTCCACTGCCTGACATCAAGGTTACTAGCAACTTAATCTTAATTTCTAAAGAATTGTCAGTAACTATATCTTTCCGTTCAAAATGGGATGGAAGTTCTGTGAAATTACTTGACGTACTAAAAGTTATCCATCATAATACTGTGTAACAGTAGCTTTTACCGCCTGACACAGGACAACCTGCACCCCAAAAAGGTGATCTTTCCCTGAAAGCATTAGGTTTTTCATTTTGAAACCCTTGAACTGTATATAATCAGGTAATCAGCAAGAAGCCATACAAAATTACACTTCGTTGAAGTGACTTGAAAGCATACGCTTATGCTGGGGGTAACCTCGGTTTTATAACACCTTTTATTGATAAGTCAGAAATTTTCTTATGAAAACCCAGAACTTCTCATCCACTCTTTTTTTCCCCAGAGGTAATAATCTTCTGTAGTAAGACAATACAATCTGTTTTGCTGATGTGAATCACCTTGTTCTGCCTTTATGAGAGCCTAGGGGCTGGTCTTTCAGAGGTAGACAGCTTATACTGTGTGAGGTTACCAACACTAGATCATTCTTTCTATTTGAACTTCTCTCTCTAAAGGAATAATAGTAAGGATTGAGTACTTTGTCTTGCTTGTGAGGTAGGATAACATCACATTTAAACTTTCATTAATTTTTCATAATTTTATTTTCTGAATTTATACTCACATAAAAGCATACTCCGGTGTGTTTCTAGGTTATATTTCCCTTACAGTCTATGAATAGAAATCTTTAAAATTCTGCATCCATAGTTTGGGGACATGAATTAATTATCTGAAACTCTTTACCACATCTTTTGACTATTTTAGTTTATTACCATGGTAGCTACATGCTCTAAATGTTAATCTAAAAACAATACAAATTAAAAAGACACATTTTACCTCCTTTTCCACTATATCACTGTCTGGTTGATCAATATAGGAGTATAAGCAAGATTATAGATTCTCTGTTGCTTTATAATAAACACAAGAATTTGAGAAATTAGGTAAAGTTTTTATTTTTTTTAGATCTTGTGCCTTTTGATCACCAGGAAACTATGTAAAAGGTACATTGAAGGACATAGGGAATTTTGAGGTGAGAGATCACCCTTTTGTTCTCAATTTATCTCAGAGGGAAGCACTTTTACATGAGAATCTCACAAGGATCCTCAAATGCACAGTGTAAATGGATCTTACCGCATGCATAAATTATGTCGTTATTCTAATTGAATCATGACAGAAAATCTTACACTGGCGCTGATATGATATCTGTAACTAATATAGAGAGAAGAGTTTGGGCAAATTTTATTTAGAAGTCAATAGAACTGTGACTCTAATTCTTCCTTAACCCTTTATCATATATAAGTTTTACCTGGCATTTGAAGGAACCAGTCATAATATGATTCAAGCCTAGACTTGTTCTAACATGTTCTATTCTCGCTTCTTGATCATGCAAGAAAATGATAGCTTTATTTTCAGTTGAGAACACAAATTTGATGGTATCCCATAGTAGGCATCTAATTTTTCAAATTTTTTGCAGAGTTCTTGAACTATACTTGTAATCTTGGGGCCCTTCTACTCTGTATTCCTATTTTTGGCAGAGAATGCACTGTACTTTCAGTGTGTAAATTTAGTGTGATTTCAGTGTGATTTTGTTAGGGTACTATATATGTCTCCACATTAGCATGAGGAAAATGGGTAGTTTTGCAATACCTATAAATCCTAAACTATGAAATCTAGTTATTGAAAAGGTACAGCTCATAAGTATAGTTACAGTATGGGTTTACTCATAACCATGAAAAAGCTTTATTGATGAAGATAGACTAGCACTAATTTATAATTGAAAAGCAAGAATAGCAGTGCCTGAAAACCTGAAATGACTCAAAACAAAATGAATGATGTAAGGAAAAGTTGAATGGTCTATCTGAAAACATTAGGCAGTTCAGCTATATATTTACAAGCTAGCATACCAGGAACTTGAAAGTTTGGCCATTGTGTGGCAGCTAGGAGGTTCCAGATGTAGATATGTAGAAGAGGTCTTTTTTCTTCCAACCACCTCTTTTTGGTATTTCATGAATTCTTTATTCCTGTTTATTATATCTCTTCTCAAAATATGCTGATGAATAACCATGTTCTTCCCATGTTCTCCAATGCTCCTCTTACTTAAAATACACTTTGATTGAGCAGTTGAAGTCATGGTTAACATCTACAGCATAGCAGACAGCATAAAATGACCTAAAACCTTATTCTTACAATTCCTTTCCATATCTGCCTTGGGATTACTTATGATCATATCTTTACTTGAACTTTGCATGTTAAAGAGGATCTCACTCTCCAGAATGTTCCTCCCAATCACACTAAAAGTTTTGAAAAGGTCTTAAAATAGGATTTAAAGTTATAATATTTCATTAGTATAGTTTAATTCAAGTTCTTAAGACCCTTATTCTGTTACTAAGCAAAAAAAAATCTAAGCATCTTTCTCTTGCTAATGCATATGTAAAACTGAAAGTTATAGCATTATTAGACCTTTACCCATGAGATCAGAAGAAATAATTTGCATTTTCGGTGCATTTATCAAAAGAAGTTTGTGTGTTCTACTGTTTTTGTCAATAATTATTTGTGCAATTGATATTCATACATTTTAAAGAGTAGTCCCATTACCTGGACAATTCAAACAAATTTTGTTTTTATGATACTTTGGTGTCATTGGATGGCATATTAAAAATATTCTAAATTATATTTGAATGTAGAATTCCATGGAGTAGACTTCTCAGTAAATTCTAGGTTTGTAATTTCTAGAAATTCTGAGTGCTTAGTTTTCTTAATGGGCAGTGAAAATAGGGTTTTCTATTTTGTTCTGGTAGTAACATTTATTTTGGTTTTCTTGAAGATTCAGATTTTTTTTTGTTATAGTCATATATATATTTCTAGAGAAGGCAAACTTTGCAACATATGCTTCTAAATGTACAGATTCTTACATTTCTATAGGAGTTATTAAAATAAGAGTGACTTGTAGTTTTAGTTTTAGAATATTAAGACACTGATTAAAAATGTATAATGTCTTCCATTTTATTAAGTGGTTATTAAGAAATTCTGTTTTAAAGAATTTCATAGTTTTATGGAGCTGGGAGAGGCCATGGTGGTCATTTGGTTGCCTACTCTCAATGTAGACACTCTTAACCATTTTTACTTTCTTTGTGTATTTTAATCTTCTAAAAATAATGTCTTCCATACACCCCAAATCTTTCTTATAGTCTTAAAAATTTTATCTCCTTATACCATTGCTTTTCCTTTGAAAGTAAAGTCTCTTTATCTCATGCTTTAATTCCTTTCTGTGATTTTCACTCCTGTGTTTTCTGATTGGATTTTTAAACACATGTGTGCATATATGTGCAAGGAAGTTCAGCTTAGCCTGAGGTTTATTTAGCTCCATATTTTGTTTTATATCCATCATCTACTCAAGTTATGCCTAACATTTCTTTTTTTCCAAATTTGACTTGTTTGTTTACATTGTTATTTGTTTTATAAATATCCTTGTATCATAAAAGCAGAAGTTTAGTAGGCTATAACCTACTAAACTTTTATAAGTTCTTGTGCTTGACCTGTAAACTGTTTTGGCTCTATTCTTTCTATCAAACATTTAGTAAAGAATTTATGGGTGATCTTAAAACTGTTTATCACCTAAAATTATACTGAACAGACACTGCAAGTCTCTTCTTTGTTTAGTGCTGTGCCATATATCAACAAAAGTAACAGCAAATGTTAATGGTCGTGAAGATGTTTATTAATTAAATACATGATGATTAACCCCACCTTTCTCCTTCTCAGTTTGGGTTTAATAAAAAACGTATACAATTTATATATAGAATCATGGTATTTTTTTGTAGTAAATATGTAGACCTACTGCCACTATCAGATTTCCTAAGGCCTGCCCTCCTAGCTAGTATTGGAAGTGGTCATTTATAAAGAAACTTAAAGTAGACATTGGCTGGCTGCCTGGGGAATCGACAATAGGCTTTATATCCAAAGGAAGATGTAGGTTTTTAGCTTGCTTTCTAGAAGGCCTGCTATGGACTGTGATGGTACTCTATTTTCTGCAAAGTGGCAGAGGCAAGAATAGATTTCTCCTTCTTAGAGACAGCTATTGCAAAGGGAGAGTCACACTTGCTTAGTGTTTTTCCAAACCTTTCCAAACAGATAAGTCACTCTTCTTTCTTAATGGTGGGATAGAGAGAGAAATACATAGAGATGGTAGGAAATACTGAGAGAGGAAACTGCCTTCTCAATATTTCTGAAAAGTCCGTGATTCTTTAAGGTAAAAGTAGGAACATTTGGAGATGGAGAGTTGGCTTACATTTTAATAAGTAATATTTAATCAGCATTATGTACCAGGCTATGTACATATCAGAGATAATTTACATTTTAATATTTAAAGCCTCAGAGTAACCCAATGGGGTACATTTTTGGGGTCTAGTATTCCTGTTGCCTATCTTACACTAATAATATTTTTCTTCCTTAGAAGAACTGATCTCATCCAGTCCACAGAGTTCTAGTGGAGTTTCCAAATATGTAGC
The DNA here is from genome assembly GCA_019455555.1 of Galemys pyrenaicus. Classification (NCBI taxonomy): domain Eukaryota; kingdom Metazoa; phylum Chordata; class Mammalia; order Eulipotyphla; family Talpidae; genus Galemys; species Galemys pyrenaicus. The sequence continues at coordinate 1,764,361 of JAGFMF010011573.1, forward strand.
ACAGAAGGAAGGATATGGTGTCAGTAGGGCTGCTGATTGTTCTTCTTTCTGTGCACACTGATGTTGTGAACATAGTCCCCAAATCGGTGAAGTTTCAAATCGTGCTCTCTCAAATGAAGATAAGTTCATTTACTCCTTACATATGTATGTGTTTTTATATATATACATATATACACAGGCGTGTATATATACCATATTTTAGCCATAAAATTACTTTATAGTAAAAATAACTGAATTTGCAGAATCATCTGAGATATCATAGAACTTTTTTCTTTGAAATCTTCATATGATAAGTTATATTAAAAGATATCCTAATAGTCCTAATCAGAGCTTAAATCAAAGCTAGCGATATAGTTGTTGCTATTAGCTAAAAACATAAATTCATGAATACTGAAATATAATTTGGTAGATCATCTCCTTATTATGCATGGAAGTTAGCAGTGGCTATAAAAGTCTATAACCTCGTCTGCAGTGGCAGGTCTGTAAACCTATTTATAAACAGAAACTCAAAAATCTTGGTCATGGATTTCACAGTTGCAAAGACATTATACTTTTACTTGAAGATCGAATGCTTCTTTATATTTAAGTACTTGATTTTATTTCACTTTAAATCATTAATGCCATGATTACCATAATATATTTTATTCGTGGAAATTTTTAATCTTTCTGATAACCCACCCATGTTCTATTGTTTTGTGCATTTACCCTATCATTTATATTGCTCATTAAAATTATATAAACATAGTGGACCTATATAAACATAGTTTGTGCCTTTAGCTCTTCCTTTAGCTATTCCTTCTGCTTTAGCCAGCTTTGTTGAGTTATAATTGACAAATAAAATTGTGTGAATTTAAGGTACAACTGGAATTCAGTTGCATGATTAAAGTCACTTCCCCACTGTAGTTTTCACTATTTTTAAAAAAGATTTATTTATTTATGTATACAAGAATTGGAGGATAGGCCAGAGATGGGGGTGTGTGTATGTGTGTGTGTGTGTGTGATTGAACTTATGCCACAGTGGCTTTAGATGCTTCATAGTGCAGTGCTTTACCCCTTGCCACCTGGGAGGCCCCAGTTTTCACTATTTTTACTGAGACTTCCTTTCACCCAGTAGAGTCCTCTTTTTCCTACAGCGTGACTACAAAGTAAATAGAAAATTGACATTGGAAAATATATTAATAAAATTTACATAGAGGATTTTTTTAAAGAATGTTAGAGAGTATATGAGCGGGGTAGTCTCTATATATTGGAATCCTTGTGATCCTTGGCAAGTGTTATCATTTTTATTTTATGGAAGTGGAAAGAGGATGAGAACTAGACACCAAATAATTTACCTTAAGTAACATGGATTTTATCTTCAACTTGATTGAGGTACAGATACCTAGTTCCTTTGCTCCTTGGATCATCCTTCTTCTTGACTTATGTCTACCTGAAATGTAATATTACTCACAGTGCAAAGGTTATTCATAGGTAAAATTCTACTAGGCCATCATGTATTTCAAGTATGTAGATTATTTGTATAGAATCTTTGGATATTTTTTTGCTCGCAATTTACTGGCACATGTCTCTAAGTACCAAAATATAGTGTCATTTAAATAATTGTGCAGAATTACTTTGATTTGGTTTCTGTGTGTTTTAACACAGCAATCACTGTGCCTGAATGACCTTGACTTTAAGAAGATTAGAAACTAGTAATTAGTAGGTGGGCCCGTATCACAGTAAGAGGTTCTATTAATATTGTTAGAAAATAAATAGGACAATCTTTATACTTACTAACCCAGGCCTCTCTTGATTACTAGGCTTCCAAAACATTTTCAAAAAGAAGAAAATATTATTTGTGAACTGTTCTGTCTTCAGATTCTTTTCAGACAGTATTTTTATTTCAATGAAATAAATGCCTTTCATAATGATTTTTATCTTTTGTCCATATTAGATAACCTCCTTTTTTAAAAATAAATTAATAATAATAAAAACATTGGCTTACTGAGTTCTCTGCATACTGAATGCCTTAGGAAACATCTCACTGATTTTTGTTGAATTAGGTTGCTGGTTTAAACTTTGGAATATGATATTATTGTTGAAATTTATGTGTTGAATAGTCACTGTGAGGATGACTGAGGACAATTAAATAAGTTAACTGAACTCAGCATAAATGATATTTGCATAAGAGGTCAGTAATTCTGAGATAAATATAACAAATGATTTCTTTCCTTATTTTTTTCTCAGCCATATTGAAAACAAGTACTTGCAATATGATAGTGTTGATTTTTGTTCCCAAAGAACTCTCCCCCAAGTCATAGAAACTCCAAGATAAAAATAAAACAAATCCTTAAAATACTATTTAGAGAGGGAGCCTCTTTATCTAACTTCAACAGAATTACATTGTATGTAAATATGTCAAAGAATTTTTCAGGTGTAAAATATTTTAGGTAACTATAAAGCAGTAAAGTAACAAATGAAAAAAGACAATATTAATTTCTATATAAAGTAGTTTATCATCTGTTATGCTAGCTGATATCTTGAAGATAGTGTTTTAAGTAATATTATATGATTTAGCTGCAAGCATATGTGCCTATAAATTCAAGTCGACAGTTATCCTTCAGTCACATAAAATATTGAACACAGCATATCATTTTAAAATGATGTGTAGTGCACCTTGTAGAGAGCAAAAATGACAATCTACGATAATACTTTCTGACCCCAGCTCTCTGACAAAGCCACAGTTTAAATGGTTTATTGACAGGGTAGATTATTATAGATTAGAGTGGTTCACAAAAGATGGCAGCTCCTATTCTCTTTTGACTGAACTGTTCTTGAAAATCCTTCATCCAAGGAGCTCAAAATATTACTAGTAGGTACTTATATGTCTAAACAATTACATAATGACTCCTTATTTGTAGGGGATTTAGAATCTTAATTGGTATTCACCAATTATTTCTGCAAGGAGTTGTTGCATATTCAAGTCATTTAAATATGAGTTGCTCAGGCTTGGGAAATGTGATTAGCCCCTCCCAGTTGCCTTTCAAAGCTCAACTGTCCTTGGCCAATTGACTTATATTTATGCCTTGCGCAAGGGGGAACACATCAATTAACCCTTTCAAAACCATTTGATTTGGGGCATGTTGCTTTATGTCCATTTGTTTCTGTATTTGCATGATTATAAATAAGAATATCATTGATTTTCATCATTTTACTTGCTTTATAGAAGGCTTGATGTAATTCATGTGTTATTACTCCAGAAAAGATATATGTATATCAAATATAATTAAACACTTCTTTGTGTTGAAAACACTTTGAAGAAAGGGTTTCATTTCATGCTTAGGGGATATTATATTTTCATAGAAACCCAAACACTTTGAATTTTCTTCATATGTTTCTGTGGAATATTTAGCAACTGAAATCTCCTTCATTTAAAGTGTCATGAACAACAGATGGTGCCCCTAAAAAGACTAATTTCTTATTCAGTTCATTTTGTAATAAAGCAATATCTTTGAATTGTATTCAAATTAAACTTAATGCTGTGAGTACAATCAAATGAACAGGATGATAAGAATGGAAGATAATAAATAATAATTTTTACATTTAATAATTGTTGTCATAGGGTTCAAATCCTGGTAGGATTTACAGTGGTGGGATTTTGATATCTTTAAGTCCAACACCGATCTACAAATTTTAAGACTGGAACAAGAGCTTTTTGTCCCTGTTTGTAAAGTAGATATGTCCAGATAGAATCCTTACACAAATTTCCCTTAACTCTGTTCTTCATCTGCTTTTAAGTCTTTTGGTTGTCTGTAACCGTCATCGCTTTCATCAAAAAACTAATTTTTCTTGTCTGGAGGCCACTAAGTATTTCTGATCTAAAAATAGAACTATATCTTATTGAAAACGTGACACTCTCATTGGTTCTATGATTATGGTAGAGTTGTGGTTTCAAATACAGTTAAGTTGAAGACTGAGAAATGCAAAAAATTATGTATTTTATACACATGTTCTGTATAACACTAATTGGGATATGAAAACATCTGTATTTTCAAAATACTTTTTCTCTTCAAGTTTATGACATTTTGCTTTCTTCATTTCTCATCCCTGACTTGTCTTATTTCTTCCTAGGCATCTTCTAGAATGTTTGCTACTTCTCCCTTTCAGAATTCTTAAATATACACTGCAGGGCAAGTAATAGAAAAAACACTAAGTTTTGCCTGCTGCTTAAATCTTCCAACTCTGCTGGGATGAATGGCAAAACATTATAAAGATGTGTTGAGTAGTAATTGCCTGATGGTTAATTTTATGTGTCAACTAGGAGGGTGTTTTGGGGTGATATTAACATTTAGATCACTGAACTTGAGTAAAGCAGATTGCTGTCCACAATGCGGAGAGTTCATCTTCTCATCTAAATAGCTGAAGGTGTGAAAAGACCAAAAATACTGACCTCACAGATCAAGAGGAAATTTTCCAGTAGACTGATTTGGGCTTCCTCTGTACCATCAGTTTTCCAGGGTCTCTAAGATACTGTCCCCAGTGCAGTTTTAGATTTGCCAACCTCTTTAAAGGTGTGATGACTCACAATATAATATGATGACTTTCATATAATATTAAGTACCTTTTTATGATGGTATGCATCTTATTGGTTCTGTTTCTCTGAAGAACCCTGACTAATACAAATTGATTTCCAGAGGCTATAAGACACCATAGATCAAGAAATGTGGAGAGTGGGGAATAGTAAAATCAATGTGGTGAGAAAATTGTAGTTTCATTCCAGATCTATAACTACCTGTTTGATTCTGTTTCAGTCTCAAAGAATTTGACTCTTCTGTGTCAATATGAAGCAATCCAGCCAATTATACTTTTATATTCTTTCTGGATTTAACACAGATGGCTACATTGTAGATGTTCTTGGCCTGGTAAAAGCCAGTAGATTCTCTGATACTTTTTCTATCACTTGCATGGCTTGAGAGTTACGGGGAAGCTGTAATAGGGACATTTGTTGAACATGTAAGAATCACTGTCTGTCATTAATAAATTAATGTAGAATGGCAAGGCCCATTCATCTTACCCTATGCTGAATCAAAGTAAAAATAATTGTTTACAAAATAATCAAATTCTTACTACAAGCAATTTTGTGTAGTTGTGTTTTAATGTAATGCAATTACAATAAAATATTACACATTTTCTTTTAATACCACTGATAGATAGTTTAATAATTCTAAAAGTAAAAAGAAGACAGTAAACTAACCATTCTTCCAGGAATGTCAGTTGAGACTCCCTGAGGCACCAAATAGAAAGTTAATGGGAGATACAGATGTAATTGCTACAATATCAGTGCCTTAAGCATTTTCTGTTTCCTTTTACATGTTTTTCCTGCACAGTTTTGTTCAATGATTTCTGCTTTGCTTCCTCTCCTACTTTCCTTTTGAATCTCGCTTTTAAAAATCCTATAATTAATCTCTGTTAACTTTTCTTCCTTTGTTCTTGTTATTCCTAGATATTCTTTTATGCTGAAATGGAAATTAAGTTTTTAATTTGCTATGTATACTTTTCATCTACTGATCAGTCATCGTCATCAACATTATTATGCTCATTATCTTTATAGATTTATGTGCATTTACTACACTTTTATGGAGAAGGTACAATTTGAGGATTTAAAGAATACAGAGAACAAATAAATGAAAAAAATATAAAAACAAAGCAGATGTTCAGGTTAATAAAAAGCATATTCTTTTATCATAATTATGTAAGACTTTATTACAAAGTAATTTCAGATGTTGAAAATGCAGAATTAGAAATCATTGCTACATTTTAAGAATTATCCTGAAACTATTCTTATACTCTTGGCTATAACTGTTTTCTTTGATTTGAAGGAATGTAATTTGGCAGTCCAAGTTTGAATGGTGTATTCTCTTCAGGTCCTTTTATGTCTTTTGAGGATTTGCATCTACCAGCAGGTATGCAAATCTCTGTCCAGAATGACTATTCCTGTCAGGACCCATTTATACCCTCACAGGCTACCAGTAATATCCTAATGTAGTCTACTGATAACTTGCCAGCTACATGACGTTCCTGTGGGTCAACTATACAGTCATTTGTGATTTCATAGTGATCTGGGGGTCTTGCATTAACTCAAATATGCTCTTCCCTTTTGCAACTTACAAAACCAAATACCACTCTTAATCATGCTCAAAAGCCATTTAGTGAAAGTTCTTCAGGAAGCTGATGATATGAGTCACAAGATGAGAAATTCTTCACATTATGCACCCTGGATTCAGTAGTGTTTTTTTTTTTCCCTCTCATAATCCTGACTGTAGCTGGTGATCAGAGGTTATTGAAGTGCTGTTTGTTTATAGAGCATAGTTTTCCCTTTGGTAGTGACTCTAAGGCTAGGGACTGTATGTAGTTCAGACTAGACAAAATATGAGTTTAATCCAGCACCAGAATCCACTGCAGCATCATACTTTGATTTTAGCAATTACAGATAATAATTATATTTTTATCTTTTTTTTTTTTTTGGTCATGAGTTAGCATTTCTTCCTTTGTTCATTGAGACAGCTTCATTGGAGCTGGTCTAGTTTCTAAATCCCATCACTAACTGAGCAGCTGCTCTCTCATACTATGGGTGACTTACAAATATTCAGGCATCAGTATACAAAGTTTCAACATTTCCTATGTCCTCATCCTTTTTAAAATAATGCTTTCACCGCTTCAGTCTGTCAGAGTCATTCTTGAGACTCCTGCTTTGGACACTAACTGTATTATCTAAATTGATATAGGAAACATGACAAAATTCAGTCTTCATTCAGTCTGCCAGCAAACTATAAGGGGGGTTTCTTCAATTGAGTACCTCTTGGGGGAGGAAAAAAAAAAAGCATCCGACGTTCTGCAGTGTATCCTAATTCTAATTAATCTCATATTTGATGGTCAAAACTAAGGCTTTCCCCTAAGTCAAGAATGAGGTAAGAGTGTTCACTGTTCACTCTGACACTTCCATTCAACATTTCTGATACAACATATTCCTTTTATAAAAAAAAAACATATTTCAACTCATTGCTAAAATTCTTTATTTTTTCATGCATGTTATCCATGTGTTCTTCTGGATCTCTTAGTGTTTTCTTTTTCCAGATATTTCAAAGTCCCTACCTAATAATTACAACCTCAAAGCCATATGTGTATCTTTCTTTTTATCTTGACCATGAGCCATATTTTCATTCTTCTTTGTATGTCTCATAATGTTTGATTGCATAGAGAGCATCTTGCATAAAAGGATACTAAGCTGAGATTAATAATACTTAACTCCCCAAAGGGGTGTTCCAGTTATTTTTTCTATACTGCTTAGAGTGGCATCTAAGTTAATGTGGTCTGTTGTTATTGAACTGGTCCATTATTTTAATTAAGTTAATTAAGTTTCTTTTTGATTATATCACCACTGGCTTGTCATTAATTTTTAATATTACTCTTGCATTTTAATTTCAGTTCTCATACTTAAAAATGGTGTGTACATGTGTGTGTCATACTAGTTTTGTTACATTGTGATTAGAGAGTATAGAGGTTATTTGGCATATGGTGAGCAATGGATATTAATGCTGTTTTCTTATGGCACTGTTAATTAACTATGTACTTAAATTCTATTAGTGAGGTTTTAAAATTTATTTTTTATTGTGGTTACATTGATTTGCAACTTTGATTGTATTTTAGCAATTAATCACATCACCCCAACCACTAAGGCATCCATAACCCCCCAACCGCCATACTCCTTTGAGTTCCTTCCCCACTTTATTTTAAAAGATAGTTGATTTTAAAAGATAGTTGATCTTATATTTTTATAATTTTTTAGGTAAAAAGATAAACGCTATTTCTTGACTGCTCAGTAATGAAAGACAAATAATGTGAAGGCTGCATGTGACCTGACTGCAAATTTTAAGTCATTTTATATCCATAGTTTTTGTTATTAGTGCCATTTTCCCCCAGTTCTCATAATATTTTGGTTTACAGTCTTAATTTTTTACCTTCTTAAGAGAATTCATAGCTATTTTTTTTGGAAGCTGAACTAGGCTGAATCATGCATTACCAGCCAGGTGCCATCTTTCTGAATTTACCTCCATTACAATTTCAAGTGGTAGTTGGTAGTTTCAAGAAAGCTACTAGTTTTTATTATCTTTTATTTAGCTAGTTAACAGAACTATCTGATTAATTCAAATGAGTTTTCAATAGAATCTCTACAATTATTTGATTATATAATTAATCATCTGGAAATAATGAAAATTTTATATTCACTTTTCCAGATTTATTGTTTCTAAATGATCTCCTCTGTCTTGTTTCATTGTTAAGTATGATTTGCTATTGGTTTGAAATATAATTGCTTTAGAAATCACTCATTGTTTTATAAATGGTACAAACTAATTGTAAAATTATCAGTTGTTGAATATTTAGATTTTGCCAAGTATCTACATTTGTAGCTTCTATTTTTTTCTGATTGAACATTACAATTTCTTGCTATCTGGATCTGTTCTCATTCAGGATTTGCACAAATCACTAACCCGGCTCTGAGGTTATGTTTTAAAATTCCTTAATAACTAAACTTAGAATTAACATGAATGAGTTTTAAACTCATTTAAGAGTAGTTACATGCTGTCTTTCCCAGAAAGTAAAAAAGAATTGTATATATATTTCGATCACACACACACAAAAAATATATGTGTTATATATTAACACATATAAAACTAGTACTTACATGTGTATATTACTTCATCTTTATGTATAGTAATGACCAGACTGATTTAATGTGAATTATAGGTGAGTTTTTCTAAACATTGTGGTATATATTTCTAATTTTTTAAAGGACATTCTCCTATAAAACCACAATATCATAGTATCATCAAACAAATTTAACAACAAATCCCTGATATCATTTAACACTGCCTACATTCAAATTTCTTCCATTTATTTTCTCCCGGAATTGAACTGTCTGTTAAAAGTCAAGATCTAATTAAAGACTATATTTCATATATCCTTCAAAGTCTTTTTAATCTTGAGTAGTTCTATTTCTTCCTCCCTTCATCCTGCCTCAATATTGACTTTTCCAAGGTAACAGGCCAATTTTATTATTAAAAACCTCACACTTTGATTTTATTAGACTCTGTGATATCTGCCATTCTCTAGTCTCTATTTCTTTATAGCTGAAAGTAAAAAGTGAAAAGTTTCAGTAGGGTTAGCTTAAACATTTTTGACTGTTGTAAAGCTCATCACACCAGGAGCCACTTGATGTCTGGATATCCCACCTGAACATTCTTATTTTTGTTTTTTGAAATCTCTCGACTCCATGCTCTATAGCTTTAGGGTCACTTATGCTCATCCCTGTCCATGCCCCAGCTTTTGGAGTCCCAGCTATGATCCCAGGAGACATTCAGGTCCTCTCTCCAGCCTCTCACTTTGCTTGATATCTGACATTCTCTATAGTCTCTGTATTTCTTTACAGCTGAAAGTTAGAAGTGAAAAATTTCATTAGGGTTAGTTTAAACATTTTCAACTATTATAAAGTTCATCATACAAGGAGGGTGAATGATTGATTTTCTATAGGAGATAAAATAAGAATTCCATTCAGGATAGAGTGAATTCAGTTTAGTTTATAGGTGAGACAGCATTTATTGTATCAAAACTGCTATTCTTATACTGTTTAACTTGTGACTGGATATAACTATTAGATGGGGGTACAGACTAAAGGCATTAGTGGTGTTCTCTGTATTGTTAACATCTATTTCTATAGATAAATAAAAATGCACACAATCAAATTCTCACTTTCGGCTTTATGAGTTCCTGGTTGAAACTGTAGTTTGTAGTTGTCAGCACATCAATCTTCAGCTAGTGATAACCAAAAGAACAATATAAACTATGTTACAAGGAGCACCTGTTTCTTTAATAATTTACAGTAAGGTATCAAGTAAATAAAGGAGTAAAATGGAAAACATATGCCCAGTTTTATTTTCTCTGAATTGTCACAACTGTGCTACAGTCTCAAAAAATCTTTGATATAACCTCTGACTTGTAACTGTGGAAAATTAAGTTGTGGTCATTGAAGATATATGTTTATTTGCAACTTTATTAGGGCAGAGTGTAGCATAGATGTGCAGGAAAAAGCTATCAGGAATTAAAGGTACAAATTCAGGGAAAAAATGTTTTTGTGCTCAATAATTTACTCAAAATGCCCATAAATTTATTTCTAGCACTATCATTTTTTAGTTCTATACAACCCTTGTATTTTATAGTAGTGTAAGTTCACATGTTACTCCAGTTCTCTTCTACTCTAGTTCTCACTTTGTCTAAATCAGGGTTGGCATTTTTTTTTTTTTTCTGTAAAGAGCTAGGTAGTATTTTAGGCAGTGTGAACCACATAGTCCCTGTCAAAACTGCTCATCTCTGCCATTGTTATGCTAAAGCAATCATAGACAAAATGTAAAAGAATGCACACAACTGTTTTTATATTTTTAATACTGTTCTAGAGCTCAAGAGAGATAATAGTTAATGACACATGAAAACTAAAGAAATTAACATTTTAATTTCTATAAAGTTATAGTAGAACACAGTTGTGAAAGAACAACACCCACAACACAAAATAAAAAAGAAAAAAAAACAAACAATAAACAAAAAAAACAAGAGAACGCTCAAGGAAATGGGCAATCATAACCAAAAACAACCAACCAAACAAAAACTCAACAAGATCAAAAGATCAAAGATAAACCCAAGGGACCATGGAGGTGGGAGGAGGGAGGGGAGGGCAAAGACGGGGATGAGGGCATAAAGAGCAAAAGGGATTGAGGTGATGGTGCACAGGTGAAAATAGTAGTGGGAACCCCCTGGGGACTACAAATGATGTCAAAAACAACTAAATCTAATAAAAAAATAAAAAATATAAAAAAATTCTTAGCTCACAGGTCATACAAAACATAAAAGCAGGTGCTGCTGGATTTGACCTTTGTAATTTTCAATCCCTGGTTCAAATCTTTGCTTTTAACCCTATCTATTTCTCTCTGCCATTTTCTCTCTCTTTTTTGTCACACACATGTGCAATTTTCAACAATTGTTAAGCTTTTTACAATTTTAAAGAAAAATGAGAACTCATCAAAAAATTCATTATCCCTCAAAAATGAAATACAACCTCTTAGTTTATATGATGAATAAATGTAGTAATTGCCATTAATATCTTTATTCATTAAAGTTGTATTATTATTGCTGTTATATTTAAATACTTATTATAAAGGTCCATTTCAGGTTAAATTGTGTCTCCCATGATAAGGCTTTATATTGTATACCTGCTTATAAATTAGACCGCCTTAATTAATAAAATCAGTAAGTATTGTTAGCCTAATTTTTCTCTTGTTAGATGTTACCTACATCAATCATAAAATATCATCTGTATGTGTAAGCAACAATTTATACTATTTTAAGTTTCATTAATCAAATCCTTAAATAGAGACAAAAATCAAAAAGATACATTGAATCCAAATAATCATACAACTAATTTCTTCAGTATGTTTAAATATATCCATAAGTTCTTTGATACTCTTCTCATTGAGTTATGGGTCTTATGTCTTTTCCTTTTGTATATAGTCACTCATAACCACAAGACTGCAACAGAAGTGATGTGCTGTAATTCCAAGATTAAGTCAAAAAGGCTCAGTAAGCTTTATCTGATTTTCTTGGAATAATTATTGTGGAGAAAAGGACTGCCATGTAAGAAATCTAATACTCTTAGATCTCCATGCTAGAAGATTATAGGTAGATGCTCCATTCCTAGCCAAGAGCCAGCATTGACTCACAGCCATATAAATTGATCTATCATGGGTGGCAAACCCAGTTGAGCCTTTATGATGACAACAGCCTCAGCAGTCAAAATCTGACTATAACTGCATGAGAAACTTACACTTAAGAAGTAACTAGCTGAGCCCTATAAACTGTGAGCACAATAAAATTGTTAATGGTGTGGTAGCTATAGAAAAAGAAGGTTCAAAATGATGGTTTCAGGGCCTCCCTGGTGGCACGAGGGGTTAAGGAGTTATCACTGTGAAGCTATCTGCAGCCACTGCAGCCAGGGAGGTTATGCACATGGCTCAGCAGACCTCTCCTGCCTTGCCCACTGCTCCCCTCAGCAGTGTGTTTCAGTCCGTCTGACTGTTCTGTTCCCCACTCTGTCTCTGGTGAATCCTCTTACCCTCCATACCTCTGATTTGTACCCTAGTTTTTGTATGCATAAAGAAATAAATCCTTAAAAAAATGAGGGTTTAGCTGCTAAATTTTGAGCAATAGTAACCTGAACAATAGTCAATTTAATGTAACAATTATAAGTTTGAGCTCAGGGATTTCTGTCCTTAGTTTGATGTCGTCTTGTCATTTAATACTTATTTGAAGTTCAGCAAGTTTACTAATACCTCTGAGCTTTATTTTCCTCATTTGAAATGGGGCTAATTATAGGACCTATCTCAAGGAGTTTTGTGAAAACTAAACTAGAATATGCTTGTGGAATATGTGATACAGGGTAAGGCCTGCATAAATAATAGTTATGACTTTTAAATACAGCTATGATATGTAAATATACAAGGCTTGCTTCATGGGCATATCACCTATGTTGTCACATAGGGCTCCATGTTCAAGAACTAGGTTCCAGGCTTGGTTTAATGCTTGACTATTGCCACTTTGAAGTTTTTAATAATTTATGAACAAGGAGACTCACACTACTATCATGTACTAGGTGCTAAAATTTATGTCTCCAATCTTGTGCACATATTTGTACATATACACACACAGAGAGCAGTAAAATATTAGACACTATTTTTAAGATTTATAAGATCTAACCACCAAAATTCTGTTTTTAGAAATTAAAGCAGATCAAAGAGACTAATTGGGAAATATTTACAGATTTATAGATCAAGAATTCTAAACTATTTCACCTGGTTAGATTGGCTTACTCTCTGTTGTGAGGTTGCAGTTCAAATGTCCAAAAGAACATCAATCATCTGAAGGCTTAACTGGGCTGAAAGATCCACTTGTTAGTTCACATATGTGGTTATTAATAGGAAACCTCAACTCTTAACCACATGAGCTTCTTATAACATCTCTTTCTCCAGGACAAATGAGCATACACAGAGACAGGCAAAATCTACAATGTCCCTAAGACCTAGTCTTAGAAATATATACCTATCTTATGCTGTTAGTAACATAGACTAAACCTCAAAAAACCCAAGAGAAACTCCACAGGGCATGGCTGGGAATCATCTTGGGTGCTGGCTACCATGTACTGCAGAAAATTCTCTACCATTCTGGGTTCTTCTTGGACGGCATAATTAATCAAAGCAGCATTAGGCAGGCTAGTAAAGGAAAACTTGATTTAATAGCATATGTGTGGGAAATTTACATGGTTATAAATTCTACAGTAAAATGGGATGAACTGGGCATAGTGTATGATGTGTTCAAGGGCCTGGGCATTAAGGGGAGAAAAGAGATATACTTCACATAGTAGAGAAGGGGCGGGAGGACCTGTTCACTGACCAGCCTCTACCTGGCAGATTGCTTCTTCCGTTAGGAAATAGGAAAATTACTGAGAGAAGGACAAAGCTCTTAGCCTCTGTGGTCTTCATTACTCTAAATTGAAAATAAAGTACATTCTTTAAGTCATAATGACAGAAATGTTAATATGCTTCCCAAGGCCCACAGGGCCTGATTGGCCTCAATTCCCATACTTAGATGATATTTATTAAAAGAGGCCTAATCTAGCCATGTTGATAAAAATCTATCTGACCCTTTTGGGGAGCCCCATCCCAGACATGAAAGTAATATTTTAAAAGACTATATATATATTTTAAGTAATTCAGGGCATCCCTGAGGCTTTATAAAATACTATGTGACTCACTCTCTAATTGTCATCCTTAAAAGTTTGGGTGTTTAAATGAATTGAAAATAAATTATTCATATTTTGAAGGTGAATAACTTCAAGTACTTTTTGAAAAGTAAGTACCAATTCCGCCCCCCCCCCATCTCTGTTCAAAAGAAAGCAAACCACTATAGAACTAATTAATTTACTCATTTTTTAATTCTAAAATAATGAGTAAGGGCTCTTGTAAAGTATTAGTGCTGAGACCTCCTCCCTAGATTCAGGTTTATACAAAGTATCTTTTGAAAGTTTTATCAAGCACACTACCTAGTCCCTTTAAGAGAAGCCCTCATTTTAGAAGAGATTTCATAGTTGGTTTCAAAGGCATGAGATTTTGTCAGGCAGACCTGCAATCAAATCCTTGTTGTTGATACATACCAGATAAATGATTTGGTTACCTTGGTTTGCTAAATACTTGGTTAGCTAAATGTTCTTAGTTACCAATCTCTTTATGGCAATTTTGCTATAACTGTACAATGGTACAGTATTTAGTATTTACGTATTTAGTATTTAGTATTTAAGTATTTAGTATTTAAGTTGTAGTCTTGTTTTAAAGATTAAGTGTGAATCCAAATAATTCCTCTAAAAATACTAGTTCCACTTATTCATTGAGGACATACACATGTATTCCCAGGGATTAGAATGAAGAATTTAAGAATTGTAGAAGTGTAGACCTTTATTAACAATAGATAATAGCCCAGACACTCTATCCTTGCTGTTACTGAAAATTTGATTATATGTTTGCCAAGGGAATATTATCCTTTTGACCTGAGAGATTTTGCTGTTAAGTAGCTGTTTTGGGACACTTTCTTTGATACAGTGATATACTCTGATCAATCACAGCTAAAAATGAATTCAAGTTTAACCAGAAGTATAATTGAATTCTCATCCTAGATGGACCTTTAGTTATTCATTTATCTTTAATCTTGCCACCTGCAAATCCCTCCTATACGCTATATCAGATTAATTTTCCCAAGGCACCACTTATAGGCACTCCATATTTGAATATAAAACCTTTACGAGTCCTTTGTTGCATTCAAGATCAAATCTAAATTATTTAACAAACAAATATCTTTAATAATTTGGCCCTATTTTACCTTTCAGCCTTATATTCAAGTATTCCTTTATACAAAATTTCCCCTTTAGTTTTCTCACTTTATTTCCCTCTCCTTAAAGCTCATTTTATAATCTCTTTATCTTCTTTGCTTACCCAAACTCAACCCAATTTTTAAACCTTTTCTAAATATATGCTAAATGTGCTATAAATATTTTATCAGATCACCAACACAGGTCACATTTGTGATCATATTTACAGAAATAGCTATCTGCAGAATGGCTCAACAAAATCTCAGTAAACCAATTTCTGCAATGCATTGAAAGGATCCTACACCATGACCAAAGGAAGGATCTTATTTATGTTGATTAGAAAGCAATCATCAAATATCCAGGAAGACATCTAAGAGGAAAATAATTTCTATACTTAAAAAAAAAAACTGGGAGAGAAATTTTTAAAAAGACTGTTTAGAAAGAGACAATTTTCTCTTGAAGAAGAACATTCAGTTTTGTAAGGATGTCAGTTCCCTAACATTAAGCTATAAAAGTTTAGTGCAAGCTAAATCACAATATAAAAGTCTTGTTTTCTTTAATGGAGAATGAGAAAGCAGGGGAAAATTGACCAGTTGATCTTTAAGTTAATTTGCAATAATGCATTTATATTAATATGTAGGGATATTTTTGTGATAGTTATGATTGGTGATGACTTCTCATAACTTAAAATATGAAATGTATTAGAAATAAGAGTAGATGGATCAGGAAAAAAACAGAAGTGACCTAAATTTTTGTATAAAAGTCATTAGAGAAAAATATAATACACTACATGGTATTTGGACCTGGATAAACATTAAGAAAAAAATAAATTAGATCAGCTATAACACTGCACTGAGGAATAATTAATTATATTGAACTTTACAAAACTGCTGATATTTGACATTTCTGGCCTAATGTATGGTTTCATCTAATATATGAATAATTTAAATGTAAAATCTAGAGCCACTAAACATATTTGTTTTTATTTTTTTATTTAAAATATAAGACAATTTTAAGTAATATACTCGAAAAGCCTTATAGGAAAGGTTTGACTAATTTGACTACACAACAGCATAAAAATAATATAAAACTATAAATGAATTAGTATAAAGAGATTTTATTAAATTAAAAATTCAGAAGATGAGACTAATAACACATCAACCAAGCTTCTCTGGTTTACAAGGGATTTGTACAAGTGAATAATACAAATGCATATTATGGTAGAAAAATAAGCATAGAATATGAAAAAGTACTTTCAGTCAAAAAATGTAAAGGTTGATAATGTAATCAGATGCTCAACTTCACAAAGAAATTCCAATCCAAATGATAATAACTTTTTCATGTAATTTGTCATTTTACTATACTATTGGTGAATGTATTCACTCAGCATATGTTTAACAAAATGTTGCATGTAAGACGCTGTATTAGTATACTGAGGGACATCATAATGAAAGAATTTGAGGGTAGATGAAGATACAGAGAAAGGAGGAAGTAAAGCAAATCAAAAATGAGATAATATTTTCCCTTACCACAAACTAGATGGCTTAAAATAGCATAAATTTATTGTCTCATATTTCTGGAAGTTAGAAATCTGAGATTTTGAATTTAGCAGAATTAGTTCCATCTAAGGCTGTTAGGTAATCTGTTCTGTGCTTCTGCCCTAGTTTCTCTTCGCAGGTAATCTTTGACATTCTTGGACGAAATGCCTCACCCAGTATCCACCTAGATCTTCATGTAGTGGTTTCCCTGTATGCTTATTTGTTTCTGTCAATTTCTCCTTTTTTTTTTTTTTTTTTTTGAAGAACACAGTCATAATTAACTAGGATCTACCCTAGTGACTTCTGAATTTGACCATCAGCAATAGGTCTTTCCAAATTAGGGGCATTGGGGATATTAGGATGGTCATGTGTTTTCATGAAATTTTGTGCAGATGGAACTAGCAGGCATTTTCATATAGAAGTTAGGAATGGAAATTGCGCTTCTCTTTTGGAAGATAATTTAGTAATAGCTATGAAAACTTCAAATGAATGTAATGTTTGTCCAAAAAATTCACTTTAGGAAATTTTTCCTAGGAAAATGTCTTATGAATATTCTTCAAGTTATGTGCTTATAAACATTGTAGTTATTTGCAGTGTGTTTATTGTGACAATATTTTTATTGACAAACAAAACAAAATTGGACACAGCCTGAATGTCCTCCACTGTTAACTAATTATGGCTCATGAATATTGGAACTCTACCTTGTTCTTTCTAAGAAACAGGTCTATTAGGTAAGATCTCTAGGATAAAACAAAATCATGAAGAACAGATTTTTTTTATGATTCTTTGATCTAAAAAATTTAAAAGAGTAGTATATTGGATATGCTAATTATTTTCATGAAGGATGTGCAGGAAATTGTTTGCAATTCTTCTGGAAAGGGCTTGGAACTGGGTATAGGATACTTTTAATTTATGCCTTTGTATAGTATTATCCATCTTGTTCATTTTTTTCTGTTTTAAATGTCTTCAATTTATATTTTCTGCAGAATCATGGATCATTTTATGCTTGTTTTTATATTTTCTATACTAAAAAGGAATTAATGTTTAAAACATGAAATAACTCCCCTCCTCATGTTGCATGAGATTAGAGATTTTTCACTGGGTAGAACTTTCTTATAGAACCATATTCCCAAAGCGTGTTTAATACTTGTTGGAAGGTTATATCCCATAATTATGAATGCGTTCTCCAAAGACTATTACTGCACTTTTAGGTATGAAAGAGTATTGATTAGAAGACAGGTCTTAGACAGCTCTAATTGGTCCAGGTCCAGAACTCTAACTGGAACATATACAGTTAGAAAAAACTATGCATATTGCTTTTATGAAAGGTGAAAAATAAGACAAACATAGTATTAGGGAAAAATCCAAAGACTAAACAAATGCAGAATTTTATGAAAAGATGTCCTCTTTTTTTCTGATGGTCAATTAGTGTGTAGGATCATTAAGATTAGTTCAGATGCAGTGAGTATTTTCTCTATTAACACAGTGGAAGAAATGTTTTAAGGCAGTGTTACATCGTGAATTTTTTTAAGATACTGTATTAATCACCTCCAAAGAAAAAGAATGCAAAATATTTGAAGCATTTGGATGTATACCAAGAGTCTACTCACAGGGAATAGAAAAATCCCTTTACCAAGCTAATTTAGCTTCATCAGTATTCCTGTAGGTTACCATGTTGGAAATCAGTTGGACTCTTTGGAAATATATGAGGGCTTTTTGTTATTAGTAGATGTCTTTATTGAACATACGATTTTATCATTCATAACATCTCATAAACTAAGCACAAAGCATCTTGTATTTTAAAACTCTTAGCATGTAGATTCTGAAATTTTAGGTTCATTTTTGGTTTGAATTTTGTCCATCACTGATATGGATGCAATAATATTTATTCCTCAACAGTCAAGTTTTCAGTGCTGTCAGTCATTTTCTTGCATAGTCAGATAATTTTGAACCAGCTGCATGGTCCAAGGAGGACCATGCAGGTGAAGTTGCATAAGCGCTTAGCACTTTTGCTGAACATGTAATTTAAATTGCTTCAAATACACCTATAGGAATAGGGCTTTGTGTTCTTCCTATTTCTAAATATCAGGAAAATGTTTTATGTTAATGCAAGATGATGAAGGAATAATGTCTTTTTCTGTAAATAGCAGCACTGTCATGGGTTAATCTCAGTCTCCTCTGTCCTTGTCTTTAATTAATGGCACCTTCACACTTTAACTCATTTATCTTCAAAACTTTTATCATCCTTGCCTCCTTCCCTTTCCTCTAATGATTAAAAATTTTTAGACATTTTATTCTATATGTTCCTTAAAATAATTTCTCCCTCTGAAATTTGATGGCACGTCATTAGTTCTTTCCTTATAATGATGCTAGTCACTGTTATAACAGAATTTTTGGCCTCGTCACTGAGTTGCATGATTTATAAATATTACTTTAGTCTTTATAACCATTATGTGGAGTGCACATTATCATACCCATTCCATAGCAAAAAAAAAAAAAAAGAGTTTAAATCAAATTGTTTAATTTGTCAGAGTCAGTGTTGGTTAATTTTAAAGTCTATCCTTTTTTTTATATATCATCAGCATCATTTTATATTTATCACTTTTCACTTCACAGTGTGTGTATGCATTTCTCTTTGTAGAAATAAGTTGGGCCCATGTACAACTTTTCACGTTTATTTCCCCTTACATCCCCATATCCCTCATTCTTCAGGGCTATATATTTACAAGGTATCTAGAAACATTGTATAACAGTTTACAATCAAAGAAAAGCCTTTGGTTGGTAACTTTTAGGACAAAATAAAGGCATTTTATTTTAGCAAGAATCTCTTTTGTAAGAATTAAGGAAAATGGATAGATTTGTGAGCCATCTTATTCTATGAAAACAAAAAAAGAAATCTGTGAACATGCAATATCCATCTCTTCAAACACATACAAGTCAAACACAAGTGCCTTGGCATTAAATGTTTGAATTTGTATGCAAGATGTCTTATTTATATAATTTTTCTGTCAGAGATGGTTGGCTGTGCTTGCTAGCTTTTCAGATTTCCTAATGTATAGTAGATGTTCTTGTAGGGACAAATGTGCTCTATTATACATGAACAACTTTATTAGCTCACCTTGAACAGAAAAATTTCTTTCCAGCTTTGAGCTCTGTATAAGAGAATGAATGTTATATTAGCCAAACAGATACTTGTAGAACAACTTGCAATAAGTTTGCCTGTCATCATAATAGTTTTTCTTCATGACCCTGAGCTTATATTCCCAGGACTTATGTGGTGTCAGAAAAATGGGAAGAATTACAAATCCAATGCTAGAATTAAATAAAATATATCATAATCACTACCCAAAGGGTTGCCTTGAGAAAAGACACCAGATCTTCTCTATCCTTTTAGTATTTGAAAAACCAATCTGACAATAGTTACTAAAATAAAAAAGATCAAGAACTTGAAAATCATAAGTCCTGCATTCTGACTCTTAGTCTCTAGTGTTGCTTATGATATGGGAACAATTATGACTTCTGAATTATTTTATCTGATTAATTCCAATTATTAAATGAGAAAAAGTATGTGAAAATTTGTAAAGAACTTCACTAATGTAGGTTATTACGATTGTTGATGTAAATTTTAAAGAAGCATACAAAAGTTAAGGAAACACAATTTAGCAGGAAAATATATCAAGGGTGTTGGCACAGCAGTAGGTAATACTGTCTCATGCATAGAATTGGTTTAAAAGTAAATGGACTACCAAGGAAGTCAACAAAATCTAGGCATCTTATTTTTATTTTTTTAAAAAAAATTTTTTTAAAGATTTATTTATTTATGCATACAAGCACTGGGATACAGGTCAGAGGTGGGGGGAGGTGAGAGGATTCACTGCAGAGAGCGGGGAGCAGAACAGGCAGATCAACGAAAGTACACTGCTGAGGGGAGCAGCGGGCACAGCAGGAGAGGTCTGCCACACCATGTGGGTCCCCTCCCTGGCCGGGAGCAGGGATCGAACTCATGCTGCAGTGGCTGAGGTTTGCTTCACAGTGCGTTGCGTAGCCCACTGCGCCACCAGGGAGGCCCCTAGGCATCTTATTTTATAAGAGTTTAAATACCAGTCATAAAGTAATATTAATATCATTTTGACTTTACCACTACTATCATCACTAATCTTTATTTCTCCAGATCCTGTCTTAACTCCTTTTATATTACTCCTTGTAACCTACTTAAGTGCTTACAACAGTCTTTTAGGATAAATCTTGATATTATCCAATTTTTCTTTGAAATATGAGACACTGAGAAGTGATATCAATATAGTGATCAATATTTAGATAATTTATATGATGTAATAATCAGATGACATCTAATGGTGAAATAAATTAATTTGCATTTAAAAGATAAAATTTGGGCCTCCCTGGTGGCGCAGTGGGTTAAGCAATGCACTATAAAGCAAACCGCAGCCATTGCAGCACAAGTTCAGTCCCTGCCACCAGGCAGGGAGAGGACCCACATGGCGTGTTGGACCTCTCCTGCCTTGCCTGCTGCTCCCCTCAGCAGTGTATTTCAGTCGATCTGCCTGTTCTGCTCAGCTCTGTCTCTGGTGAATCCTCTCACCAACCTTAACTCTGGCCTACTGTACCCCAGCTCTTGTATGTATAAATAAATCTTTAAAAAAATAAAATAAAATTTATTGGGACTGTCATTTGTTCTTTCACCTCTATTTTTGGAGAAAAAGGTCACTAAATTAAGAATATGTTTCTGTTTATATATATATACACACAAAAAAAAACCCCACTCATATGCGAACAGTGTTATATAATATGTAATTTTATATGCAATATATAAAATCTATGTAAATTTCACAAGCATTTTCTTATAATGCAGATGATTCTTCCTGTTTTTCATAGAAAGCCTACTCCTAATCTATGGTGCCAACCTATTGTGACTCTTCTGGGTTTATGTAATTAAATAGGATTAAAAGGGTATATATTTATATAACATATTTGTAACATAAACAAACATAAAAACACACAAGTTCTTTGTCAATGATACTCTGAAAATGTGCATTTCATAGGTATATTAGATTATTTTGAGTCACACAAAAATTTGTGTACACTTTATTCCTCTTTGATCTTTTGCTTAGAATAGTTGGTTTTCTACAATTTCTAGGCTGCCCTTCTCTAATTACAGTGATCCTTGTGACCAATGAAGCTTGCATCAATCTTAAAGCATCTGAGTTCATGTCTTATGGACCTTGTGCCTATTCTGCTATTTTGAGACTTTATTGGACAAACCAGGTTGTTGAATATAAAATATGATTGGGAAACTGTCACAAAGGTTTTATGAAGAAACAGTTTATTTAGTTAAAAAAAGGAAAACAGTGTTTACCTAGTTAAAAAAAAATAACGAAGGATAAATAAGAGAAGGAAATTTTGAATTTTTTCAATGTCTAAGAATGACATGTACAAAATTTATATTTCAAAAATGGAATTCTAAGCATTAAGAAACATTCATTAAACCCACGGTTCATTAAATTCAATAGACTTCATCACTGAAAGTTGGCATGTACCACCACTTGTGCTTTATACTATTGCCAATGTGATTTAAGTTATTGTCTGCTTGAAGCAGGGAAAGAGTGCAGGTAACCAACCCCCAGATATCTTTAGCCTGGTGGTTATTCTGCAGTCTTGAGCCAAGGCTCTGTTTTCTCCCTCTATACTTTAAAGGACTGGAAGGAGTTATCCTATTGTGAGAGAAAATAATAGCAAAACATTGTTGCAAATCCAATCAGGTTCCTTTAGATTTGGTCAGTCTTCTTCCTGTCTTCAATCTATTTATGTCACACTTTTGATTTTGGTGGGCACACATACAGCAAATACGTAACTGGAACACCTTTTCTATTCCACTCAAAGTATCCGTTTTGGGGACCATCAAATACTTATGGTATTTTTCTTACTTGGAACTAGACTACAGGGACAGGATCTTTTAAAATTGGTACCTGTGCTTCTGACAAGAATACCCTTAGAGATAAATATGACAATGTCCAGTAGATTTAAGGCAAGAAAAAGTCAAGTTATAAATATTAATATTAGTTGTGGCTTTTGACACAGCTAGTTTACCAGCCTAAGTTGCTGTTATCAGCACAATGTGAATGACTACTGGCCTTACTTTCTCCCTATGGCTCTGTTCCTAAAGTCACAGTGAGCATATGTGGAATAGCCAGATTTAATACAAACACAAATGTTTGCTCTAGCTGTGCTCAAGACTTGTTATAACAATCTTTGAAAAGTGAATTGTTTTGCCAAGTAAAAACTTAAACTGTAAACTGATAATTAATATTTCAGACATGTTAGGTTTTTTTTTTAATCTTAGCTCTAAGACACTTCACGTTTGATAACCAAGTGAGAGTTTCCTTAAGTAAACAAATTAAGTTATGAATTTTGATGTTCTGAATATGCCAAGGGCTTCTGAAGGTCTGTGCGTGAGCTAAGCCTCGATTATTCCCTTTCTTTGTTGACAGTCGTGCCTGAAATTATGGAAAACGGCATAAACTCAGCTCTGAGAAATGGAACTAGGAGAACAAAGCACTGCTTATTTTTATTGCTTTCTGAGGACATGCATCACTCTTGCCATCTTTATTGCAGTTGTCACTAGATGCATTTATTCTGTGTGCATCTTTTGTATTCTCACCCCTATATACAAGGTTAAACACAAGTTTGTTTTCTTGTCTACTTTGAGTTTAAATTCTAAACCATGTGATGGTCTTGGGGATTTGGGTTTGAAAATCAGAATGAGTAAACAAATAAGGAAAATACTCTGTAGTGACTAATGAACAAAAATCAGGGACAGGCT
This sequence comes from Galemys pyrenaicus, assembly GCA_019455555.1. Taxonomy (NCBI): domain Eukaryota; kingdom Metazoa; phylum Chordata; class Mammalia; order Eulipotyphla; family Talpidae; genus Galemys; species Galemys pyrenaicus. The sequence continues at coordinate 1,787,735 of JAGFMF010011573.1, forward strand.
GTTAGAATCAGAAAAATCTTAATTTCTATTTCTGTCTTAAAATTGAAGTTTAGAGGTGTTTTGCATAAGAGACGAAGTTTAGCAATATCCAGGATATTGATAGCATGCTCAAATAATTTGTTTTATATTGGGTGCCAGTCGTGTATCTGTATGAATTATATATGTAAAACATGTATATATATAAATATATATATTTTTCCAAACCTGAGGATTATGTTTTGTAAATAGGATAATGGTTAAAATGTCTACTTTTTTCCTAATTCTTAATACTGTTTTTGTTCTTACAAAGGATACGGTTCTAGGGTCATTCACTCAGTGTAGCTGATTTAGCCTTCAAATATGAAGCATCATCATTATTGTTTTTATAAAGAAACTATTTCTTAGAAAAGAAGACTTATAAAAGACTCAGAAGCATCCTTTGGTGTTATATTCAGAAATTGTTACATTTAAACAATGATGTTTTCTATTAAACATAAAATTTGTGGAATAAAATTTTGAAAATACTTTAATAAAAGTACTAATGAGAAAATTTACCAAAAAAATCACCTGTAGTCCCACTATCCCTCAAGATTAACATGTTGATAGGTTTTCTTTCCAATTCTGGGTGTGTGTGTGATACACTCAGATGCATAAACATATATATTGCTTAAAGGTAAAAATATGCACAGTGTAGTCTATAAATGGAAATCTTTAAATAGGAATGTTAATGGACTTACATGACCAAAATCCTCCTTTTCTGCTCCCCAGTACCAGTAGCATTCCTGCTGAAGCTGCATTCTCATTTCACAGTTTCCTCTCACATTAGTGCTCTTGCTGGACAAATGGATGTTCAGTTCCTGGAAAAGATAATTTGCTCTTAAGTCTAGGCTTACAGACATTCTTTTCCCTCTGACTGGTATACTCTTCTCCCTTGCCCCCAAACTTTCATTTAACCCGTTTATGCTCATTCTTTCTATTGAGACTGTTCCTGACTCTCTGCCCTATATTAGAGGGCTCTAAAATTTGTGATCCAGTGGGGCTTCATATACTCTCTTAATATATACCACACTAAATTGTAGTTGCCTCTGTATTTGTATTTAATACTAGATAGGAGGCTCTGTGAAAGTAGAGGTTGCATCTTTTTTGCTTTCTATTGTACACCCAGTACCAAGGCGTCACATAGTAGTACTAAGTTAACATGTTTTGAATTAATCAAGAAACCAAATCCTCCATTTATCACTTTTATCTTGTGAGACTTGACTTTCCCATACACAGTTAGCTACAGAAGGCTTTTCTGTGTGGGGTTTATGTCTCTCATCTCTGATTGGAAGTTGAGAGAACTGTCACTAAAACCATTCTCTGTCTTTATTTTAGAAACATGTTATTGTTCAGCAACCTTATGTCAATACAATAGTTTTTGTTTAATTAATCTCATTTGTAGATACTGAAAGTATTATGATGGAAACTTTGATGAGTGATCATCTTATTTCATATGACTAAAGGTTAAGAAAAAGAAAAGTAGAAACCCCAGGAATTATTTTATGATTTTAGCTTTGTGAAACTGTGAAAAGGAGTTTACTTTTCATATTCCTAATGCCTATCATGTATTGGAATCTTTATCAATGTTTTCACACAAAAAATTAGTATAGCTCATTTCTGTATATTTGTACATGATATTTTGTGACTAACATTTACTAACACTTGTTAAATATAAAGTTACCTCTTACTCCTGTCAATGGGGGAGACCATTGGTGTGGATAATTGAAAATTGGAGCAGCTGTCACTGATGAGATGGATGGAGATAAACGCTCCTTGGCAACTTCTCTGCGACTCCGTGGTCCCTCTTGACCTTCTAGATGGATGATCGGGTTTGACTAGATGGAATGGGTCATATGTGTAAACACATTATAAGCTTGCCTTCAATTCTCATTTTCTGCTTGGTTTCAAATTGTATCCTATGGGAAAATGTAAAGTAATGATGTAAAAGTTAGTAAAAATTGGAAGCACAGTGAGGGGAAGAAAATAAGGTTTAAATACATGGTTTGATTTCAGTGTTAAAATTAGTAAATGTCTGGGATAGGGTCATGAACAGATGGATCAATGCATCTTTTAAGCATACAAGGTTACATGGTATTTAAAAAGCCTAAAATTGTAGATAAACCAATTATTGTTATATGATATAATGAATAAGGCTGAGAGTGTTTTAATTTAAAAATAATAGACTTGAAATTTAAATTTAGGTTCATATGCTAGTATTCAAAGAGGGCTATCAATTTCTTTTTCTCTATACTCCTGTTGTTTATCAATCCAGAGACAAAGTTTATCCCTTCCTATTGAATTTGAAATGGTCCTGACTTTTTCTGTCCAATAGAATGCAGCTCAAGTGGTTCAATGCCAATTCCTGGCCTAGCCCTTAAGGGAACTGGCAACTTCTACTTGATTCCTGTTTGAAGCAGCTGCTATGTGAAAGTCTGACTCTTGAGACTGCGGTGCTACAAGGAAGTCCAAACTAGCCATGTGGAGCAGCCATGTGGAAGAGCACCAAAGTGCATATATGTAAATATATGAGTGAAACTTTGTTAAAACTTCCAGGCTAACTCATTCTTTAGCTGATGAGTTGAGTAAGCAACCCCAGCCAGTGTTGCTTGAAGCAGCTCTCTCAGTTGAGTCATTAATAATAAATAGTTATTTTAAGCTGTTGTATTTTGAGTCAATTTTATTGTGGTAACTGATAATAAAACAGGGGTGACTCATGGCTCCGAATATTTATTTTACAATTTTGTATTGTACAATTGAAAATTGTATAGAATCTGAATGTTCTATTATATACAAAAACAAAACATAAATATGTGAGGTGATGGATGTGTCAATTAACTAAATGGGAAGAATCATTCCATAATGTGTATATTTGTAAACACATGTATTTAATCAAATAGTAATGCTATACACTAATTATCTTACAGTTTTATTTTTCAATAATACCTCAATAAAACCAAAAAATTCTATTCATATGGTGTGTATGTATATGAAGGTTATATGTAAGTATTTGTGTCTATGTTTACATGTTAATGCAAACTTCAGAATAGAGTCATGACTAATAAGAATAATCCATCTCTATAAGTATTCTCAATTATTTGTTTCTTTTGACTTGTCTCATGGCCAAAATTTGCTTCTGATTTAAATTCACTTATAACATTTTTACAGTAATTCGTAATAAGTAGATAAATGTATGTTCAGCAAGTTCCATCATGAAGTGTAAAAAAAAAACTTCAAACTGTTGACAGTTTCAGACTCGAAATGTAAATCACTATTAGTAACTAGAAGTAGGAAATTTCATAAAAAAATACCTGATCGAGGCAAAGCAAATGTTCCTGTGTTCTGAGATTAAAGTAAGATTTAAACCTACATGAATGTCAGTGGAGGAAAGGGATATGCAGCTTAAACTTCCACCTTCTAAACCTTTTATCAAGTGACGACTAGCTTCAAAGATCAGTAAAACATTATCATTACTCCACCACGCTCATGTACAGCAAATCAAATTCAAAAATGAAAATCAAATAACTACCCTTAGTCCATTAATTCTGTGAACTTAAAGCCCTGACATAGAAGGGACCTTTGAGGATTTTTCTAAGGGAACCCCAAGGTTATTGCTTGCTGGCATCTGAGTCTCTGGTGAAGATTCAGTGAGAAAACAGATGTTATACCACAGCTTTGCTTTGTGAAGAATAACAGATGAGTTGATAGGGGCTTTCAATCTGAGAGCAGAACATAGGGTGATCAGAATCCCAATCACTCAGTAGAAGATGATAAAATAGAGCAGTGAAAGGATGAATTAAGATAGCACGCTGTGTTTTATCAATAAAAGTAATGGTAAGAGATATATTTCTTACAATTATTTAACCAGGAGAAAGCTCTCTAGAATGATACATTTTGCTTATAAAGCAGTGTGAAGTGGGATAGATCACACTGTCAATTTAATGGCTCAGTTTGCTGCATTTATATTAGCAGCGAGATTATTCTTTGTGTTCATTCAAAATGAATGAAAACCTAGGAAACTGATTCTGACTATAAATTTCTTTCTGCTGGAAACCTTTTGTCATCCTATGCTCTTCTAATTCTTTAGATTGGAACAGGTCAGATAATCGAATAAATGACATTTTGTATTGTGGAGTCTAATATTACACTATATTCATTTGACATATACATATAAGGTCGTTTTCCTCCAGAAATTAAAAACACGGTTTCTATTTTGAATGAATGATGTGACATCTACTAGGTAATAACTCAGTTTGGGGGAATATGAGTGACCATTCAGTATGTTATATTTTGTGAAAGTTTTTTAAATTATTTGTTTACATTGAATAAGTGATGTCATGACTTGAATGCATTTGTACACAGGTACCAAATTAAGAACACGAGCAATGCTCATTCATCAGTATTCACTGGGCAGATACACATCTACAAATGTCAAATCTATAAAAGCATGTTTGCCTCACTTAAGATCAAATTGGGGTTTTCTTTTTCCAGCAAATATGAACCCCTTCCTCAATAGGCACAAAGCAATATTCAAGGGTAAATGGTAAAGTGTTTTCTTTTTAATTGTACTTTTCATTTATAATCCTTTGGTTAGTGTGATTAAAATTGTGTATATAGTGTGTTACTATGTACTGTGTTACAGCTGAGAACACTGGGACACCTGATTGTGGTTAAGAGACTGACTGCCTAGTTTTAAAGACCAACTCAGTATGATTTATATATATTACTTAACTCTGTGACCAGAAACCTCATTTTTAAAATGGGGATAATTATTGTTTTTACTATATGGACTTTTAAATGAGGATTAAATAAGCTAACGTATGTAAAACAGGGACTGATACACTATGATTTCATTAATAAATTTTAGTTATTATTTTAATACATTCCCTAGTTCTTGAGCAGAATGAAATTATGGAAATGTAGGAATATATCTTCTTGGGGGAATGATTTATTTGGAATGTATGCTGTTCTTTCTTATTTAGAATGAAGGATACTTTTTATTTTTAAGACCTTCAAAAAGAGATCTCATGATCTAACTTTAGAACTAGTCCATTCTTGTCAGGAATTTCTTCAGGGTAACCAACTGTTCTCTAATTTTATACTTAGAGAAGACAACCTCCTTCCCCTTTTCTCCATTCAAGAGAATTCATGTTCAATTTTTTCTATATAAATAATTTCACTTTTTTGCTCATGTTATGAAATTAGAACCCATGAATTGGGTTTAGAACCCATGAATTGCTGACTTTCAATGTCAAATTTTTTTAATAAAACTTTCATTTTAGATATGCTAATACCTAATATAGGACCAAATTGGAATGTATGTGTATAGATTTTATATATACTATAAATATATATTTTATATATTATATCTATATATAATTTTTCATAACATGGAATGTCACTTTAGAAGGATAACATTGGAGGAGGATCAGGGAATTATTTATGGAGAAGGTTGGATTTTACTTTAAATACAGAAAGGACTTTGCTAAGTGGTAGAGAGGAGACCATTCTAGGCAGAGGGATAGCACTTACTCTAGGGGAAAAAGGACCAGTTTGAAGTAAATCTAAAGTACGTGGTTGTGAATTTTGTGACAGAATAAAGTATCCAGAAAAAATTGCTTATGTTCTAGTATCCATTGCAACCTCCTTTCACTTCTGATTTTATTTATTTGAGTTTTCTCACTCTTTGTGAGTCTGGCTAATGCTTTGTTTATTTTATTTATCTTTTCAAAGAACCAGCTCTTGATTTCATTGATCCTTGCTATTCTTTTGATTTCTATTTCATTTACTTCTGCTTTAATTTTTATTATTTCCTTCTGTGACTTTTGACTTAGATTTTTCTTCTGTTTCTTTTCTCCATTTGTTTCTGTCATTTCATTTTGGTGGCTTTTTATGGTGTTTGTTTTCTCTGTTTTCCTTTTGCTTAAGCTTAGTATCTCTGCTCTAGAATTTTGGTTTGTAGTTACCATGAGGTTTGTAGAGAAAGGCTCATGTCTCAAAATTCCTTTTTCTGCTAATGTTGTCCTATTTTTGTTTGCCTTTGTAGGTTCTGTTCTCCCCTGCCCCTTTTATATTTTTGTTTTCAAAATATCCTCCTTTTCTTTCTCTATTTTTTCTTTTGTCAGGTATAGTCCCCATAGGATTTCCCCACCAATTCACATGTGCACCATCACCATAGTTTTTGATGATAGTTTTGAATACTTAATAAATTCAATGATAAACTTATAATAAAGCTAGCCTTGTTCAAAAAATACCTCTAATGCTACCAAGAAACTTTTGCCAACCCTTTATCTTAATTGAGTCCTAACCTGTGACTAAAGTAAATGACACCTACCAGATAGCCTTGTCTAACATGTAAACAGATCTTACCAACTATGAACTTAAAGTAACTTCATTTTTGGCCTGATTTATGACTTATGTGCTCTTTAACCTCAAGATAAATCTGACAACCTATCTTAGGATGAAATATTCATGAAGTTTCATAACATTCATTACCATTTTATGATTCTTTTAGTTGGTGTAACAACAGTCTTTTCTAGCACTCTATTAAATCAGGAAGCATCTTCGTAAATCACTAGCCCAAGTGCATGAAACCATCACTTGTTAATGTCTTTTCTGTGCTGCAAACGCGTGCTCTAGCATAGGGAAAATTCATGCTGCCAGTTACATCATCCTCCTTCAACATGCTAATTTGTTTGGGAAAATTCCTGTCTGATCTCTTCCAGCTCTGGTGTTTTTTGAACTTGACAACTAAGTGAGAATCTCTGAAAGCCTTGTATAAAATTTTGTTACTCTATGTAAAAAGGACAAAATAAGTGACATAAGACGGAGCCACATCTGCAGATTACCAGTGGTCACATTTTCTGGTCAGGTAGGATAGGATTCTGAAGAGCAAGCTGAATGAAAGGGAAATAGAAACTATTCTCCAAGTTCTACCTTATTTTATTTCAGTACAGTCTCTGAAATTTTGCTTTCAGAGATTTGGATAACTTTGTTCTCCTTGTTTTGTACAGGAAATTGACAAAAGTCCAATTTGGTGGTGCTGTTTTTATATCTTGATATGTGTTAATTATGACAAATATCTCAATGATTTTAAAAAGAGCAAAAAGGCATAGCTCCTCATCTACAGGTATCATGTCTTTTCAGTTTCAATACTCAAAACTCATATTTGTTGTTTAGAAATATTCTAATAAAATCAAATGTCATATAAAGATTGCATTTTCAATTTAAAAATAATGAAAGATAGTCATGCTCTGCTGTTTTAAGCATGTCCCTCTGTTTTTGGAATGAGCCCTTAGTCATAATCAAAATGAAAAGTAATCAGCAGAACTGAGCATATATTGGATCTTTAATGGATTTTGTAAGTTGACATTATTTGGTATGTTTAGGAAAAAAGAAATATTTGAGTCCAGAAATCAGTGAATGGTGGTAGTGATAATAGAGGGAGAAGAGAAATTAGGAAATAACAGAGGTGTCAGACAATTCTTAACATGAGAAGTATGCAGGCCAAGAATCCACAACCAACCCTTTCATTGCCTATTATATCGTTATCATGGGATAGTTTAGTTCAGAAACTAATGGGAAAGTCATTTTAAACCTCTTAATAGCTAACTGTTTTTATATCTATCCTACTCAGAGGGTGCTACATGCAAGCCAGATGGCTGCAAATGTTATTCTAGTTTACAAGCATGGAGATTTTTGTATCACTGCCAAAGCCATTGTCAAAATGTCCTATATCAAAACAAAACAAAAAATAAAATCCTCTATTTTCCAAACTTCTGAAAATTGTACAATAGCAGTAAAATACCAACCCCCCTCCCCCTTAGGTGTTGGCAGTTAAAAGGAAAATTTATCCATCCCTAAGCAGCTTGTTGTCTGAACTAACTGAGCAGTGGGGCAGCCAAAAAAGGAACTGCATCATTGAGAAACTCATGAATTTTCAAACAATCAGCCTTTGGAATTCAGAACCACTCATAGGGGGCCAAGTCTAAAGGACTTGGCACAGAAATCCAGCACTCAAAAGGATCGCATGATGACTAGAGGGGTTTGGAAAAAACTAACTGTATTTACCCTTGGGCAAAGGGAAGGCAGTGCCTATAAAAAGTTTTGGATCTACTCACTAAGCAAGTTCTCCTAGATATTAAGTGTATTGGAGCAAAGACAGTTTTATCTTGAATAATATAGGAAAATATCACTGTAAAATAGGGATAAATGATTGCAATAAAGTGGTACCAACCAGCAAAAAAATAGTAATGAGGGCCTCACTGGTGGTGCAGTGGGTTGAGCAACGCACTATGAAGCAAACTGCAGCCACTGCAGCAAGAGTTCGATCCCTGCCGCTGGCCAGGGAGGGGACCCACATGGCGTGGCAGACCTCTCCTGCTGTGCCCACTGCTCCCCTCAGCAGTGTGCTTCCATTGATCTGCCTGTTCTGCTACCTGCTCTCTGTGGTGAATCCTCTCACCCCACACACACCTCTGGCCTGTACCCCAGTGCTTGTATGCATAAATAAATCTTCAAAAAAAAAAAGAGTAACGATAAATCCACTATCTCTTAGAAAATAGTCATTCTACTGTAAAATTGTTTAAAAACTGAAAGATATAGTTATAAGTAAATTTTTGATAAATGGATTTTGTTAATTTTTACAGTGAAATTGTTGTAAATTCTGATATAAAAGTTCAGTTCTCTTAGGTCCTCATTCAGAACCTATACTATGTTTTAATTATCTCCAGTAGAGATGTACTTTTTCCTAAAAGAATTATCAAACTTAATATGAAGGATACAAGACTTTCTAGAGAGTTAATTAGAAGAGAAATTTGGTGCAAGTCTTAAAGTAAAGTAACTTTCTTACATTATGAGTTGATGGTAAGAACACTTAATACAATAAGGATTCATTATTATTTGCATTGCTTTAGTGGAAAATTTTCTTACCTATCATATATCTTCTGCTGCACGCACTTTCTTTCTTTTTTTTTTAAAGATTTTTTAAAAAATTTATTTATGCATACAAGCACCGGGGTACAGGCCAGAGGTGTGGGGTGGTGAGAGGATTCACCACAGAGAGCAGGTAGCAGAACAGGCAGATCAATGGAAGCACACTGCTGAGGGGAGCAGTGGGCACAGCAGGAGAGGTCTGCCACACCATGTGGGTCCCCTCCCTGGCCAGGGGCAGGGATCAAACTCATGCTGCAGTAGCTGCGGGTTTGCTTCATAGTGCGTTGCTTAACCCACTGCGCCACCAGGGAGGGCCCTTCTGCTGCACTTTCTATCTCCTCAAGTTCCTCAATTTTGATATTTCTGTTGGTTACTTGTGATGGAGGTTGTTGCTAATTGAATACTCCAGAATCATACTGAAATGGTGTTTGGGATACAAGATATTTATTAGAGATCGATATCTGTGAAGGAAAGAGGTGAAAGCAGGTCTGGGCAGAGGGCAGAGTGGTATTGTGATAAGTGACTGATAAGGCTTGGCCAACATTCAGAATCAGGACTTGCATAGAAGAGGATCCATTGCTGAGCCATGGTTGGGTATATGCTGCCACCAGGAAGGGCAAGGAAGGCATGACAATGGGGCAGACAGCTCTTTGAAACTGAGGCATTCTCTGACAGGGCTCAATTGTTAAAGACTGTTTGCTAAGCAGCCTTGCCACAGTTAGTCAGCAAGTATTTCTGACTAATTGCCTTTTCCCCTACCAAGTCCCCTGCCTCTCTATAGCTCCTGCTCAGCATGGGGAGTGCATACTTCTCAGCAAGAGCATAACTTATTATATTGTTTCATGAAGGGCAGTTGGGTGGCTGGTGACTAGTTTCAATAGTGGTGAGAACCACTGCTCTAACCCCTATGCAATTGTCTCTGGGCTCCTAGGATTATCTGTCCCTGCCTTGGGAAGCTAAGAAATCCATCCAGCCTATGTAATCTCTGGCCCATGCCCAGAGTATATAGAAACTGGGAGTACTCACAGTAAATGACTTCCAGTGGGGTTTTTTTTTTTTTGATGCCACATTTTTCTAGAATGATTCCTCAAAAATACTGTCTTCTGTTTCTTACTTTCCATATCTTATTCCCACAGTTGCTCTGAGCACACCCAGGTATCTTCTCATTCTCAATAAGGGCCAAATTAAAAAAGAAGCACCGATTCCTATCTACTCCCATAAATGTGACCCATAAAATTGTGTCTCCTACAAGTGGAATGATTGGGAATTGCACAACAGCCATTTCTGGGAAGCCAGGTGCTCTATGCCCACCTAGCCATATTCTAATATTTTAGACCTCCATGAAACCAAAATCTTACCCTGAGATATGACTGTCATGGGAAATAGGAAAGAATAGGTAGCATTAGCATTAGATACTAGGTAAAGGAAGATGCATTTTTTTAAAAAAAACTGATGGAAGTATAACAATATGATAGGTCATTGAAAGAGGTCATGTGGTAATGAAACACAGTCCAAATGACATCGTTAAAGCCATATATATGTATACCCACCAAAGTATGCTGTCAGATACAATAGCTACAAATGTTTATTTAATTAAGTGTAAAATAGAAATTGAAAATTCAGCTCCTTAGTTGTACTTGTCATATTTCAAGTGTTCAAAAGTCTCATGGATATTTCGTGATGAAAGGTAGAATTCACATGACCAAAGAAAGCTCTTTTGACAATACTGCTATAGAGTATTCTTTGAGTAGGCCTCTGACATTTTGAATGTAATTATTTCATACTTTTCTGTTTTCCTACTTGATCCTGAAACACTGTCCCTATCCCCTTCATTTCTCTCTCTGATTCTGCAACCAACCTTAGTTTTGACAAATTATTGCAAACTTTTGCTAAAAAAACTAATCTATGATCATTTCCTTTGGTTTTAGATTTGGACATACTACTTAGAACTTAATGGTCGCACCCTGATCATACCTAAGCTAAACACTTAGCTCCTGTTTTGGTCTTAGCAATGGATTGTCTTATTCTCCCAACCTTCTTTGTCAGGTAATTCTAGAATTTTAGTCCATAGCTTTTCTGATCTGGACACATACACCAGTCTTCATACTATAATTCTTACCTCTCAAGGTCTGAAATTGTAGGCAGTAATATTTTATTAGTCTGTTATAACTGGACTTCAATTTTATAGTTATTAATGTGAATACATTTTCAAAGCGTGGTTAATGTAAGTGAACATTACTTTATAATATTGTAAGGAAAAATGAAAGAGGTGGAGGTCTTGTACCAATAACTACTTGGAAGGAAGCTAGGATGTAAATTCTGAACAGATGGAAAAATTTGTTAAATCTTTCATAATATATAGAGAGCAGTGATATGTGCAATTTCAAAAGCACTAACTGCTCTCTATTATTGCATAAATGTTTGTTAGTTTTGCAGAAACATTTAACTAAAGCAATAAAGTCAACTTCACAAAATTTGAGAGTAAAAACCAAATTTTTAGTTAATCTCATTTGAAGAAAATCTTAATTTGAAATGACTCGTGATTAATTACATGCAAAAATGTTACTTTTTTCCCATTGATATTAACTTGTCAGTTCAAGATGCACAGGGAAACTTTGCTAAAAGAGAAATCCTGCAATAATGTGAAAATAGAAGCAATGGAGAACCAATTAAAGCAGATAAATTATTAGGAAATGTAATCAATCCTCAATTATCTAAGGACTCACCATTTCATGTATATATTTCTTCATCTGTTAGGGAATTGTAGAAAAAGAGAATAAAATGGTAGTTTAATCACTGATCAAAGCCAGCCTAAAACCTAATTGTATCACTAAGTAAGGTTCTTTTCACAAAGTGGGTATTTAATAAAACTTATGGAATTGTAGATAGAGGAAAGATAGATCACAACAAATTAAAATCAGCCAGTGAATTTAAAATGCCTCCTTTGTTGAAAGTATACTACTACAAATTCCATGAATATAAAAAAAAATTGAATTGGTTCTAAGCAAAAAATAGACAAATTTTGAAACAATATTTCTATAATGAATGAAAAGTAATAGAACCTATGACTTTTTCAAAATGTAGCTTTATAAGGTTCTTTATATTGTATACACATAGTGGATCAGATAAATATTAGAAATGTACTGGGAAATTATAGTTAAAAGATCTAGAAAATTTTGACTTTTAGTTAATAACTGATGTTTTATGAGTCCATCTAACAAAACTCAATTTGAAATAAGTTGCACTATATTCTAAGTTTGTTTTTTTCTTGAACCACAAGTGAGATCCTACTGTCAGGATACTATTTAAATACTTAAGTACTATTATTTTCATTATTTCTACATGTTATCCAAAGACCTATGTATTTGAAAATGCGCATGTTGTACCTAAGCTTAGTTATGATATGCAAATAGTCTTTGAGTTCAAAAATGAAAATCAAAAGTATTGTTCTTTTGTTTTCAACTTACAGTAATCTAAAAAAATGAAGTAATTTCTACATTTCAAAATTAAAGAAAAATTGGTTCAAGCAAATAATTTTAAGAACCCCTATTAAATTTTGTATTTGATCATACCTCATATTCTACCATAAAATTTTTCAATTTTTTTCATTTGAATTTTAAATATATAGATGAATGCCTGCATTTTGTCATTTATTTCTGTTGTCCTTCCTGTAGGTGGAAGGTGATGTATTTTGCAATAAAGTGAAAATAGAAGCAAAGTAGAACTAATTAAGAAGATAAACTATTAGGCAACAATTTGTGGGCATTTTTTCCTATTCAAGTTTCCCTTCTTTAAAATTGTGGTCTCACAATAGCAGACTCAAAAGATGCCTCAGCTGGGCGAACTGGGAATTGTGCTCATCCACTGCTAATGAGTCCTTAAAATAACTGCCTGAAGTGAAAAGTGGGATGATGTAGTCATATGCAAGATGAGCAAGCTGTTGAACAGAAGGGCAGGAACAAGGGTCAACTCTGAGAGACAGTGAGACATTCCTTGGTTCCCACCTTCCAGTTCTGTTTCTGAGATCCTGGCGATCTAGTTGTTGTTCATTTCCTTCCTGTGATTTCTTGTGAAACTTACAAGTTTACTGTGATATTAAGTAATGTTCTCATCAAGCTAGATTTAGGTGATTTTTATTACTTGCAATTGAATATACCCTCCTAAAACAATACATTTTTGGTATTCTTATCTGAATATTTAGTTGACATCTATTTAATCTATAGTTCTTATTTCATAATTTTGGTTCTCAGTGTTCTTAGTTAATTTACAACAAATAGTATCACTACAACTAAAACTGTTTCCTTTCTCATTGGAATCTGTACTTGGAACTTTATACCATATTTTGTAACAATCTCTAAATTCTATAGCATTCTTTAAATGATCTTTCTTTATAAATATTACACTATGAAGCATGGAGACATTTTCTGATTCTGAAACTGTGTCACAAGTCATAATTTGATTTCTCCCAGGAATGGATATTTTTTGTATTGCTGACACTTTATTGTGTGAGCCAAATCCAGTGTCCATAAGCCACCAAGAATCAGTAATAACTCTGTGTCCCACATCATATAATTAGGTAACTAATGGGCTTTTCTATTCTCTTTATCAAATTTAGTATAAGTAGAAACAGCTATTTTCTACCTATTCATTTACCTTCCATACTATAAGTACACAGGGTTAAGTATGTGAGTATGTTGATACTTTCCATAACATAAAATATTGTCATATCCCCTAAAATTGAACCCAAGTGAGGTATTCAGACTGTAAGATACAAAAACCAATGCCAAAGTAGCATGGATCATTGTTGTTACAGAATAAGAACATTTATTTCTATTCTTTAAACCTTTACAAAAAGAAATGGATCATTTTGAAAGGTCAGCATTCTATATAAATGGGACATGAACAATAACTCAACTCTTTCCCTAAAGACTACATTTAAGCTATGTGAATTTATCCCTTACTTTAGAACTAGGTCAGCAATTCCACAACAGAAATGGTAGTACTCAGGAGAGTGGCAAGGCTTTTTCTATTCTGGTTGAGTTTAAATTATATCAAGTTTCTCAGATACTTTTCTCGAAGACAAAAAAATTAAGAAATAACCAAAATAATATTTTATGTTGAAATTCATAAAACATTGGTATTCATGAAAACAATTAGAAATTTTTTTCTAGGGAATGCATAATGTTTTCAGTTGGATGAATCTTTGAAGTCTGTGAATGTGGGAAAGTGACATAGATTAGTGGTTGAGAGGATGGAATATCAATCATGTCAGACAGTTGTGAATTTAAGTATTGTGTAGTAATTTCTTATTGTGTGACCTTTCGTAAATCTCTTCATATCTCAACCCCAATTTTCTTATCTGTGAAATGGAGCTAATAATGTCTCCCTCCCAGGATGGTAAGGATTAAATGAGTTTAACACTCGGCAAAGTGTCTAACACATAATAAGCTATTATAATATCAGCTATTATCATTTCTAGGAAACAGTGTGCAGCAGTATGATAGATTTGATCTTACAGATGTTTAGCTACCCAAAGTTGAGTTGATATGCTACATTACATCATATTTCTTACAATAACTTTCAGTCTTTATCCTCACAACTTTAGGTATAATCCAACTTTAATGATTTTTTTCAAAGTTTGACACTTACCAAGAGACTTTTAGCTTCAGATTCTAGAATGACCACTAACAATTACATTATATGTTAATGTTGTCCTTAATTGTGCTTTCTTCCCTTTGTTAAGACCAAAAAAATCACACTTTGATGGCTATAAGTTAAATCAAATAAATGATAGGTTAAGATGATCATTTCTCAATGTATTAAAATCCTGTACTATTTATATGCCTTTGTCCCTCCATCTCTCAAGTTTTTCTATATAGGTCACTTTCTGTCCCACACAAATTACTTAGGTATGCAATTCTCGCTCTTCTCTCTCCTTTTCTCCCTCTGTCTGTCTCCCTTCCTCTCCCTCTGTCTCTCTGTCTCTCTTTGGTGAGTTAGGGAATATGGTAGAAAGGAGCTTAGTTGACTTAATACATAATCTTAATTTAGATTCAACCAGAACATATCTGTATATAAGTAAGCTCTATCTTTTTCAAGTTTGATGGTAATGATTTCTTTGCCATAGTCTTGAATCTTCCCCACCTCCTGTGTGTGTGTGTGGGGGGGGGGGGGTTGTCTAGGGAATGAGAGTTAATTTTTGTTTTTGGTATGAAATATGGTCCCATTTCATTCTTTCACATGTAGCTGTCCAATTTTACCACTGTTTGTTGAAGAGAGTTTCCTTTCTTCCATTGTATACTCTTGGCTCCTTTGTCATAAATTAATTGTCCATATTACTGTGGGTTTATTTATGGACTTAATTATATACTGTTTTTCTGTGCATGTATTTTTAGTCCAGTACCCTACTCTTTTGATTAATATAGCTTTTTAGGTTGCCTTAAAGTCTTCCCAGGTACCTTTGTTATGATACCGCTTTTTTTTTTTTTTGTTAGGATTGCATTGGTTCTTTGTGTCTTTTGTCATTCCATATACTTCTTGATAATGTTTGTTTTTTTTTTTTTTTGAAGAAAGCCATTGAAATTTTGATATGAATTGTTTTGAATCTCTATATTCCTTTGGTTAAGATGGTCATTTAAAAAATGAGTAGGGAGTATCTTTCCATTTTTTGGTGTCTTCTACTTCTTCGAATAATGATTTACAGTTTGTTTTTTACAATTTATTTATGCATACAAGAGCTGGGGTATAGACCAGAGGTGTGGGGGTGAGAGGATTAACTAGAGACAGAGTGGCTGAAACACACTGCTGAGGGGAGCAACGGGTGAGACAGGAGAGGCCTGCTGTGCCATGTGGGTCCCCTCCCTGTTTGAGGCTGGAACTCACACTGCAGTAGCTACAGAAACTCCACAGTGTGGCACTCAAGTCCTTGTGCCACCAGGGAGGCCCAGATTTACACTTTTTATTGTACAGTTCTTTCATCTCTTGTTAGATTTATTCCTAGGCATTTAATTATTTTTGTTGTGATCATATATGGTATTGCTTTCTTGACATATTTCTCTTCTAGTTTCTTGTTTCCATACAGAAATGCAACAGATATTTATATACTGAAAATCTTGGTTATCTTTGTTAGTTTGACTTCATCACATACATAAGTTTTGTGTTCCATAAATGTTTTCAGATTCTATCTCAGAAAAATCTTCTCAGCACTTCATTGCTCTTTCAGGTTGTTATCTAATTCATATACTATTTCACTTAACAGAAATTTTTGTTTTTTCCCATCTACTCCTGAATTCTAGTTTCTCTCTCTCTCTCTATGTGTGTGTGTGTGTATATATGTATATATATGTGTGTATATATGTATATATATGTGTATACACACACACACATATATATGTTCAGGATACTGAACCTATTCTTCTAAAAGACATTTGATGATTTGTTCTCATCTTCTCTGTTTCTCTTTTCTTCTGACCAGTGGTAAGAGAGTAGAAAGAAAATGAACTCTGTATAGTAGTCATGTAAATTTAATTCTAACCATTTATCTTATACCACTTGTATAAAATACCCTCCCCTTTTAAATGGGGTTATTCTAAGGGTGATGAAGGGATTGTCTTTTATAAAATATAATGTTTTATTTTATTCCTGGTAGTTTTTAAAATAACATATGGTCATTATTTTTCCTTAGAACAGTACATTATTATTTAATATTACTCACTTGTTCTTCTCTTTCCCCAACTTCCGTGAGGGTAAGTGTACTGTGGAGACGCTGGACTATGGATTGTCCCATCATGGCTGCAGTCATGAGAAGGTCCTGCATCAGTCAGGGAAGCAATCCCAATATGAGTACTATGAAGTAGACTTTTTTTTTTTAAACAGTAATAAGATCTTGCACAATTGTGAGAAAAGCTGGCGAACACAGGATAGCTAGGCCCATTGAGGCACTGGTTAGCTTGCCAGGGATTTGTAAAACCATGCATATGCAATTGCAGGGTTATAAAAGAGAACTGGTGGAGAAGTCTGTTGAAAGTTACAGTTTCTATGTCTGGGGATCATTAGGATTTCCAGTCCATCAGCAGAGTCAGCAGCTTGGAAGTAGAAATGAATGCATAGTGGAGTAGAGTGACAACAAGCTGAATCTGTTGGTATGTCTGCATCTGGCTTTCAACAATAAAAGATTAAAGACAAGCTGAAATCTCCTGAAAAGTTTTCTTACCATCTTTACTTAGGGCCACCTTCAAAGAACAATGGCTACTGCTTCTTTCCTGCTTTCCAGATCACAGTAATTTCTTTCCAGACCACATCTGAGAACCATACATGGGAAGAGGATTCTGGAAAACATAGTTCCAGATAATAAAGTATAAAATATCTGCTGGTCTGCTCTCACCAGAATAGCATCCATTTATAGTGATTTGAGTATATTTACATGTAACAGCTAACATGATTCCACCTAACATGATGTATTTATCTCTCATGAAACTGAAAACATACTAACCATGTATCCTTTCCCCGATGAGAATACAAAGTCCCATAGTAACATCATCAGTCTCTGTGCAGTGTTCATTTCTTTTCTAGCTGAATAATATTCTGCTTTAATATAGCTTCTAAATCAAATATCGGCATACTTGGTTATGTTAAGTGGCATTAAAACATGTTAGAGAATAGGAAAATGAGAGGGGGTAGTAATAAAAGATTAATCTCTGCATATCTATGTCTATCTATTGATCAATTGATCTATCTACTATCCAGATATGGATACATACCATATTGATATGTACTGATATTCTTATCAAGGTAAGGAACAAATACTCATAATTACTGTTGTCTTAATTTTTGTAGTTATGTTGTAGTACTGGTATTTATAATTTGCTTCTTATAGTACCTATTTCATATTTCCTTTGCCCTTAGTGAGCAATTTAACTAATCGTGTTTTTTTTAACTGGCTAGGATATCCAAATTATGTATCCCTGAACAGACTGTGCTAATAGTAGTTCTTACTATTTCAAATACTAGTAGTGTTCCATTTTCTTTTCATTGTAAGAATATGTGAGTACTTAAAAGTTCCTTGAAAGTTCCTTTGTGTGACAGATAGTCACCTCTCTACCCTGTTGTGTAAAAGTGAATAGCTGTTTTAGTTTTTTGCTGTTGTATAAAAAGTTGCCATATACTGAACAACTAAGAACAATACATATACGTTATCTCTGTCTTTGTGGTTCAGGAATTTAGATGTTGGTTAACTGGTCTATATGCTTCCAGTCTGATCAGGTTGAAATCAAGACTGGGACTTTAACCTTGTCTGTTACTCAGGTTCTTTTCTATCCTTTCACACTGCTGGCAGATGTCAGTTCCATTTCTTGTGGTATTAGGACTGAGGTCCTGTTTACTTTCTGTGTATTGGGTAGAAGTGAGGAAGAGATAGTCACTTTTAGCTTCTAGAAGTAGCTCTTAATTAGGTTCTAAATATGTGACCCACTTTTCTTATACTTGACATGTATTTTTTTCAGATTCAGCAGGAAAATTTAGGCCAGTCTGCTGCAACTGAGTTGAGCATAATATAACCTCATGAGGAGTGCCTATCTGATCATGGTCATTGGTCTTGTCCACAAACAAGTGGATATAATTATATACATATATACACAAAAGGGTAGGAACTTGGGGCCCTATTTTAGAATTCTGCCAGTTACATTTTTCTCTTGGTAGTCAGAATCAATCATTCCACCTACTATAAAGAATGTAAAAGGGGTATTTGGAGATCAATGAAAAAAATAACAAAGCAGTACTTCTGAAACACTGGCACAGTTAGATAAAGTGCTTGTTAGGGAATATGTGAAGTTAGATATATCCACCTGCCAGTGTAAGACTGAAGAAAAGCAGCTGGAGAATTTGCCTCTGTAACTGGTGGTGGTGGTGGGCTGGGGATTATTGTTGATTAGAAAGGTTGGTGGTCAAGAGTAAGAATGAAGAAAAAACTTCTGCACCACTGTATTTCTCAGTATGGAAAGAACAAGACAAGACAGAATCTGTTGATAGCTCTGCATCTGTCTTCACCGTCTTCGCTGTCTCTAGTCACAATGACTTTCAAGTATAATCACTTCTATTCCTGCCTCCTGAATCTTAGGGAATGTCTTATGTTGTCTATTTCTAGTTAGAAAACACTCATGGGGAAGGAATAACAAGAAACTTAGTTTCAGGTTGGCCAAACTGATCCATAACAAAACCACCATACTTCTTATGTGGCTTGCCAGCTTCTTTTTACTCCTCTAGTAGTAAGCATATAGACCACATGGTGAAATGGTGGTATTATAAGATCAAAGTATTTTGGATTGCTGACAGCACAAAGGCCACTCCCTGGAGTGTCATCTAAACTACAAAGGACTTTATGAGAAAAAGAAAAATAAATTTGTTTGTGAATCCACTTAGGTTTGGGTTGTTACAGCAACCTAGCCTATTCTGATTAATATACCCCTCTTTCTTCTTTAAAGCAAGGGAAGTTAAGCAAGATGGTTCTTGTTTGGGCTTTGATGGAGAATGTTATTTGGCAGTGAAAAGAGTTCATTCTTTTAGGAGAGAAGAGTTGACCAGGGTTCTCAGGGAAAATAACACTCACTGCAATCAATGTCATTATCTGGGTGCAGTATTTTGGGGCATAAATAACACTTTAAAATTCCTCTTGCCATCAAGTAAAAGGGGTCACCTCTTTATTGTGTTTGTGACTCCAGGGAGGAAAGTGGTGTCTTCTGAATCAGCCATAACCCTGACTGAGCGGAGACCCTTCAGTGTTCTCCTAGTGTTAAATGGTTTCTGGACCCATATGAGTGGATGCTATACTCACTCAGTTTCTGACTGCCGCTGCTTCAGTAGTTCTACTGACTACTTCTGCCTTCTTGTTCTGAATTTCCAGTCTCTGAGTTCTTAATCTGTTATATATCTTTATCCTTTATGAAAAGCTATGACATGTGATTTTCATTATAGTCATTGTTTCTGTCTTAAGTGCTACTCTCACGTCTCTAAATACTGTATAAGTATTTATTGTCATTTTTTAAAAAGATTTTATCTATGAACACAAGAGCTGGGGTACAGGCCAGAGGCATGGGGGGGTGAGAGGATTCACCAGAGACAGAGTGGGGAGCAGAATAGGCAGATGGTCTCAAGTACACTGCTGAGGGGAGCAGTGGGAGAGGCAGGAGAGATTTGCTGCGTCACGTGGGTCCCCTCCTTGGCCGGGATTGAACTCACGCTGCTGTGCCATGGATGCTTCACAGTGTGGCATTCAACCTGCTGCACCACCAGGGAGGCCGCTGTTTATTGTCATTTTGATAACCAACTACAACATCTAATTCAATAGCTTTAAGACTCCAAGTCATTCATTTTTAATAAATTCATTAGTTATTCTATTTCAGCTAACCAAACTAGATACCTTTCTTGATGTCACATAACCAGTCATAATCTATAACATTTCTTCATTAATCTTTACCCATTCAAATTCTTCTGATCAAAAAGGGAGAAGTAGGCCAGTAAAAATCTTAAAACTTTTAAACACATTTGTACTTTTTATTGGCTTAACCATCTAATTTAAACTTATATTTAAAGCTAAATTCCACTACTGTGTTATATGTATATTTGCCATTAAAACCTTCAGTGTACTTAATATCTTCTCTAGTATATTAAAAACAAACAAGGTAGATTTTAAGAATACTTGTTATTAAGAAAAACTAACAAATGAATGCTTATTATTTATTGAGAGAGAAAGTTTAAAGTTTGTTTAAACAGATTTAGAAGTGATTAACAAATTATCTTGATCTTTGTTGGACAAATTTGAATAGATTTTTTGCTTAGTGATCAAATAAAATGGTAATTTTTGCATAACTTTTTATGTGTGAAATTGTACCAGTTTTGAAACAGTAGTCATATAGGAATTTTTAAAGACAGTAACATTTGTAATCCACAGAAAGTTATGGAATAGCAGATAAAGTGGTGATACATCTTGAGATAACATAAGATTCATTAACAGTGCAGTAAAGATGTTAACAATATTTCACTGAGTCCTATCCCTTTGTGAATACAACACTGACTCAGAAAGATTCATTCTTAATAACACATAAAATGTACTCGAGGTAATTGTTTAACATTTACAATGTGACTTAAGAGCAACCCTGTTTCAACTGCTTTTCTTCTGGTTCTTTTGTCTTTTTTTTAGCTTATCAGTCCCACTAATGTGTACTTCACTCAACTTGATATGAAATTTGATTTCTGACATTTAGCATTATGTTATATCCTTTTATTTTTGTCTTTGTCAGAGTAGAAACTACTGAGTAGTTTTCTACAGAGTAGAAAATCTAGATCAGATTTTCAGAGGCACCATTGCTAGAGTTTAACATCTATAGCTATCAATAGGTTTCTTGCATTTCCTCCTTCACAATAAGTTTTCAAGAAACCCTCATGTGCCTGCCTACTAATAAGGTCCTAGGAAAGTTAAATAGGTAGTATACCTACAAAGAGCTTATGGTGTATGGAAGAGATAAATTGTAAATCAAGAATACAATGGAATATTCTGAAAATTATTTTAGAACTAGATGACAGAAAGCAGGTATGGTGCATGATACATACCTACTACTTAATGAAATAATAATGAATTATTAAATTAGAACTTAATTATTAAGTATATTAATGGATGGGAAGTGCACATGTTAATGAATATGACTTCATTATGGATTGAGGAGAGGGATATGCCAAGCTTGCTAAAAGAAAGGATGCTTAAAATGAGTTTTTGAGAGAGAAAATATATCAGGAACTAAAGAGGAAAAGGACACTCAAGGCAGTCAGGATAGGTACCTGAAAGATGAAGAGATAGGAAAATATATCTATATGTTCAGGAAAATTTTTCAGATGAATACAGCAGAGAAATGGACTCTGGTTGGAAACTCAAGATCAGTGTTTCTAAAATTTGAAATTATGAATTATTGCTTAAAATATTCCTGTGATTCTCTCTCTTAAAAAAGATGACACCAAATGAGTTAAAGTATGGAAATCAACTTCTCTCCAGTCTCCCACCTCTGTTTAATTATACTCATCCCTTCCTGCAGATTTACCGAATTCTTACATCTGAGTCACTCTTCCTTTACTTTCTCCACTACCTCCTTCAGTCAGGGTCTCATATCTTTGTTAATTCAAAAATATTTACTGGATGCTTATTATATTTATCTATATTACCATCAGATTGTATTTGAAATCTGTAATTTGTTCATCTCCCTTCTCATTTATTTAGAAGAGGCCATCAGGAACCAGACCATGAAGAGTTTCATTAATTAAGTTAAAGAGTTTAAATTTCACTCTGAAAGCTGAAAAACGCTTGGGAAGATTTTAAGATGAGACCAAGGCACCAAAAGTGGTGCCTTGCAGAATCCATCGAAGGGATGTGTGGAAAGAATGGAGCTGGTGAAAAAAACTGGAAGAAATGGCAAAAACTATTGGAAGAGAGTGATGTCACGGTAGGCAAAGGAAGATGGAGTCTTACAAAGGAGAGAGTACATAGGAAAACTTTTATCACGTTAATTCTAAGGGAAATGCTCATCAATATCAATGTCATTTCTTCCCTTGGGCACAGTGAATGAGGAGATTGGACAGGGCAGGGATCTCCATGCCAGGCATTGAAGCTGGAAGCAGAGAATCTTTCTCTTAAACTAGAGCTTTCCATCTCTTGACACACTGGGTTGGCAATTGAGCCTATAGGAAACTTGGGGTTCAGGAGAGAATTCTAGTTTCTAAGGGCAGTCTTGTGCGATCTGTGTGTTTTCACACCCTGGCACTGCCCGTCACTCTTGTCATCCTCTTTGAACCATGGTAGGAAATTCCTATTTTACTCTGTGATGATCTGTAATGAATGAAGTCTATATTCAATGATATATCACCTATGCTGAATTACAAATTTATTCCTCATTATCTTTCAAATCTCAAATTGTATTCATTTATATAATTTACTGGAGTTAAAAATTCAACCACATTATAATATAAAAACGCTCCAGATAATACAATGCCAGCAGTAGAAACATGACCCAGATTTGCTTGAACAGAAACCCTCTAATTATTAAATTGCTGAGAAGAAATTAATGCCTAGGACAAATTTGCTTCTAAATTAAATCCTAAAAGAATTAAAATCCAGAATTTAGCTCTTTATTGTGTTTTATTTTGCTGAATTGGAAATTTTTAATAAGTCAAGGTTTCTTTAGTAGCTGTAACCTAAGTTTCTTCCATTGGTCCCTTTGAAGGACCCAAGAATCAATAAGGAATCCTGGATCATCTTTCTTAGTAATACAATTAAAAAGCATGAAAATTTGTAGATTCTGAGCAGCAATGCTAGCAAAATAATATCACCAAGATTTAGAATATAGTACTGTCCAGACTTTGACTGTAGATGTCAGCCAAGAATCATACCTTTAGTAGTATTTGGAGGATAGAGGGAAAAAAAGATAGAATTATATAGATATATTTTTAATTTTAACTCTTCCATGATCGTGGTGCATTAGATATCAATTTTCATTTTTGCAAGTCCATGGATTTCTTTAAGAGTAGAAGACCAACACAAACCAATAACGTGTGCCACAAAATAAACTTTCTGTTTTAATTTTCAAGTCCCTCATTTTTTGGTCATTCTTTATTATTTTCAGTGACTGTTTCTCCATCACTTACAATCTTCTTTTAGCAGGACTTTTTTGTTTCCATTACAGCTCACTAAGTAGCAGCCAAGAAACAGGGTAGGGATGGGTATAAGCAGTCTTAGATTTCTTCTATAATGTATAAGACCCCAAAAATGTCAAATCCTATATATCAGGAGAATCATCCTATAAGAGGGCAGTTCTCATGAGAATAGTTCTTTTTACTCCATTAGTTCTGCTTAATATGAGTAAGTTACTAACCAGCATTAGGGAGATTTAGGACATGATAAGTCGAGACATGGGCAGTGATTTTTCTTCTTAGTATTTTCAAGAGGATGGGTAGTCTTGGTTTGTGATCTGAGATGGATATAGGAGAAGACAGAGGGCATTATTGCCCTGTAGTAGATATGATAATGTTTGATGCTGCCCCAGATGGTGAAAATCAAGATCAAGAAAGATGAGAACAGGAAAGTGTCATTGGCTATAGTAGGGTGTTCCTTGGTAATCTTAGAAATGTAAGTTTCTGTAATACAGTAATTCTCAAACTTGTAGTATATTTCAGAATCTATAAGGGCTCACTAAAAATATAAATTGCTCATCCCCAACTTCTCAGTGTTTATATTTAGCAGGCATTGGATGAAGGCAGCTGAATTTTCATCTTCAAAGAGTTCCCTGGTAATATTGATACTGCTGGTCTGGGGACCACATTTGGAAAACCACTGGTGTAAGGCATTTGAGGCAAAAAGTCCACTTGCAATTATGGAGTGAATGATCTATGAGATAGAAGAAGCAAGGTATATTTACTATTCTTTCAAGGAATCTGACTGAAGAAAAGTAGTGTCAAATAAATGTTGGGATTAGAAGTTATACAGAGTTATTGTAAGGATTTCCTTTAAGTTATACCAGTATGTTTATTTCCATGCTATTTGTTGCATTTAATTTGTTCAATCATGAATTTACAAATGAATATTATTATGAACTATATTTTTGTAGTGACATCTTGTATTTATTGTCTTCTATGTGCTCTGGAAGATACATTCTTTCTATTTTTAAAATGCTATGATAGCTCAATTCCCTTGCCATCTAGTTTCCTGTTGGGTTTGGACAATGAGGATCTCTGGCAGAGATCAGAGGGAAGGAGGAAAATGGAGTTGTGGTGTTTGTTCTTCTGACTTTCTCTTGCTACATTCCCTTGGTCTGGCTCTATCCCTTGACAAAAGGCTTTTGCTTCTTTCAAAGTGACCATTTCTAAAGAGTCTCTTCTTCCAGACCCTGTTAACTGTTGTTTCCTACCTTGTCTGTTTTTTATCTATACCCTCCCCATGTCTTTATGAAGTAAATAGTCCTTTATCAAACCTTCCTTAAATTTTTTTGAGGATACTGAGGATATTATCTGATATACTGACAGAAGGTATGTGTGTGTGTGTGTGCGCGAGCGCACATACACATTTCAGTTCACAGTTTACAGATTTATTATACTTTCAGGTTACAATAATTCTTTTCCTTTCTGGTCACATGATTCAGGGAGCATTGCTTTTCCCTTAGCATTACTCTAGATCCAGGTGGGAGAAGGTAATTACAATATGTAAGTATATTCCCCAGACACAGTTCGGTTTAGAAAAAAGCATTTGATCTAATTTAGTGCAATGAAATTATAGTCCCTAAACTAGATATATTTGAAAGAGTTGCTCTCTTTACTCTGTGATTGCTGAGCTGGTTGTATGTAAGCATAGATCTTTCTGTAATCTGTCAGAGTACTAGGGGACATTTTCCTACCCCACCTAAGTTCTTCTATTACTGAATGATTGAACAAATTAACATCAGGCAGATTAGTAGGAGAAAAGACCAACTTTAATAATATGGAGAATTCACAGAGTTGTAAATTCGAAAGCATAATGGAGTGGACCAGGGATATTTATCCTGCATTTAGTGACCTGGGACATCAAGGGAACAGGGGGGAACTTTATGTGACAGACAAAAAGGGATTACTTTATTTTTACTCAGAATAAAAATGAGATTCTTAGAGAGGATATGTTCACTGACAAAGCTACACTGAATGAGTCCACTAAACTACCATCTGCTAAATTATAGATGGGAGCTATGACTGCTTCTCTAATTAGGAAAAGGGCACACATTTAGGACATGATAATTTCTTCTTTAGGGAAGGGCAAAGGACATAGGCAAAGACAGGGATTGCATCATGGTTTGCTCAAAAACTCTTCATGCCATAATGGTGTGTCTTGGGGAAGTTATTTCTGAGATTCTTAAGGTAATCTGATTTGGGCACCTTCAAATCTTTATCATATGCTAAGAGATCCTGTCCAGGAATGATGGTCTGCAAAAGAAAATAGTGATAAAAGAAGGAAAACAAACAGATTCACTATATCTTCCAAAAGCAGGGCTTCTAAGTGTAAATATTTGTTTTTCCTAAACCATTCTGCAATATGTACCAGGAATTGTTCTAATATATTCTTTATTTCTCTTTGTTCATGTGTGTTCCAGTTTTTATCGTTTGACTGTCTACATAATGCTTCTTTGACCTTTCTCTAATTCTCCAGACTCTTCCTGAATTTTCCCATTCCTATTCCAAAGATAGAGTTGTGTATATATATTCTCTTTTGAACTATCTTATAAAAAGTATATCAAAATTTGTTTTATCCTGAGGCAAGAAGTTGAACTCAAGAGCCTCCCTGGTGGCGCAGTGGGTTAAGCAACGCACTATGAAGCAAAAAAAAAAAAAAAAAAAAATTCATGCAGCCACTGCAGCAGGAGTTAGATCCCAGCCTCTGGCTGGGGAGGTGACCCACATGGTGGAACAGACCTCTCCTGTCTTGTCTGCTGCTCCCCTCAGCAGTGTGTTTCAGCCTATCTGCCTGTTCTGTTCCCCACTCTGTCTCTGATGGATCCTCTCAAACCCCCACACCTCTGGCTTGTACCCCAGTTCTTGTATGCATAAATAAATCTTTAAAAAAAAATTGAACTTAAAAGAACACTCGTGGCAAAGGTAAAGTATATTTGCAAACTTATATATCTGAGAATTTAAGATGCAAAGGTTCAGTTGGTGCCATTTTAAATTTATAGACTTGAACCATAAGCTACAAGAAATTATCTGATTATTTAAAAACTATCCTTTGTTTATCCTTTTTACTATATCTTTGTTGGTTACCCTATCCATATCTTGAACTACAGAGATTGCGAGCTAAAACTGTGATAAGCTCAGGTGATGTTTGAGGTACAGAAATATAAGACAACAGGAAAATAAACTAGGAATATTATTATGGGGTTAAAAAATAAAAATTACAGGTTAACATAGACATAGGTCCTACGTGCCTTCTGAATTGTGCGACTTACTCATTCCCACTGCTTAGCAACATTCACCAGGTGCCAGAGAAAGTGAAATGTATGTCTTAAGCGCCAGAATTTTTTAACACCTTTAAATATACTTTCCAATTCACTAAAAATGCATTAAAAACATGTAAACTGCTACAGTTTGGAATGAATGAAAATTTAATTAATTAAAAGTTGCTTTTTCCAAAAAAAAAACCTTAGTTCATGTTTATAAAACCTGACAACTATCAAGAAGAAAATTTGTAAATGCCAGATTTTTTAAAAAAGGAACAGTGAGATGAGAAAACAATAAGCTAGTATATTGAGTTTGAAATGTATTTTAGCATTTCAGGACAGAATTTTTAAAAATGCTGGATGTTTCAGTTTCAAGTAAAGTTATTAATAGTTTCTTGTCAAAGCTTGTGGCCCTTAATTAGTAACTTCATTTGTAGATATTTATTTGCAATTGTTTTACAAGCTTTCACCCTTTTGTGTTCTATGCACCCACATTAACAATGGAAGTAATCACAGGGGTTCCCCAAGAAACTGACAATGGCTATAAAAATATTCCTCTGGCCCTCCCCTTCACCTCCACCAGCAGCTGATTTTAACAGCTGTCTGTGATCCCTTGCAGAGGTTAATTCATTTAGATTTTGGGACAGCTGCTTGGGGTGGCAAGTGCTTGTGGGGGCCTGGGGAAAGGACAGGCTCTACCTACAGCTGTTCCAGCCATCTAGATTGTCACCAGCTGTACAGGAGTGCAGAGATCCAACAGCCCTTGTTTATGTCTGCTCAGGGGACTCAATCAGATCCACATTTCATTTCCTAAGCATGGTATTGTCACCAGCTCTGCCGGTGGACTGTAGTTGTCAGGAGACTCAATCAGTGAATTCACACAGAAAAATGAGTTTTGTCTCTCACTCTCTCCTTGAAAAATAATGATGCTACATGAAGTAAGTCAGAAAAAGAAATATCAGATGATTTCACTCATACGTGGACTATAAAGAAACAAACCAAACATACTAAACCAAAATAAATCCTAGAATTCTAACTTCAGAATTGAGTCTAGCAGAGGGAGGAGGGTAGCAGGTGTGAAGAAAGAGGGAGGGAACAAATGGGTATGGTGCTGGATTATGGGTGCTTCGGAGGTGACGGTGGTGTGGTAACATGCATTGTGATAGACAACATGCATCTGAACCTAAACCCTCAGATCTTAATTACTTTGCCTACTAAGGTTTCTATATTTCTGTGTAGTTTTAAAATGCTGGGAGAAGTATGCAATGAATCCCCCTGTTAGCCCGGTGGCTCTCAGTCTTGGCTGTTCATGAGTATCAAAAAAGTTCAAGTAATATAAATATCCAGTCTCAGAGAGTCTCATTTCAAAGGCCTGAGGGAAGCCCAGGCAATCAGCTGTCACACAGCTTCCTGTGTGAGCGTCATAACCTGCCTAACTAGTGACACTACATTAACTCAACTTGTTATCTGACGTTGTTTTCGGAACTACCCTGTTGTAGTCTTCGAATCCACAACATCATCCTTCCTAACCCAAAAACTTTGAAAAAATTGTTCTTGTCATGTTCTGCCTTCTTTCCACTGGTATGTCCTTTTCTGACCATCATATTAAGGCATTACCTTTTTTTAGCCAGGATTTATAAGAAGTTAATAATTCTAAAATCAACAAAATTATTTTTCCTTTCTCTTGGTCTTTCTTTTTTCCCCCTTCTTCCTATCATGGCTTGATCTTCTTTAAGTACTCTCTTTTTCCCAAGAAAATGACAATGTTAGCTTAGATAGTATATACAGTTTAAAATAATATTATACTCTCATATAGAATAATTCTCAGAAAAAAATGAAAAAACTTAAGTAATTAAAAATAAACTTCAGTACAAGTAGAGCAGGGGTGTGGTGGGCCCCGGAGAATGCCATGTACTCACCTATAATCTGGGAAAAAGTAAGCACTAATGGGAAATATTTGATATTATGAAGAGAATGGAAAATTTAATAAACACAGTAATTTGGAACTAGTGAAAGATAATTATTGGTTAGTGTTCTTTTCTGTATTTTCTTTGGGCTCTGAAAATAAAGGTATATATCAGTGAAATAAGAATGATTTTAGCTTAATTTCAGTCTATCCTCTCATGTTTCCTTGATCATTCAGCAGTGGCTGGCCTTCCCTGAGAATGGGTCTTGAAGATATAATAAAAATTGCTCTCTGTACTGCCAAAATGAAATGGAGAGTTTACTCTAGGATTCTTGGAATAAAATATCTTTTCCACTTCCACCTAACACAAAGGAAAAAATAGTGTGACAAGTGTTTTCAGTGTTGGAATTAGCTCATGTTTCTGCAAAGATTTGTTTCACAATATAATACTTGAACTGCTCTATTTCATTGTGCTCTTTTTGGGTAGAGTCACATATTCACAAAAATTAGTATTGATTATATACCAGGCAGGCTTCATGAGAATGTCCCATCTAATTCTAATAAAAATGCTGATCAGGTTGCACAATTAAACACATCTTTCAAATAAACTGAAGTCCAGGGAAATTAAATAACTTGTGTGGAGAGAGAATGGCCTTGAAGACTTTCAAATTTGCAGGTACCCTAGTCTAAGCCAAAAAGAGGTGTTTTGACTCAAGAATTAAATATAGATTATTGGTTTGAGATGTCATGTTTGGGTGTAGACTTACCCAAAGACTTACCCAAAGACTGTAGATTTACCTATGTTCTTTAGTGGATTTTGGTGACAAAAATGTGAGTCCTGAGTTCTCAAAATAAAAACCTCAATGCCTCAGCTTTTTAATCAACAATAGTATTCTGAATACTACCTGCTTTATCAATGAATGAATGTTCTATAAGTATCCAATGAGGTATTATGAATAAAACACTCAATTTGAGCTGTCAGAGTAAATATTAAGAAATGAGAATAGTGTTATTATTGTTGATAGTATTTTAGAATTCAGCACCTAGAATAAGTTAACTATATTTTTGATACATAAATTGTTTGATAGTCTTTAGGGCTTACTATTCATTCATTACTCAATACATATTAATTGAGTACGTACAATGGGCCAGACACTATTTTCAGCACTGAGAATACATTAGTGAACACAACAGATAAAAATATCTGTTCTTAAGGATCTAACATTGGTAGACTAATTATCTTGCCTTTCTATTTGCAAAAAGATTCAAACCACTATTTGAGAATGAGCTGTTTAAAAGAAATTCCAGCTTATCTTTTTCCATTCTATTTGATATCAAGTATTTCAAAGAGATTTCTTAATTTTAGCCATAAAGGATGAATTTCAGGCATGAAAAGATTAAGTGTTGCTAACAGCTATCCCAAATTAACCTATTTAAATTTCTTTAGCTTAGAAGAGGTACTAAAAATCAATTAGTACCATATAATGGGGCCTGCATAACTATTTTATTCATTCTCTGGATCTTTCACCTGAAACCATCATGTTTTAAAATATGGAGTCAATTGATTAAGCATGGTACATTCACCTTAATATTCGCAGCACAGTGGAATGTGTTCTGGTAGTTCAGCCAGAAGCAAGACAAAATGAGGCGCTTTAAAGCCAAGTGCCATAGTTGATAGACCTCAGATGGAGTGGCATGTCATTGGTTTGGACTTTTATTGTCCTATTATCACAGCAGCATGGAGAAGGAAGAGTTTAATGGGCAGGGGTTACAGTAAGGAACTAAAAATATGATGGTTAACACCATCAAGTTTTACTTGTTCCTCCTATTTACGGGTCTTTTTTTTTTTTTTTTTTCCTGATGCTGAGGAAACTTGGGGATAGAAAATCTAAAATAATCAGAATAATGTTAAAGGAAATTGTAAAGAATGTTGAGGAGAAATGCCTGGGGGTAAAATCGCATTGTTCTGTATAGATTGGAATTATTTTTTTTTTTAAAAACCAAAAACCATTTTAAAATGTAAACATTCTGGAACAATTTCATCAGATGGCCTCTTACCTGCCTGATCTCCGTGACTCAACTCTACAGAGGTCTTCTGTTCATCATGTACAATGGATGCGTTGGATTCCCTTTCTTAGCCTGTATCTGTGTGTATCGCCATTTCCAGTGGTTGCTAATATCTTAACTGATCAGCCTTTAAAAAGTCTAAATACAGGAAACAATGTTGTAGATTTATTTTGAAAGGAACAAGAGGAAGGGAAAAAAATCAACGTGTTAATTTCAAATAATTTGGGGGTTTAAAGAGCATGTGCATGGAATTCTTATTTGGAATAGCAGCAAGAATGATTTTAATCTGTAGTTGTATTGATTATGCTAGATTTATTTATTTTTTTTAATATATTTTATTTATTTATGCATACAAGAGCTGGGGTATAGGCCAGAGTCCAGGGAGGTGAGAGGATTCACCAGAGACAGAGTGGGGAATAGAACGGGCAGATTGACTGAAATACACTGTTGAGGTGAGAAGCGGGTGAGGCAGGAGAGGTCTGCTGCGCCATGTGGGTCCCCTTCCTGGCCAGCCCATGTGGGCCCCCTCCCTGGCTGGCAGCAGGGATCGAACTCGTGCTGCGGTTTGCTTCATAGTGCATTGCTTAACCCACTGCACTACCAGGGAGGCCCTGATTATGCTAGATTTATATCTGCATATCAACTTTCCTATTTTCCTTACTCTGCCACACGACATTGTCTTATCTGAATTACTTGCATTTGGCTTCTTGGTGGAGTTGGCCAGTGAGGACTCTTAGCAGAAAATAAGTAGTCAAGGTCACTTCCTGGCTCCCTCATTGGGAGATGACCTCATTAAGGCTTTGAGGGAGGCACTGTCTACATCACCTCATTCTTTTTGGGTTTCACTAACACTACCTCCTCTTCCCTTCTGGCCTACACATATAGAACACTTCACTGTTTGTTTCCCTACACATCTTTAAATTAAACTTCTGATTTCAGAATTATTTATTGTCTGCCCCTTTCCCTGCCCTCTCTCGCCTTTTACCTTCATCTTCCCTTTTCAGTGATCTCCAGTTTTAGTCCAACGTTCATCGCCCCCTGCTCAGGTGCTATGCACTGTAGCCTTGGGGTGTACATCATGATAGGTCTCACAAACCTTTTCGATGCATACATATTTCCAGTGATACTTTGTTCTTGTGTATGTATGTAATCAATGAGGCCTGAGGATAAGACTTCCATTGCATGGCTCATAGACAGACTTAGAGGAATCTTCAACTTTCTTGCTTTAGGATTAATTCAACTTTTTGAAGTGGCTGTACAAGTCCTTGTAATATCTATCCCTCACCAGTTTCATCTTATCAACCTGTCTCAGCATGAATGGTGGTTACTTGAAACTTTTTTTGAGTTCTTTGAACACCTCTCTGCTTTCATCCCACTCTTTTCCTTGCTAGAGGTGCTCTTGTTGGTATGTTCTTTTTCACTTTGATAAATCCTAGGCAGACTTTGGATCCTTGAGATGTAAGATAGTCTCTCCATTCTTTACTCTTTCAGTATCTTGGGATTTCCCTGGGAATCCCTATCAGTTTTGTGTATGTGCTTGTATCCTAAATGCCAGCTTCATCTTTTGAGATTCTCCTTCCTCTGATATATTTGGGGAAAAAAGGAACGTTTGGCTTCTGGTCATTCTGAATCTACCCACTTGGCATCCACACTGCCACATCATGGACTTTTCTATTACACGCTTAGTCATGTTTTGAGTATTATTTGCTTTGCCTCCCCTTGGGGACTCTGGGTTCACTGTCCCTCAATACTTGCTGCTAGTTGTGGCAGAGGTGCTGTGAGAGAGGCCATGATGATTCTCTTCACTGACCTTTAACCTAATTACCCACAATTCTACAAACAAAAGACTGTTCATGTGTGGCTGACTTTACTGGAGCGTTAGGAATTACTAAAATAAATTATAGTGGTAGAAAAACATCTTGAAACTAATAGTGAAAACAAAATAATTCTGAAAGTTGCAGAGAAAATTTTTCACATAGTTCTTATGGGTAACTACAATTCCTAACCCTTTTTTCCAGTCAGAAGTCTGCCCTCCTTCATCCTTGGAGAATAAGATCTTCAGCCTATCCTGGGGTAAATTTTGATTTATTTGGTCAGCTTCTTACTCAGAAGTGTTGATCTTGCTTATAGTTCTTATCTATTCACAGTTTAGCTAAGGCATGCAGTTAACCACCATGGGATGTTTCTAAAATATGAGTGCTGTTGAAAATAAAATTGTGGTGGCATTTTATAAGAACACTGAAAAAGGCATTTGTTCATTTCAGACTTTGTACTCTATGAATGAAAACCTGTTTCTTTCATTTTTAAATCTCTGAGTAGGAGCTGTTAGAACAGCTATGTGTGTGTGCACATCACATACATATATACACATCCTCCAGGGAAATCAATAATCTTGTAGACTTAGCTTATATCCATATTAAGGAATGAATTCTTTTCCCTAAGTCTAACTTAATCTGTATAGTTTCCTCACTTCTTAACAAGATGACAGTTCATGCAGATAGATGATACTATTCCTTTGTTTACTCTCCTGCTTTTAGACCATGCTCAGAATCTTATCTGCACTTAAAAAGCTGAACCTGTTGTCCTACCTTATCCTACAACAAATTCATGTACTCTTTAGAAAAAACAGACAAAATTACCAATTGTGGGGTGCTTTGAAATGATAGTTTTCCCTGTACCTTCAGCCAATTTAAATTCCTGAGGAGGGAGCTGTTTCCATTAGTCTCTCTAATAGGATTTGGGAAAATCCAAGTATTTGTCTTCTGCTATTTAAGACATACCTTTCATGAGGGATCTGGGAGGGAGATTGTTATTCCATCAGCACATGGGCTAAAACTACTTAAGGTTTGTATCCTGTGCTCAGATTTAAGCTCCCAAAAGCACAGATGGTGTCTGTCTTACTCATAACCTAGGACTCAGGGCTAGCACAGTACCATGCATAAAATAGGCTCTCAATGAGGTGAATAAATAGAGGGATAAAGAAAAGAAGGTTGGGTCTAGGAGGAACTTTAGAGTTCCTTTAAAATGGGGTTACAAAGCCATACAGAGGATAAAAAACTCGCCACATAGGTAAAGAGTTGAATGCTTTGTAAGTGGAACATAATTTTCACAGCCAAAGCTTAGGCCACTACATTTTGACCAACGCATTATCTCATTAAATACTCCAGCAATGATACATGGGACTATTTTACCCCAAAAAAAGAGGTTTAAGAAGCTACTCTTAGGTCTGTTATATTGAATGTATAGGGAGATTTCAGTCTCCCACTGCATTTAAAATAATCAAGCTGATGACTCAGGTGTAGGCGGTAACATTAGCAGTCACTTACACTACCAGATTGGGGAAGAGGAGGAGGGTTTCTCAGGGGGTAAGGCTAGAATTCAGTTACGGCTGATGAGAGTATAGAGAAGAGAGTTTTAGAAAGAGGGATTTATAAGTACAAAGATGTTGAGAAGGGAACAAACTTGACTAGGTCAAGGACCAGCAGATGTGAGCTGAGTATAGTGTAGTAGGCAGGCTCTGACCACCCCAGGGTTTTGTGAACCAAAACAACATCAGGGTTTGAAGCCAAAGGCAAGAGCCACAGATAGGGGAGAACTATTGTATGATTTTTTACATTTTAAATTCATTTTGGCCAAGGTGTGAGGAAGGGGAATGCTGCCAGGGGAAAGAGCAGATGGACTATGGTAAAGTCATTGCAGCAGATAGCTTGAGTCCTGGGTGTTGCCTTTGGCTGGGGAGGTTAACTGTCTCTATCCTTATCATCTGTCTGGATCTGACTCGAAATACTTTCTTCTCTAGTTGTGTGTGCTTTTAAACATTCAGCCTTATATATGATTGCCTGACTCTGTTGTACATCTTCCGACATGACTGTAGATTCCCTATTAACCTTTGCATCTAATGTTGAAACCAGTACAGGCCCTTGCTCAGGTCAGGTACTTAGTCAACTTTTATTTTAATGAGAATGAGCTATTTTATTAGAGATTCTGATGTAGAAAATGAATTTCATGGCATGTTCATAGGAACTGACTACACTTTGCAGTGTTTGCCTGAGAGATCTTTATTCTTGTGTTGTCTACAGCACCTTATATTTTCTGCCATATATTATGCCTAGTTGCTTCCTTATTTTATTTCCCCTACTAGATCATGAGCTACTTGAAGGCAAAATTATTGCATTTTGTTTATCATTTCATACCTCAGTTAACATAGGGGATGTTCAATATATATTTAGTGAACAGGTTAGATCTAGGGAAATATTTTTTTCAATTTATCTCAGTTGCAACTAGAATAGCACACTGCTCTCTTATGACTAGGGTATAATCTCATTCACGAAACTAGAACATCTTGTGGATTTCTAATAAATGCTCAGCTATTTGGTTATGACAAAAGAATGGGCAGCACAGTGAACACTGGAAACTTGAGGAAGACCTGGCACTGGAAGCTGTTTTTTTCAGTTGCCGTTCTTTTCCTTATGTGTACATAGTTTGCTTTCTTTTAGTTCTGATTCTTCATGTGTTGCCTGTTCTTGTGTTAGTGATAGTCAATTGAAGTAAAAGTAGCACGTTTTGTTTGCAGATTTGTTTATTGAAATATGGTTCATGAGTTGTAGGGACAGTTGAAGAGTTAACTGGGGATAGGAGGGAAATGAATAATGATGTGGGTAAATAGGACTGGAACAAAGGTTTTCAGGATAGTCCACCCTATCCTGAACCCTATCCTGAACCCATGAGTGAACCTAACAAGACTGGTCTTCTCTTGACTTTGGTCCTTCATCTTTCTTTACACATTAATATGACAGAGTATTAGGAAAGAAATGAGTGGGTGATAGGAGTAAAAATTATCACATTTGCTGATTGCCTACTTAGAACTAGGGTTTTAATGAACTTTTTTTTTTTTTTTAACATATAATCCCATTTAATCCTCACAGAAACCTTATGAAAGAGGTTGTTATTATCACACTCATTTTACAAATGAGGGAGTTGAGGTACAGAGGTAGCTCATTAATGAAACTGGTTCAAGGTCAAGGAAAATTGAAATGAAATTTCAAGAGACGGAGTCCATGTCAAGTAATCTCATGGGAAGTTGGAAAAAGAAATAGGTTATAGATTCCAGAAGAATACCTGAAAATTTATTTCCTTCTCCTGGATCTCTTCCCTGAATGAAGTCAGTCAGTAAACATTGAAGTCATGCTGTAGTTTTAGTGAAATGAGAAAATTCTTCAGGTAGCAGTATTTCTATTCTACTCTATAAATTACAAAGGTCCTTTCTGAGTCAGCCTGTTTAAAACATGTTGACTTACCCGTCTTGTAAAATGTTTATAGATATGATTTGCTACAGAGAACTATTTTAAAGACACCAGACACTGTTGTGGACTATTATAGCAGCTAACTATAAATTGGTTACTAGGGGTATGCAAATTAGAGCCTTTGAGGGTACAATTGTCACAAAAAAAAAAAGGAAGATAAACCATATGAAAGTAAAAAAGAGATATTTAAATAGCAAATTTGACAGGAAACAGGGCATTTATACAGCAGTCTAAGAAAATCTATCCTGGGAGCAAAATTTATTATAGCTGAACTAGGCCAAATGCAAGCATACCGTTGTCTTAAAAACATTAAAAGAACTAAGTCAAATAAAAATGAAGACAAATATGTATACAGAGAAGACATACATCTCAGTCATGTTGGCATTCTTGTTCTGCAAAAGCTGATTAGGCACAGATTTAACAAGCTAAAGTGAAATGGGGCCTAAATTCACAACATATTCTAGATTTACAGTAAAATAGCTTTCTAAATGTTAAAACTCCTTTAGAAATACAAAACAAAAAAATCTGAGACAGAAACTGCTCACTCTTTAGCATGAATAAGAGGAAATAATTCATTGATTAAGAACATAAGCACAGGAATGAATGTGAATGTTTGAAAATGTATAGCATTTAGAATTTAGAAATTGAACTATAGGTTGAGGATTTGGGTGGCACAAAAATATTTCCTGAAATTGCTTACTACTTAGTTGTGTTATTAACACCATTTGAAATTTGGGAAAATTAGGATGCAAAGAGTTTTAAAAAAGAGAGGGAGGGAAATTTTCCTTACATGCTAAAGGTGATATATGATAGAGTCTGACATTTAGACAGATATAGTTCTTTATACCTTACAACATTTTTCTTTAATTAATCTCAAATGAACTACAGGTCAGTCTGTTGAAGTCTGTGTTACTGAGAGAGGTTGGACCCTTGTAGAAATGCAAAGTCTCAGCTCAGCAATGAAAAGCAGAACTTTTCTATTATCACTGATAATAGATCCTAGCTGACATTGGATTGAGAAGGGAAAACAAAAATTGACAAGTGGATTTTAATCATTTGTGATCACTTTAGGGGAACAAATTCTATAATTTTTCAGTTGTTATTGAAAAATCTTGAAAACCTCAGCATCCAGCTCATACATGTCTTCCAGGGTTGCTAAAAAATATTTGCAGTTGAAAGAAATGTACCCTGATTTCTCTTCTTCACACCTCCATACTCTATATACCTCTGCCTGCTTATCAAAATTGTGTGTGTGTGTGTGTGTGTGTGAGAGAGAGAGAGAGAGAGAGAGAGAGAGAAAGAGAGAGAGAGAGTATTGAAGGAGGAAGAAGGGAGCAATGAAGGAGTTCTATCTCTTGATTACCTATTGTGCCCTCATCTAAATGTGGTTCTACAGATGGCTTCCCAAAAATTGATTTACTCCTTTAGCAAAATTATTCTTCTGTTAATGTGTCATGCAAGAATTCCCCTTGCTTAGTTCCTTGGATAATATTCTGTTGAGTCAGTCATCCTCAACTCCACTAAAAGCAATCCACTCTTCATTTCTCTGCTGCTGGGGTTCTCTCATTTCACTTAGTTTCCTCTTGAAAAAAAGTCTAAAGAGAGCTAAACCCTTGGCAGCAGTACATGTCTGGCGCTCTTAAACACTCATAGTTTTGCTGCATTGATTACTATTAAAAATCACATCTTCATGTTACCATGTTGTTATTTAAAAGTTCTTACTAAGCTCAGAAGAGTCAAATTACATATTATAACCATTGCTTGATTTCTCAATAAGTTCCTAAAAATATTTTGTTAATTTTTACCCGTTATCTCTCAAATTTATTTACTCAGTCTTTGGACATATTTTCTGCTTTTACCCTCCCTTTGGAACTTTAAGGGTACTTTTGGAGAGAGGAAGCTTATACTTGCCCCACTATGAAGCACTTGTTGTGAAAGTCTCTTATTTGGGGTTTAAATACAAAGGTCTAGTAATTTTCATTCAATTATTTGAACTCTGCCACCAAACATTGGATATTGGAGAGGACAAAGCAGAGGAGTCAGGTGTGGCTGTATTAGTTCTTACTACCTATGCTTCATCATTTGGCAGTCTTAGGGTCTCTGACAATTAAGCCTATGGCACCACCTTGACTGACACTTAAAATATGTTGCTCTTCACTTAACTAGCAACTTAATTTTAGTTCTGAGCATTTGTCAGAAAAAAATAATTTTGAACTCACTGGTTCTCAGTATTTATCAAAACATAACCTAGCAAACAATATCTTGGGGGGTTACCTGATGTATGTAGATTCCTATCTTTTTCTAGATACTCTAAAATCTGCATGCATATGAAACCAGATAGCATGACTGTTGGTTATACATTTTGCTGCTTGATTTTTTTAAAAAGATTTATTTATTTATGCATACAAGAGCTGGGGTACAGGCCAGAGGCATTGGGGGATGAGAGGATTCACCAGAGACAGAGCAGGGAGCAGAACAGGCAGATTGACTAAAATACACTGCTGAGGGGAGCAGCTGGTGAGGCAGGAGAAGTCTGCTGTGCTATGTGGGTCCCCTCCCTGGTCAGAGATCAAACTCATGCTGCTGTGATGTGGATGCTTCACAGTGTGGCTCTCAACCTGCTGCGCCACCAGGGAGGTCCCCGCTTGGTTTTTATTAACAAAATAGTTGCTGATGTCTCAGTGGCAAAGTTTGACTATATCAAATAATGAATGATGATATAGGAAAAATCCTTCTGAAAATTGCTGTTAGAGTTCTTGTGAGGTATTGAAAATTTTGTCCTCTTTACATTGACCCATGTAAGATCCTACTCTGTGATCTTGAAATTGTTGATCATCACCCCAATAATTCTATATGATAAAACAGCTTCCAGTTGTGCCATGATATCATTCTCAGCAGACACAGGAGTCTCACAGAGGCCTCCTGCTCCTATAAACATATCCTGCTGCCTGTCCACCATATGAAAGAGGCTGCCTTGTGTTAAGTTTCTCAAAAACTGACTCCATGAAAATGATGCAAAACCAAGTGATTTATGGTAAGGTGTCTGCAAGGAGAAACTAGTGAAGAAGTAGGAGAAGCTAGTGAGGAAGTACAGAGGAGGGAAAGCAGCTTATCAAAGGGGTAACGTTAGGCAAAGCAGAAAGGACCATCACAACTTATTCCCACCGGGAAGCTCTGGAAACAAATTAAACCCTGGAGTTTTTCCTGGTGAAGTAAGGGAGCCGACTCATGTCCCTGTACCAGTGGCTAAAGCTGTCCCCATGGGACACATGCCCCCAGACATACCCAGCTCTGCCAGGTGACTCCACTAACCCAAGGGCTAGCCTCTGAAGAGCTACAGGTGCCAGTCATTGTAAGAAAAGACAGAGGACTAGGGTTGGGGCACCAGACTCTAGGCAGAGCACTGATGACATCTGCTGACCATGGCAATAATCTCCCCTTAAGAGCATCAGGACAGATCCCATCCTGAGTTCTCTCTGTCTCTCCCAGGCCATTCCTGGAATGCTTCTCATCAGCATATTTTCTGTACTTATCCTACGATTCAAACTTGTCTCCTTCCCTAGTCACTCTGTGACTTTCCACTGTATCTCTGCAACTTAGCGGAACATGTATTCCCAACCTCATCCTTAAATATCCCCTTTACTGTATTCCTCTAATTTACAATTAGTCTTCATAATGAAAACTGTCATTCCTATGGGTTTGTTTCCAGGAGGTATTTTCATTGGTGACTGTTACTCTGAACCAGAGGTTGATAGGATTCTTGTTGCTGCCCTTTGTTAGTTTTCACCATGTCTTCCCTTTTCCTGTTTTCCCCCTGATTCTTTAAATAGTATGTCATTAGATTTGACCACTTCACTTCTACCTTGTTATGATTTTCTTTGATCATGTTGTTCAGTGGTGCTAAAGCTAAGGAAGTTTTATACATACTGAAACCTGAGCCTCGGTCAGAGCTCCTACCCAGGCCAGCCTCTTATTAGGACTTGTAGAAGTCCTTTGGGTGATTTAAAGGTGCAGCAAAATTCCAGAGCCAACTTCTCATTCATTGGAGATTTTTAGCACCCGACTCTGCCAATAATTTGTCACTGTTCTCATTGATTTCAAAGTCCATGTTTCTTAGTTATTCTCCTCTGCATCAGACCCAATCTCTCCCCCATAATGAATATTTATGTTTTGAAACACATACTGTTATACTCCTTTTACTATCTTGAAATGAATTTCATAGATAATGTCACCTACTAACATCCACTATATTAGAAAGTCAATATAATTACTGAGCTGTAATATGAGCAAAAATAATGTATGGATAATATATATTTAATATATCACTGCTCAAGCACAACTGTACTAGAAGGTATAAAGAAATAATCTTGCAATAAATATATAATTACAGACTAAAGTGGTTAAGTTATAACGAAGAATTAAATGCTGTGCTGTCAGTAACATAATTTTTCTGAAATGATAAATTACTTTGATAAATTTCCAAATAAATTCATACAACCTTTGATTTGCATGGCATTTACATTTGTTGAAAATATGAGCTGCATGTTAAAACTGTACTATTCAAAAATACTTTATGTTAAAATAGCTCTAAACTCAGATC
The DNA here is from genome assembly GCA_019455555.1 of Galemys pyrenaicus. NCBI lineage: Eukaryota > Metazoa > Chordata > Mammalia > Eulipotyphla > Talpidae > Galemys > Galemys pyrenaicus. The sequence continues at coordinate 1,828,550 of JAGFMF010011573.1, forward strand.
AAACTAATTTCCTTGCTCACTTATGTGAATGTCCAATCAGGCATTTCAAAATCTAATGGCACATGAAACAATTCTTTGGTAATTGTGAACATTCAGGATACAGGAGGATGTCTAGTATCTGCAGTTCCTGCCCACTAAATGTCACTAACATCCTCCTAATTAGCAGAGCCAAAACCACAGTTTCTAAAACACCTTTTAGGTGAAGGCATTACAAAAATGAGAATCGCTGATACTGACAGTTCAGTTTCCCTTGCTTCTCAGTTCTTGAATTTCCTTGCTTCTTCCAGCCTTTCCTTTATTGGACAGTCTTGCTCTTCCTGAGCAGCGTGTTGGTCAGGCATATCTGGTTGATATGGGAGACTTTACCCTGGTGAAGTGCATACAGGTAAGTGAGAATAGTTGCAGCTTAAAGAGCTACAAGCTACCTGGGAATAGCACCAGCAGGAAGGGCGAGAGTGTCCTTAAGCTTGCAGGTGCAAGGGTAGAGAATGCTGCAATTGAATCTCTGAGAAATATCTTAGGGATCCACAATAAAGGGCTTCTCCACAGCAACTAGAAACCATTTTTGGAAAAAGGTGGGACAAATATTTTTGTGGTTTCTTTGCTCCTTCTAACCTGCTGATGTCTCCCATCTGCTAAGTTCTCAGGAGACAATGAAAGGAATCTGGGTGATGACTATTCTCTAGAGGTCAGCCTCTTGGGACAACAAGCAAAGGATAAAGAATAGAGATTAAATAGTTTGAGTGTTCAGGGTGAACAAGTTATCCAAGTCTGCCTGGGACTTTTTGGTTTAAGCTCTTAGAATCCTGCATCCTGGAAAAACCCTCATTCCTGAGCAAACTGGAATGACTGATATCGCCTTTTTGGGGATGAAGTGTAAGAGAAAAATAACTCATCAGCCAGATTTTTGAAATTCCTGTAGCTCGGGTCTTTAGGTATGGTCTCTTCTATGCTTTCTCATCTAGGGATCTTACATTAAAAACTATACAAATATTTATGGCATATTTGTGACTTCAGTCCTGCCTTCTCTCTTCAAACCTAGTATAACTTCTTTAGACACCTTTTAGATATATCAAAATCAGTGTTTTAGTTTTTCTTCTTAAGCTTGCTCCTTTCCCAGGCATCTTCCTCTCAATAAATAGATCCACCTCTGATTTGCTCAAGGAAAGAATTTAGGAGTCTTCTGAGAGGATGCTCTCTTCCTCACACTACACATCCAATCTGTGCACAAGCCCCCTTCACAATACATTCCAAGTCCAACTACTTTTCATCACCTTCATTGTTGTCACTGTTGTCTAAGCCATTGTATTTTTTAATTGGAATAAATTTCTAGTTGATTGCCTTGCTTTGTCTTGCCTGTCTACAAGTCCATTCTGCATATGAAAGCTAGAGGGATCTCTTTAGAATATGTTGACCTTAAGCAAAAGCAAGCAGTTATTTCAGCAAAATATGGGTTTATTTGGAAATAAAACGAAAAAGAGAGCAGATTTGAGAATGCATTCAAACCCATGTGAACTACTTCAATCTAAGGCTAGAAATTCCTTCTATTATCTCTGGAGGACCTCACCCTCAGTGCTGCTTATGGGGAACACAGCATCACTGCCTGAGGGAGATGCAAGCCATGTGGGTCCTGTAATTCACTGCATTATGCATGTCTGGACACTCTTTTTAGCCTCTTGATCTCATTTAAATGGGGTTTCTGTATATTAATGTTCACATATATAAATTAGATTATATTATTCCTTGCCTAAAATCTTTAATGGCTTCCTGTCAAACTTAGAATAAAATCTAGTTTGTTCACATGACTGCTCAAATAATCACCTCCTCAAAGATGCCTTTGCTGGCCACCTGATCAAAAATAATTACAACTCTTCTTGTAGTCACTCTCTATCCCATACCTGATGTTTCCCCTGTCATTTTTCCTACCTGATACTGTAGTATATATTTGTATGCTATCTCTCTCCCCCCAAGTATGCAAATCCCAAGAGCCAGAAATTTTCTCCATCTGGTTTACCTTGGAACTGGTAGCTCATCAAACTGTATTTTCGTCTTTCACATAGTAGATACTCAGTTAATATTTGTTGAATAAATGAAGTGTTAATTTGAAATTATAAGAATAACTTGTGAAACAGATTGCATTTCCTTCTTTCTGTAAGATGCTATAAAATATGCACAGATGAATGTTTGACTTTAATAAAGAGAACTTTGAAGCACAGTTTTCTGTATTAACCTCACTCGGGTTTATCTTATCTTTCCTACTTTTATTTATACTTCATCTGATTTCCTTTACCTTTAAAATCTAAATTTATTCTCTTGTATGCATATTTTGGTAAACTACCTTAATTCCTCTCTAGATTAAGGTATACCTAAATGATAAGATATTAATATTATTGTGAATAATCATTAGATAATATATGAAAATTTGATAATGGAATAAATGGGCACACCATTGACACCAGCAGTCCCTTTACATTCAATTCACTCTTAATCCAGTTGCAAGATTAATATTCCTAAAAGAAAAAAAAATACATCTGTTATATTTGTAACCTCCCAACATGTGTTTAAATCCCCTTTGTCTCCTTTCACTATTCTGATACATCCAAATACCCAATTAGTGTTGAGGCTCTGCCTTGCAGTCTTAAGTTCATTTGTATTACTTTTCACATCAGACTTAGCTCTGCAGGTTTTGAATCAGCATGGGCCAAGTCAGTATCAGTTGTGCAGAAGTGTATAGCACTTTGCCTTCTTAGCACTGGAGTCAGTATATGGTCATGTAGCCTGGGGCAGGGCTCCTCCCTCTTAATTGGTTACCAGAATATCAAAAGCCTTAACTCCAGGGGCAAAGCTGAACTCCGAGGGTGAGATGATAGATAGTAGATAAGTCTTAGAAAAATCATTACTGTCTAGTTTTAGGATGGCTAAGGTACCTCCTAACACAACCCTTCCTGATGGGCTGATAGTTATGCAGGTTAAAATGTAGGTAAGCCTCTGATAGTAATAAAAAGAAAATGAAAGTATTAGTATGAAATTTTAAGGCATTTATATTATTTCCACATACATGAACTTATTTGATTTCTATAGTACAGTTTTGAGGATGTTAGATATTACTAATTTCCATTTTAAATCTGAAAGGAGGCATTTAAATATGTTAAACAAGCTGCCAGTGTCTCACAGTTAGGGAGGGAGTAAATCCTAGGTTCTTGGTGTTTTCTTCTTTGCTTTTCCATAAAATCTCTCAGTGTTCTTCCCCTGAACTCTTGTTTTACTTCTTCAATTATTGTTTGTTCTGGATCCACATGTAAATTCTCAGATTCTTAGTAATTCATTCTCTGATTTCTAAAACACAGAAAAATCAGTTTGTTAGATGTTTTTATGAACTTCTCTGCCCCTTGAGAGTTTCTGTAATGTCTAACATTTAAATCCCAATTTATGGGTAGAAATCTTTCCGTAATTTCTGAAAATTCTCAGCAGAGAATTTTGCTTCATTCTCCCTTTGTCATGCATGTGCTAAGTTTCATCTGCCCCAACACACACACACACACACACACACACACATCAGCAGCAGCCAGCACTTTGTGAGTTGTGTAGGTTTTCATGCAGACTTAGGGACTCTCTACTGAAATCTCATCTCATGTTACATATCCTTTACTTCACATCCATTTTCTCCTATTTTCATCTATCCTTTCCCTTCCCTTTCTCTCCCTCTTCTCTCCTGTCTTCTTTCCCCTTTCCTTTTTCCTCTCTCTCTGGCAAACATGTTTTCATCTTATCTCAAGAAATAGTTTTACCCATACTTCTTACCTTCTATTCTAAGTAAGGTTAACTCTAAGTTACAACATTTGTTCTTCCCATTATATATGCATCTTAAAGTTGACCACATTCATTAACTCTAACAAGAAAAATATGGCGATACTGAGATTTAAGGGAACTGAAAATCTATAGGTGCTGCAAGAAGCATTACTCCAAAATATGAAGGCTAAAGAATAGCCAGAATTTTTACTTATTTAAGGTCTATTAATCTAGGCATTATTGAAGTCCTTTAAATTTCCACAAAATATTGCATTTACTGTAAAACTGATATTTTCAAAATTCATGTGGTTCCTTGTACCCATACTCTTCCTGTAATATAAAGAACACTGAGGCACAGTGGAGTGGCTCCTGCAGAGGCACACAATTTACTGGAGATGGAACGTTGCCTAGCTTTGTAGTCAGTTGTTTACTTGTTGTAGTTAGGTCACTGAGCTGTCAGATGTAGTCACTCGTAAGGCTCTGAGCTGAATGAGAAAAAATAATTTCTCATTCAAGTAGCCGTAGAATCACACATATTTCTATACATAAATAACAATATCTCCTAAGTGTCAAATTCTTCTCAAATACGTCTTATATTGTTGGGGAATTTTAAATTTTGTTGCTAACAAAGGTCAAGGAGCTCCCCATCAGGTATTTCTGGCTTTGCATTTGATGATCAAAGAATGACAGTCCCAAAATGATGGGCTAGGGAATCCGTCAAATGCTAGGAAGAAGTTAATAGCTATAATAGGTGGACTGTGTGGAATGAAAAAGAGACCGATGTGTGAAAAAATATTAGCATAAATGTCTCACCAAAACAACCTGTGATCTCACTTTCTGTTTTCTGTTGTATAAACACTATTAATATTGCTGTAAAATTATGACTATGTGCAGTCAAACTGTGGTACTGTTTCTTGGCTATGTCAATTGTTTTATAAGAAGTGCTGAGGAAATGGCCTGGACTGTGTTTTCCAAACTTGCTGGATAATATTGTTTCAAATGGATGACTTTTATGATCTTTCAACTCTTGGAATCACTGTTCTATTGTTTTTTGGCTTATTTTTTGTTTAAGAATCATCTCTGTGAAGGGAAAGGAGAGAACTTTTAAAAAATGTATATATATTCCTGAAGCTTATCCCTAGATACTCTTATTCAGGAAATCTGTGATAGTGGTTTGATATCTATGCTTTCATAAATGCTAGTCCACAGGCTATACCAAATTAAACATTAATGTTTGCTTTGGATTTAAATGTACATTTATAAATATAACTTTCCCCTGGGGACTCACAATAAATCATTTCCCTAGATCTGTCTTATTCCCCAAACACTTTGAAAACATTAGCTTTAAATAGTAATTTTATTTTCTTCCTTCATCAAAGTGTGTTTTCTTTTGTTTGATATTCTTTAAATTAGAATAGTAATGTATACTTCTGTTTAACAATTAAATACCACAAACAGGTTTGGAGGAAAGTTTATTACAAACCAGCAGTACTCCTTACTTTCTGTATGTACCCCTTTGTCACACAGTGGGAAGACTCGGGGGTCAAGATTAACATTTTGATATTATCATGATATACCTTTCTCTTTGTTCATTCAAATATACACAAAAATAATATACATAAAAAATCTTGAAGACATTTTCATGTATCAGTAGATTTGCTCCAATTTTTTTCTCCGAACTATTGATTCATGTATCCATAGAATCACTCATATTTCTATACATACATAAAATATCTCTGAAGTGTCAATTTTCAGAAATCACTGACAGTGAGGAATTTCACTAGTATGTATTTTCAAAATTTGTTTCTCTTTACACTCATTGTCCACACAATTCTATAATCTGTTCCACTCTTCAAATATCTACCTATCTTTCTATTTTTAAGGTCTGAACTGAAGATATATGTATCCCTTGGTTTCATTCTCTTCTAGAGAAACTTAGTAGTAGTAATCTTTATCTCCACTCTCTGCTTTCCACTTTTGTCAGTTTCCTTCTCAATCTTTCTTTCCCTCTCTTTTGACATTTCCATATTAGTTTACCATATTCAACCTGCCCATGCTTGCAAGCATGTTAGAATTTCCTGCAGAATTTTTTATGACACATATTCGAGGTCTTCATATCACCTGAACCAGACTCTACAAAAGTAGGGTCCAGTGTCTATTTAAAAAGTAATCCATGTGATTATGATGCAGGGAATTGTTGACCACCATGTAGGATGTTTTTTCTAGCTACTTTAATGTTAATTCTGCACTGTATTGCTTTCAATATATATTTCGATTTTGTTACTTCTGCTCTTCTGAGTTATTTTTTCATATATGCCAATTCTATTTAATGGTCTTTCTTGTTACATCAGCTACATACATTTCATACATCTATGAAACTATGAAACTTTCTTCTCTGTTTACAGGCAGGCTTTTCATCTAAATCTTAAATAGATTAATTTCTTTATTCATACAATATTCTTTATTCATGAAGTTTTTCCATAGGCTTCTAGATTGGAAAACACCTAGCCAAGTCCATATACATTGGACACAGTATATTCATTTGCTTTGATCCTTTTTACTGTGTATCTTTGTGCTGCCAGATTCTCTTTGTAAGAATACATAATGGAAACCAGTTGTTCTGCCCAGTTCTTAGTTAAATTTCTATTTTATAAAATATTTTATTTACTACTTCTTTGACATAGGGAAAGAGATTCTTTTTCTTTGATTACTTATTCTTTTAAAATATATGAATACATGACTTTTTCCTAAATAATGTACTAGATGAAAATTCTGTCTCATAAATTTTTTAAAAAGATTTATTTATGTATACAAGAACTGAGGTACAGGTCAGAAATGCAGTAGTGAGAGGTGTCACCAGAGATAGAGCCGGGAGCAGAACAGGCGAATCTACTGAAATACACTGCTGAGGGGAACAGCGTGTGAGACAGGAGAGATCTGCTGCTCTATGTGGATTACCTCCCTGGCCAGGGATTGATTGAACTTGAACTCCTGCCATAGTGGCTACAGATAGCTTCATAGTGCTGCGCCTTAACCATTTGTGCTACCAGGGAGACCCTCAGTCTCTCAGGAACATTGAGTGTTCCCTGGACTTTTCCTTTCTCTGTCCTTACCTATTACTGACAAGATTCTGGGCTATACTTGTTATGGCCCATTGTGGTCTCATTAATGGATGGGGGGTGAACTGATAGGTGTTAGAGGCATGGAAGGAGAAACCAATTTTTGTTCTCTCAGAGACTATATCTTATATGAGGGAGATCAGTTGTTCTGTCCCCAATTCTTTGATATTAGAGGTCCCAGAAGAAATAATTTTTCTTATTTGTTTCATCTCTAATGATGTAATTGATTTAAGGTCTAGATCAGTATCTTTAGAAAGTGCTAGCTGAAAAATATTAATTTAAAATGTTCTGGTAACCACATTAAAAAAAATGAATGAAAAGTGAAATCAACCTTATTCAACAAAGTACTTAAAAATACTATCATTTAGACATATAACCAATACAAAAGTTTACTAATGAGATATTTTACATTCTTATCTGTTGTGTATTTTATACTTCCAAAACATTTCCAATTCTGGAATTTTAAAAATTTATAATCAATTCAACAATGCAATTTTATAAGAGAATTTCCTCTCATGGTTTAGCAATTTTCTGTATAGGTAATTTAACTTCTCCTACAGTTATGATTTTATGTCTTTCATTGTTTTTATGAAAATTTCTGAGAGCAGTTAAGCTGTATAAATTAAACACAGCTAACTAGCCATTATACCTCCTGGAGGAGAGGTTACTTAAAAGAATAATTAACTTTATTGTTTTAAATATTCAAAGTACAGTATAAATTAATTATAATGTAGCCCCCCTCAGTTATTTGCCTTACTGTGGTTAAAAGCAGTTCTGATAAGAACTACTGATTTGTTTATGTTGTAAAGTGTGATTAACTATATACATTGTTGATATTAGGCTTCTATGACACTTCTTAGAAATATTTAGAATGTTTCATCTCTGTCTGTGAAAATCCAAATATTCCTATTTTCATATGATAACATATGACAAAGAAATTGGACTTTTTCCTTTTTCTAGAACATCATCTTCCTTATTCCTAAGCTGCTTAGTATTCTTTATTATTGCCATATTCACCAAAGTGAGATGCAGCTTTAGAGGGAAGAAAATAAAGGATCATTACATCTGCTACTATATGGTATCTCCTTTATATTTTCATCTGTTAAAATCCGCATATTTTTGGACTTTTAAATAACATCGTTTTTTTATTTTTATATTTTTTTTTCTTACAGTGTTTGCTTTCTTTTCTAGGTGTAGTCCCTACAGAATTCCTACCACCAATTCACCCACCCATGCATGTCACCATTGTCCCTTGTGCTTTTCTCATCCCTGCCTTAATATCAGTCTCTCCCTCTTCCCTGCAGAATGTCTGTTTTGTAGTTGTCTGTTTATTTTTGTATTGTTGTGTTGTTTTTTGTTGTTGATGTTACTTTTTTCCTTGATCCTCTATATTCCTCCTATAAGTGAGACCATCCAGTATTTTCCTTCTGACTTATTTCACTGAGCATAATCCTTTCAAGCTGCATCAATGTTTCTATAAATGGCTACAGTTTATTCTTTTTTGATTGCTGACTAATATTCCATTGTGTATATAAACCACATCTTGATCCAGTCTAGTTTTGGGCATTTGGGTGGATTCCAGGTCTTACCTATTATAAATAATGCTGTGATAAACATAGAGGTGTATGTATTCTTTTGAATTAATGTTTTTGTGTCCTTTGGGTAAATCCCTAGGAGTGGGATTGCTGGGTCATATGGTAGCTCCATTTTCAGTAGACTGAGGAACCTCCATAGAGCTTTCCATAGAAGTTGGACCAGTTTGCATTCCCACCAGCAGTATAGGAAAGTTCCTTTTTCACCACATCCTTACCAACATTTATAGTTGCTAGTTTTTTTAATATGTGCCATTCTTACTGGTACCTCCTTGTGATTTTTATTTGCATTTCCCCGATTACAAATGATGTTAAGCATTTTTTCTATGCCTGTTGGCCACTTGCATTTCTTTGGAAAAGTGTCTTTTTTAGCTCTTCTGCCCATTTTTGGACTTGGTTGTTTGTTTTTTTGAACCTTTTGAGCCTCATTAGCTCTTTGTAGATCTTTGTGATAAGTCCCTTATCATTAGTATTGTGTGCAAAAATTTTCTCCTAATCAGTGAGGTATCTCTTTGTTTTGATTAATGTCTCTTTTGCTGTACAGAGATTTTAATTTAATATAGTCCCAGGTGTTTATCTTTTCCTTCATTTTCTTTGCTTTAAGTGACGTATCCTTGTTTTCCAAGCAAAGAGAATTTAGCCCTATCTAGAAAATCAATAACGATTATCTAAGGAAAAATAACAAGTTTGGGACATATTTTAGGTTATGACCTTTACAGTACTAGAGCCCATTGTCATACTTGCCCTGATTAAATACAAAGTGCTTTTAGATCTTTTCACTGACTACCTCATTTAACTTTCTTCCACTGATCCATTTTCCACTTTAAAGTATTCATAATAGAAGAAATAAGAATATTACAGAAGAAAATTCATTTAGTATCATTGTCGGGAAATACAGGACTAATAACACCCACTAAATATCCAGTATCTCTGATTCATGCAATTGACAGTTTACAAGAAACTGTCTGGTCCATATTATAGCAATATGTGTCATCATGAGCTGTGATATGAAGGATTATACTAGGATAGAGAAAATGATTTTGAGTTGCTGTGGTACACTGAAATAGTGACCATTTCATTGTAGCACAATAGCCTTAAAATAATGTTGTGTAAAACTTTGAGCATAATTAAAAACATCTTGCCCTTTCTTTTGTGATATTCAAAGGGGCTGCCTATACCAAAGTGGAATAAAAAAGTGGTTCCACATAATTTATTTCTGGGTCAACTGAGTGTTTTTCTTTTGGAGAAAGGGAGAAATAGCTTGATTCCTCATTAATCTGCAGGTCCTTCAACCTCAACCTCCTTCCATTCATTTACTTTACAAAGGCCAGTAAGGAAAGATGTAAACACATCTCAGAGAGGCTTCCCAATAAATTCCTTTGGGATTTATTACTGAATGAAACTTTGTCTCTTACAACTAGCTTAATCAGAATTTTCCATGGCACTTATTTAATTCTTATGAAAATATTTCATCAAAATGATTTGCACATGGAAACAGTGGGTGTGGAATTAATTTAGGGAAATTTTGGGTGATTGTACATTTGTGAACATTAGTGTCTGTTTTTGTATTATATTTTAGTAACCCAATTTAGTAATTCAAATGATAGCATGTAAAACTTCTGAAAAATAGGTAAATCACCCCCCTCTGACCCATATCCTTTAATTAGTTTTCTTATTGCATTATGATGGTTTACTTCCTATAATAAAAGATGCACTATTTTGCATATTTTAAGATTCAGAAGAAATGAGACAATAGTCTGAAGAATTGTTCAAAGACATACTAGAGGGCAGCTCTGTCCTCAAGGCATCTCTTTGCTGCATGAGTAGAAAACAGTGTTTGTTCTGTTCAGTGTTTATAATGGTAAATCTCATAGCAAATATGTAAGGCTATGGAAGAAGCATGTCTTTAGAGAATAAGGGAATTGGGTTGGAATAGCAATTTTTCATGAATCAGTAATGTAATTTTTCATACAATATTTAAATTTTTTAGTCTTTTTTCCCCCATCTATATAAAGGTGGTTACTGAGACCTACTTCAGGGGAATATTGAGATGATTCAGATAATGAATTGAGTCCTTCAGTCACTTCACAGGTATATAGTAGGTACTTAATAGAAGCTGGTTTGTCTTGTGTATGTTCAAAACAACTATGTTATTAGATAATCTTCTGTTATTTTAAAATTACTGTTAGTTAATTGACATCAAAATAAGAAAGCAAATAAGATAGGGCTAATTTGCTAAAACAATATATCACAGAAGTTTCTGATAGAAAAATGAAGCATGAGGGACTATTATCACTCACCTGTGACTTTTATGCTGCCTTGGATGCCTGCTATGGAAGAGAAATATGCATGTTAAATATAACCCCATCTTTCATTAATTAGAGTAAAAGAAGAAAAATATTTCCTCAATCTTTTATGAAATAATTCATTTAAAGTTCATATGTAACAGAAGATAGTAGATAGCTTACTTCTGATTTTAAAAAATGACTTTCTGATATTAAGACTGATCATCCAGAGGAGGAAGGGGAGGCAGAGAGGGTATGACGGCTGGGGAGAGATCACAGTGTACTATGGTGGGGAATGATGGGTCTTCAGTGGGACTATGGTGGTGGGTCTGCTACAGTCGCTACACCTGAAGGGGCAGAGCCTGTACCTCCAAAATACTGGCAAAGACGTAAACCAAAAGTGCTTCGATAAAAAGTTTAAACATTGTGTATAGGTCCCACATCATTTATAGAATCATGGATGGAGCTAGAAACAAGCCAGAAGGCAAGAGAAAAATATCGGATGGCCTCGCTTTTAGGAGGAATGAGAAAACAAAAACCAAAACAAAACAAAAAACAACAATCACAACAAAAAATAAAAAGGAAGAAAACAAAACAAACAAAAAAACAAGAGAAAGGTAAAGGAAATGGGCAATCATAACCAAAAACAGCCAAACAATAAAAAATTCAACAAGATCAAAAGATCAAAGATAAACCTAAGGGACCATGGGATGGGCGGAGAGAGGGGAGGGCAAAGAGCACAAGGGACTGAGGTGATGGTGCACGGGTGAAAATGGTGGTGGGAACCCCCTGGGGAATACAAACGATGTCAAATACAATTAAATATATATAAAAAAAAGTTCAAAAAAGTAACTTTCTTTGATTAAAAAGTATATTATCCCTTGCTGATTTGGGGTTCATAAAAATTTAGTGTAAGCTTGGAAGCTAATGTAAATATGATGGTGCGAATTTGTGAAAGACATCCTTGAAGAACACCTATTTTCAAGTGTACAAAAGTGAGAGAAAGTATATTTTTGCAAGTGAATATATGTTTCATGAATAAATTGATGTGTGCTAGTAATTCAATGTGGAACTTTTTTTTTCTTGATATAGTAGCAATTCAAGTATAAGCATGTTATACTTAAGATCCTCTTAAACCACTGTTTCTTGGCATTCTTTCTGAATGATGAATACTTCATTTGAAAAATTTTTCTGAGGATTTTTATAGACTGGGAGAGAAGGTTACTTTAGTTTCTTTATATTGTACTCAGGTCTCTTTATTGTTATTTCCAGTCAGTTTAAAGCACTTTTAGGTATAAAGTTTTGATTACAGAATGCCTTATTGAGAAAGAATTTAAAGAATGAATGAAAAGACTAGTAAGAGACAGGTTCTATTTTAGAATTGTGCATTTTCTTTGGTAACCTTTATAACTGAGAGGTATTTTGAAATATTTGTAGAAGTTTAGAAACCCATGGCAATTCTTGCTCTCACTAGTCTTTCCTCACTAGTGTGACGGGACTAGAGTGACACCTGGACATGAGTTCTTGGAGGACTTTTTTTTTTTTTTTTTTTTTGCTATTGTTTAAGAGATCACTTATACCCCATTCAATAGTAATTTACCTAACCACAGCAATCATCTTTCCTAATCCCTCTCAGCAACCAATCTTTCTTGTTTTTGTGTAATGGTTTCTGTTGATATGCTTTTGCTGTATTTTCTTTCCCTGAGTTAGTTACAAGATACCATTTTATAAATACAGTCAGACTAATTTTTATATACCATTTATATCTTTATAGAGTAGTTTATCACTTAACAAAAAGAAATGTAATACTTTATTGTTTTCTATAGAAAACAAAACTATAGGGGGCCTCCATAGTGACCTAGGGGTTATGTCTCAGTGCTATCACTGCTGTAGACTGAGTTCAATTCCAGGCCAGGGAGCGAACCCACATATGGAGCAGCAGACCTTTCCTGACTCACCTGCTGCACACTTAGCAGCGTATTTCAGTAAATTCACCTAGTCTGCCTCCTACTCTGTCTCTGGTGACTACTCTCACCTCCTGCACCTCTATCCTACAGCCCAGTTCTTCTACAAATAAATAATTTTTTTAAAGAAAACCAAACTATAATGATGGTGGCATTTAGCACTAGGAAGAAGTGCTCAAGTGCGAGGTCAGCATCCCACTTGGCAATATTTGATAGGGGAATAAATCACCAGTATTACACTATATTTCATTGGGGTAGCACATGCCAATTTAAAAGAGCAAATACTACAGTTTACATCTTGATAATTAATAGGTATGTAACCACAAGGGCCTTTTTATATTGGTAGAAGCTGTATACAGAGTTGTCTATGAGAGTGCCTGTGTGTGCAAGTGTGTGTGAATGCATACACATTTCACAGAATGGAAAGAGATTATATGGAATTTAGGAAAAATTGTGAAAAGAAATCTTAAGTGTAGACTTTTTATATGAGAGACTTTAGAAGAACAAATGTAAGGGATATATGATATTATGGTAATTTGAGGGGTGTTAGACTTTTTTGGTTCATTTGGATTTCTGATTGATATGTTTGCCATAGGACTATATGGATAGACCATTGTTAAACTCGAGAGAAAATATACCTTCAGTAAGAGGCCATTGATAATGATCCCTCAGATGCCTGACTTGTATTATAATCATCAAATGTCACACATGGTGGATAAAGCAGGAACGACTGACTCAACATTTATTCCCCCTTCCTTAATGTTATTCTGTATGGCAGAGACTGGAAAGCTTAAGTTATATTTAAGACTCCCAGACTTCTGGAGTGGGGGAAGCTACAGATGTAGTTAAGTTCAGTCAATCAGTTGTACTCATGAGAAGCTTGAATGCAAAGCAGAGTGAAGCAAGGGAAGGAAATTGGAGAAAAGAGAGGCAGGGACTTTCTTGCATTTACTTTGTGTAGAGCCTGACTAGTGTCAGCAACTCTGACAGCAGCTTCCTGATACTTGTTGCAGAGCTGAGATACTGTCTCTGGGTTCCCAACCTGCTGAATGTAGCTGAGGTAGCAGTTTCCTTGGTGAACCATCTTGGCAGTAACAAACTGGGATTTGTTCCTGGAAGCCGGCCCAGAGCACTTCATATAGAATATCCAACAATTTTGTAAGCACCTCATTATTGATATTTAATAACACTGATGATACATTCATCAGTACCTCCATTAAACAATGTCTATGTGTGGCCAAAATTAACAAAAATATTCTTACATGTATTCAGAGATATCATAATTGAAAATCCAAGAGGTTCAGAAATGAAGTTGGCAATTTCACTCTCAGTTTTCCTGATATTCAGAGTTAGTGCCATACAGTGACAATGTGATCAGTAATCTATTTCCAAGAATAATTAAGAGTCACATGTAGACTGGCAGTAGTTACTATAAATTTAGTAATTAATAAAATTATTTACTTTGTTAATGATGAAATTTTACAAGAACAAATGTTTAAGAAAACTTGATCTATTTCTAATCTTACAAAACTAATAACTGTTATGAAAACAAGGGATATTTTAGCAAAAGAGAAAAGCTTATTCGGGTTTTTTTTTCATTGTTGATCATGTGTTTTTCTGATTTTAGAGTGTTCTTTTACTCAATATTGTAATTGTTTCTTTGTTGAGTTTTAAGAGTTCTTTATATGTTTTGGATGTAAGTAATTTATCAGACTATACACATATATGTGTGTGTGTATATGTACATTTACAAATACTTTCAATTTGTGACTTTTAATTCTCTTAGCAGCTTGGAGCAGTTTTAAATTTGAACGAAGTCTAATTTATAAATTTTACCTTCCATAGAGGTATTATATCTAAAAACTCATAAAACCTAAACATAGAATTTCTTCTATGCTACCTTCTAGAATTTTTACAGTTCTGTACTTTATATTTTTAAGTGTATGATCAGTTTTGAGTTAATTTTTATGAAAGGTCTGTGTCTAGACTCATTTTCTTGCATATGAATTTCCAGTTGTTCCAATACTAGTTACTGGGGACAATCCTTTATCGTTGAATTCTTTTGTTCCTTTGTGAAAGTTTAGTTGACTATATTTGCTTGGGACTATTTCTGTGTTCTATATTTTCTTCCATTCATTGACCAATATATATTTTTTCATCAAGACCAAGTGGTCTTATCTACTGTAGTTTTATAAGTCTTGAGGCCAAGTAATCTAAGTTCTCCAACATTATTTTTTGTTAATATTGTGTTGGCTTTTCTGGGGTCTTACCCTCTAAATTATAAGTTTTAGAATCAAAATTTTAATATCCATGAAAAAGCTTACTATAATTTTTATTGAAATTGAATTGCATCTATAGATCCACTCTGGAAGAATTGACATCTTTAACATATTAAGTCTTTCGATCATCAGAGTTTTATACTTATCCTCACATAGATCCTGCAAATAACTTGTTAGATTAATACCTAGTTAGCAGTTGTAAATGGCATAGTTTTGCTTACCAGTTGTAAATGATATTGTTTTTAATTTTAAATTCTAGTTGCTGACTGTTTGTATATAAGAAAACCATTGACTTTTGTGTATTAAACTTGTATCCTGAAACATTGCTGTAATTATTTGTCTCAGAGTATTTCATGTGTTTATTTGGGCTTTTCTTCTTTCTTGCTTGTAATTTTTTTGTTGTTGTTTTAATTCTATGAGATTATTTAGAAAGATATAGCATCTGTAAAATAAAGAAGAGGTTTTTTTCCTTCTTTTCTATTCCATATGATTTTTCTTTTCTTATTGCACTAGCTACAACTTCCAGTATGATGTTGAATAACAGTGCTGAGATGAGCATCCTTTCTTTGTTCTATAATTTAGTGGAAAATATTCAATTTTTCATCAAGTGTGATTTTAGCCGTAGTTTTCATATGAGTTCTTTATTGAGTTGAGAAAGTTCTTTTTTCTATCTTGCTGAGTTTTTTTTTAATCATGAATGCATTTTGTCAAGTGTTCTTCCTCCATTAATATGATCATATGGTATTTCATTTTTAGCCTGTTGATTGTTAGGTTACATTAATTGATTTTCAAGTGTTGAAATGATCTTGCATAACTAGGATTCTACTTGGTCATAGTTTGTATAATTCCTCTTTATATATTGTAGGACTTGCTTTGCTAGTATTTGGTTGAGAATTTTGCATCTATGTTCATAAAAGATGCTGATCTGTAGTATCCTCTCTTATGTTTTATGTTTTTGACTTTGGTACTGGAGTAATGCTTACCTTATAGAATGAACTAGAAAGTGTTTCCTACAATACAATTTTTCTGAAAGAATTAGTGTAGAGTTGATATCCTACTTCTTTAAATGTTTATTAAAATTTATTTGTAAAAACCACATAGTTAATATACTATAAAGTTTGCTTTGTTTTGTTGGGCTTTTTACTAGCATGGTGGACATCACATTATGGAAAATTACCAATACTTAGGGATGTTATTTCAATATATCAATGAACTGCAAGTGACCAATATCTACTTAGAATTTACAATATTCAAAAAATGATATGTTTGTGATAAAAAGTAATTTTAGTTTTCAGATTGAAGATTCTTGACATAGCCCAGAAAGTTTTAATCTAAAAGACATAGATACAACCATGGAAGACATAATTCTTTGACTTGATTTCCAGTTATTATGCCCGCTAGATTGAGAGTGGGTATGCAGTTTTATTAGTCTGTTGTCTGACCCATAAAGAAATACTTGAATTTTGCTCCCCTTCTTCGCTCTCTCTCTCTCTCTTTCTGTCTCTCTCTCTCTCTCTCCTTCCCCTCCCCCCAACTCAGATTTGTAGGTCCTGAATCCCTATGTTCTCTAGGTCATATTCCAGTCCTTGCTTGATTTTCCGTAGTGTTATTTTTGCTCTGTCTTGGTGGTCAGTATGAAATCATTCACTTTAGAAATTCATTAAAATCCATTCTGTTCTTCTTTATGCTGTTGTCAGTTTATGCTATAGTTCTCTACTGTCTTTTCAATGAGTCTTCAGGAAGCAAGGGATAAATTTCTGTTTAAAACTACCAGTTTATACATCTCCTTTAAGTATTTTTAAAAATTATTTTGTCTTTCTGGTATAATCAAAGTGTGAAAAATCATTTGCTACACTTTTCCTTACATAAATTTTTAAATGATTATTTTTTTAGATGATAATAAATCACATTAGTAAAATGCTTTACACTTTCTTACATGTAACCTCTTTCAGCATTTCATTCATTTCCTTTGTTCATTCTGTTTTCTGAAATGGAAAGTAGCTGGTCACCCACAGGAACAAATATGAGAATTTTAAAAGTTTTGTTTTGTAATTTAATGGCTTTACACTTTAGAGGGGTGCCTGAACCAAGGGTGTTTGACTATGTAATCCAGATAGTGTGGAACAGGATCAGTCCTTTGGGGTCTCGTCTTGCAGGTCCTGAATTTAGTTAATAACTCACTTGCCAAAGAACAGAAACACTTGTGTGTATTTCTGTTGCTACCTGTTCGCCCCACTAGTAGACGAATTACTGCCCTAGAGTTATGGGCATGGCCGAACACAGGCCACCAGATCACCAGATGAGATTGACAGTGGTTTATTAGCCACAGTATTCCATCTAGGTCAGCATATTACACACTATGCAGGGTGGGAGGTGGTCCTGGGAAGAGAGTGAGCTTCTACCAGCTGGGGTAGTCAGGTTTCATAAAAACAACACAGAAGGGAATGTCCCCTGACTCCTGTAGTACGATGTGATTAGATTGTTTTCATAATTTTGCAGATTAGCAGGGAACTGAAACCACTGCTCAGGGATAAGCAGAAACTACACTTGTACTGTTTTTATGTGCAATGTCATTTGATTATAGGATCTTATTCTTAGGAGCAGAGTGTGGAGGAGGACCTTTAAGTAGATCATTTGATACCCTTCTAATTTTACCTGATGTAAAGGAACAGAATACCAGACCTCAATTTTAGGTCTTTAATAATAGTTTTCTCCACACGTGAATAAATATTTTTTAAGAGAGAACACTGTATTATATCTTTTAATTTACTTTTTCCTGTTAATTAATTTAGATTTATCTTCTAAGTAGGTATATTGTACACATTTCTGAGATGTCTTCAGTCTTGAGTCATGTGACCATATGAAGAGGTATCCTTTCCAAGAGTATCTAGAAAAGTTTTTCTGTACTGAATGACTCAGTTCCATGTTGACCAAATATTAAAGGTATTCATGAATTTCAGTAGATCAAATGGTACATATGACCCATTCTAACCATTCCCTCAGTTGAAATCAGGGCAATTGAACTGAAGCTCTTTGCAGAAGTAAAACCTCCAACTCCCCTTAAGGAGGAAATTTTGATAGAAACCTTACATGCATCTTTGGTTACTTATTACTGCTTTAGTTATGCACTAGTAAATTTTGAAGACAGTCTATTATAAATTGTGTAAGTAACTTGGAATTCTGACTTTTGAGACAAAGGCAGATTAGTTAGGTAAATATAAAATAATTTAAACATAGTAATATTTGAATTAACTCCCAGTCATCTATTTTAATGATTAATTGAAACATTTCTAAATGAAAGTCTGTTTGAACCATGTAAAGGTAAATTCAACTGTAAACTTAGCAACTGTCATTCAGGGAAGGAAAATCAACAAGAGAGGAAAAGTGGCACAGTGGAAAAAAAAATTGGACTGTTAGTATAGCAGTGTAAGAGCTAGAGAGAGCTGACTTTGAATAAGTTATTGAACCTCTCTTTGCCTTGCTTTCTTTCCATACTTGTAAAATGAGGAGTAAATGGGAACAACCTCATAGGTATAACCCAATTCCAAAATTTTATAGTTGAAGAAATTTTTAAATTCAAGTCTTTATGATCATGTCAGTGGCAGCATTTTCACAGTGCTCAGGACATCTGCATTATGTTAGGATACATGTCAATTTCCTTTGCCACTAACTTTATCTGTTTATATGGAACCTTTCTCCATCATTATTCCTCTTGGAAATTAAATAAAAGTCTTAACAGGAGTGCCAAAGCATAAACACACCAATAAACATTTTAATGTAGTCACCTTGTTAATTTTCAGAGAACACCATAAAGAAGTCATAAAATACGCACCTCAGCTAGAAATACTGGCAGCCCCTGGCTAGAACATTAACTCCCTGGTATATAAAAAATATCTTATGAGCAACTGAAAAAAATTGCAGTTTTCAGCAATGATATTTAATAGAAAACATATGCAAAATATCTTTGAAAATTAAAAAGAACTATAGGAAAGAAGGCTGTTAGTCAATTAGCCAACTAACTGAAAAAAAATTGAAATTGCTAATTATAACCTTTAATTTACAAAATAGTGAAAAAGATGTTTTCCCCTCAATAAGTAATAATATTAATAATAATAGTTATATTAGTAGTACCAACAAGAGTTAATGTTCACAGAGTATTTCCTTTTGAAATGTTTCATATATATTAGGTCATTTAATCTTTATAACTCCATGATGTTGATAATATATTAATATGTAAAATATCTGCCACCAAGTATTTAGATATCTACCAAATCATATAATTTTTAAGTGGTAAAAGGTACTAAGGTGTGATTTGAACCTGGAAGAGGAGGAATATTACCTAAATTATTTTACATGTCTACTATTACTCATGTCAAAAAAAAGACAGACATTACAATAAGAAAACTACTGAATAGTAACCCTGTGACACAAAACTCCTCAAAAGCAATTTGAATCCACTAGTATACAAAAAATGGTAATAAATCATAACCAGGAGGGGTTTATTACAGGAATTTTTTAATATTTGAAAACCAATATAATTCATTAAGTAAATTAACAGATTATCTATAGAGATACAGAAAAAATAATTTTAAAATTCAATATTTATTCGTGATAAAATGTCTCAGAAAACTTTGCATTGAAGGAAGCTCCCTAAATCTGATGAAGCACATCTATAAAACAATCTACAGGATACATCATACTAAGATCTGGAACACTGAAAATACGTGTGCTCCCCAAACTTCCACATGCAATAGTGCAAAAAAAAATGGAAGGCCTACAAGTTGGAAAAGAAGTAAATCTTTTGCTATTCAGAGTCAACATATTCATTTTATAGTAAATGATAAAGAATATACAGAAAGATTACCAAAATATCTGAGCTTAGCTAGGTCATGACATATAAGGTTAATATTACAAAATTGTATTTTTAGCAATGAACAATAAAAACATCATGTATAGTAACATCAAAGATATAAATTATTTAGTGTCAAATTCTGAATCATTCTTATTCCAAGAATTGTTAAGTGTTGATATTACTTTGTCCTTTATTCTTAATTTGAATTCATTGGTGAAACCATATGGACCTGGAGTTTCTTTGTGGGAATATTTCCAAACTACAGGTTTAATGTTCTACTAAATATAGTGCTACCTTAGGTTATGAATTTTTAATTCACTCTACTTTGGTAGTTTGTATTTTTCAAAGAATTTATGCATTTCATCTATATTCTATAATTTATTGAAAAAGTTCACAATACTTCTTTACTCTCCTTTTAATATTTTTAGTGTTTGTAGTAATGATCCCTGTTTCATTCCTGATATTGAGAATTTCTTTCATCGGTGTGTGTAGTGATTGCTTAAATTTACTAATATTTCCAAAACATAAACTTTTGATTTTAGTTATCTTTCTGTTTTGTTCTTTACATACTTCTGCCTATCTTTTAATTTTATTCTTTCTACCTATTTTGGGTTTAATTTGCCATTCTTTTTCTAATTTGATCAAGTGCAAATTTAGATTTTGGGTTTGAAATAATTCTTGTTATATTTTCAGTTAATGCTTCAAATAACTCTCAAAGTTTAGCTGCATCCTGTAAATGTTAGGTTGTGCTTTAAATATACTTTAAAATTTTATTCATAATTTCTTTGATCTATGGGTTCAAAGAAGTGATTAATTTCCATGTATTTCTGGCTTTTGTTTTTATTTATGTTTATTTCTAATTTAATTTGTTTTGGTGAGAGAACATAGGTTTTAGTCTCTTGAAATTTCTTACGTAGCTCTGCTATGGACTATCTTGGTATCCATTTCATATACATTTGAAAAGACTGTATTCTGTGTTGTCAAATCTAGTGTTTCATAAATGCCAATTAAAGAGGTCAATAGTATGATTCAGAGATCCTCTACTTTCATAGATTTTATTTCTTTATTGTATCAATTATGACTGATACATTAAAGATTCCAAATATAATTGTGCATGTCTGTTTCTCTCTTTATTTCTCTAAGTTTTTGTCTAAAGTATTATGTAGCTCTGTATAAAATGTTCATACATATGTAACTGATTTATCATTCCGATGCAGTTAATTTCTTATTATGAATCGACTCTCCTATAGTCTTGATGTATTTTTTATATTAATATAGCCACTTATCTTCCTTAATCTTACTGTTTAACATAGCACATATTTTTCCTGGATTTTATGTTTGATTATTTGTGACTTTGTATTAGTGTCCCTTGTAGATAACAGGTGATTCATTGATTCATTCTTTTTTTTAATTGAAGCAACTTTGTAGCATTATATATATTCCAGTTATACAACATTATAGTTCCACATCTGTATATGCTATATTATGATGTCCACCAAACATCTACTTTCCATCCAAACTCTGACATTTCATGGGTGATTTTATTCCATTTATATTTAAAGCAACTTTTGATATTGCATGTTTAGGCTTGTCTTTTTTATTTTTGTCTCATCTTTTTTTTTTGGTTCTCCAGTTCTCCTTTTATGATTATCATAATTTCACTTTAATTCCTTTATTGGAAATTTTAGCTCAATCTCTTATTTCCTTTTTTAGTGATCAACCAAAAACTTCCTTTTCACTTACTTTTTAGAATGGTATATTCAATAGATATTCTCAATTGATTTTTTAAAATTTATAAAATTATAAAATTTATGTTTTGTTAAAACATTGAGCTAAACTTTCCTGATCACTTACCTGGTACTACTAATGTTAAAGATATCTTTATAACAGACTTAAGATGTTGAAAATATTGTCACCATGTTTCTTATGAACTTACTGAGACTGATAAATGTTAAGTGGATTTTTCTTGGTCATACAGCTAATAAATAGTATTGCTGTAATATGAAGTTGGTTTGGGTTCTCAAGATTTCTTTGTTAAAGCAGAATTATGAATAGCTGTTGTAGTTAAATGAGGAAGAAATTTTTATCTGTATTAATTGAACTTTCCTGGATTATTAGTCAAATAATTGTGAGTTTTGGTTACTGAATTAGTGTTTTAAAGTATTATTATACTTCAAAATTTGTTTTAGCAGTGGGTCATGTCAGTAAAAAGCATGTACTAGTTCATAAAACAGTTATTTTTAGTACAGAGATTGTGATATATTGATGCTAGTCTATGATGGCTTTTATACATCTTGAAGTCAGGCAATGTTAGTCTAAATCAATATTGATTATGATATCTTGAGCCATCCTCATGCCCACAGTGAATCTCTCTTAACTAAATGATATTTATGAAGAAAATCAAGAAACCAATTTTATCCCTCAAAATCTATTTTTATAAAGATGACTATAGTTCATATGAAATTAGTAAGTTTCTCTATGAAAACAATTTAGTATGGTCTTGTTCTCTTAGTTCAATCATTAGTTTATTATACAATAATAAAATAATCATAAAGGACAGATAGCAAGGTGAGCATGCACTAATTTCCTATGACATTAGCAGCATGATGGTTATGAAAATGGTAAATGAAGCTCTTAAGATTCAGGAAGTCCATTACTAGGATGGAGGAGGATGTAGTTCACAAAGGGATTTATTATAAGCTGCACCTGTTAATCAAAATGCCTCTCTCAGCATTTAAGCATATGTTTTCCAAGGTTATGGCCAGGCCATTTAAGTGTTTTCTAGGGAATGGTTTCAATTACAAGTGCTTAAGCTGACCTTGAAAAATAGACTTACACAAATAAATGCAATATAAGTTGGTTTGAGCTTTAAACCAAAATGATAATGATTAATGGTTTTGTGGACTAGTAAGAGAGTAATTTATAATCATTAGAGATTTAGGCAATGGTCAAGCTCTAGAACTGAAAATAATTGGGTATGGATCAAGGTGAGTTTAAGAAGAACATAAAGATTTAGAATAAAATAATATTTCAAATAGTTTTAAGGAGATGTTATTCCAAAAATATATAAAGAAGGAAACTAGAAGGCTATAAAGTTGAATATGACATGAAGAATCTTAAAAAATGTCAAGGGAGGTGGTGTGAACTAGTGGAGAGGGAGTTGAACTGAGGGGTTAGAACAGATAAATTTGAGTACTCTCATCTCTGTCTCCTACCACATGCCATCACTGTGTTGTATAACTCGTATACATCTAGTTTCCACATCCACAATATAAAGAGAATATAGTAAATGAGCTTTAATGCCCTCATTTATTTCTAATCCAGAGACTGATATACCTACTTAGGAGGAATTCAGATTAAATCTATTATCATTGGAGATGAAGGAACATGTCCAATTCTCTAGACAATGGGAAAGAATTTTAGACTTTTTGTACACATGAAGCTAGAAAAATTAGGATCATTTGAACCATATATTTAACGCTAGTTGATTAGCTTATTCCATTTACATGGTAGAAACTGGAAAGTGAGATCTTATACTACCTGGGTTCACTTCTTAATTACAGTTACAAAATTTCTTAGAGCCATTTTTATACTGATATTGTAAAAACATCCCTTGTGGAAACTTAATAGTCTCTGAGTAAATTATTCTTCGGCATTTTATAAGAAATCCATATTAAGAATAATTTTCTTTTAATCAGAATAGCAGATACACTTAATTCATTTACTAAAAGAATATTGAGATCAGATATGGCTCAAGCATTGTCTGAGGTCAAATAATATAGCAGTAAACCACAAAAACCGAAGCTACTCAGATTCTGAAAACAGAGGAAGTTGCTATTTAAGAATATTCTTCCTGGAAAAATTTAAAGTGATATGTGCATAATTTTTAAATTTCTGTATATCCCAAGTTTCTAATGAACTAGAGTTATATACTGATTTCACATCATTAAAGAGCATGTTATTTTAACACATTAGGTTAATCATAATAGCTTCGAGGTAAAGGTACTTTAGAGACTATCTAGTTTATTTCACATTTTACAAAATGCACTGCAAATATTTCACTATAAACAACATTGCACACACATGTGTGTGCACATATGCAAGAATGCACACATGCGTGCAAAACCAGTCAGACATGTTTGAACTGGTTTCATCTGGTCAGTGCATGCTTTAAGAGGCTTTTTTGTACAAACTGATTTGAATCAGTCTGAGCTAGTCAGAACCAGTTTGAAAAGTTTCTCAACTTGTCAGAACTGCTCTGAACTGCTCACAACTATTTTGAACTGTTTTATCCATTCAGTACCAGTCGAACTAGTTTCAGTCAATCAGAACTGTTTTAAACATGTTTTCAGCCAGTAACAGTCAACTAGTCCTCAGCTTGTCAAAGCCTGCTTGAGTCAATTTTCTCTAGTTAGAACTGCTCTGAACCAGATTCAGAACAGTCTCAACCAGAACAGGACCAGTATGTTCTGGTTTGAACCAGTACGAACTGGTTTAAGCAAGTTTTCTCTGGTTGTAATCAGCTTGAGCTGTTTTTACTTAGTCATAACCTGTCTGAATTTGTCTGAACTGGTTTGAGCTGGTATGAACTGGTTCTCAGTTGGGTGGAGCTGGTCTGGAATGGTATCAACTTGTCAGAACTGGTTTGAATTTCAGGGGGTCAGAGTCTGTCAGAAACCATGTCAACCAGTCAGGACCAGATGTTACTGGGTCAGAAATGGTCTGATCTAGTCATTTAGTCTAGAGTCTTTTTTTTTTTTGGTACAAAACAATTTGATGTGATTCAAATGCCTCAAATCTATATTGCTTGTATGAGTCTGTTTTATTTTGTATATCAGGTTCATGTGTTCCTTCACATAACAATATTTTATGTTCTCTAGGTCTTCTCTTTCAACCTATCATGTCAATTCCTTCAACATATCTTCAATATGATATATTTTCCCTGTTCCCACTTCCTGTCCTTTAAGAAAGTTTGTATTCTTAAAGTTCTCTTTGGAATATTTTTGAATTAAAAAACTACAGTGTAAGCTTTAGAATCTGAACTAGATACAGATGGTGGCTCATTGCTTTTTTATATTGTAACAAAGTTCAAGTTTACTCATTTGTAAAACTGGGACAATACTATGCTTGTTACATACTGATGAGGATTAAATCCAAATGATATATTTTCAAGGTATATTTATTAGGTCTGGCATAGTGCAAACATCAATATCTTTCCTGAAAGATAGACGTATTATCTTTTGCCCACAGCTTCTTTTACTTTATAATGAGTTTTGTTTCTCTTGTTCCCAAATGATGGGGGACCTAAATTCTGGTTGTGTGTAGGCTGAATAATAAATCTCCCTAAAGATGTCTATAGTCACATGTCAGCTGTTGTGGTCTGGGTTTAGTCTTAGTTTGGCCCTCTATGACTAAAATTTGGGCTTGAGTTTTCTTGGAATTCCTGTCTCTCCTCATGGCAGTCAAACAGAAGATCCCTGTACTTGCCTAAATGTTAATATATCACCTTGATACTAGACTAGGATCCTTGGGACAAGATACGTTTCTGCCTCTTCCCCAAGTCTATAGAGATTTTTTTGACTTAGTCTCAGTCCCGGTGCTTTTATTCTGTTGCTCCTTTTTCTTTTTTTTTTTTTTAAAGATTTATTTATTTATACATACTAGAGCTGGAGTACAGGCCAGAGTCCAGGGAGGTGAGCGGATTCACCAGAGACAGAGCTGGGAGCAGAACAGGCATACTAACTGAAACACACTGCTGAGGGGAGCAGCGGGCAAGGCAGGAGAGGTCTGCTGTGCCATGTGGGTCTCTCCCTGGCCAAGGGCAGGGATAGAACTCATGCTGCAGTGGCTGCAGTTTGCTTCATAGTGTGTTGCTTAACCCACTGCACCACCAGGGAGGCCCTGTTGCTCCTTTTTCTCTGTTAACTTCAAAACTACCTAAAGTGTGAGAAGGGGAAGAGCACTGCTAATCATGTCCAGTTCTGTATGCCTAGTGACTCTCTCACTGAACTTCTGATCTGCTTGATTCTTTCTCATGAGCACCTAGTCGGGTTTCATGAAAAAATTCTGCTAGTGAGTATAATAGAAAGCCAACAATATTTAGAATACTCAGCTACTACAGATAGACACATTAGCCCAAAATTAACTGGCCAATTTTGTAAAAACTGGAGCTGATTTCCTACAATCCATTCATATAGTGACCACTCCTAAATCCCATGGTTTGTCACAAGTGAAGTAACCCAAGTGTTTTGAACAGAACTAGCGTTGGAGAAACCTGTTGGTTTTCATAATCCAGTCAACTTAGTTGCTTTACATATCTATTCTTTGATCAGCTAAAGTTATGATTTTATAGTTTCTACTTTTTTTTTTATATCATTGTTAAGTATTGAGCAACAATTTTTTCTAGCCTTCTACATACCAAACAGAAAGAGTGACCCAGCCAGTTTTAAGGCTGATTCTACCATTATAGAACTCAATCTTTCATTCATGGCTCTTTTTTCAGTGACCTTTTTTGTATCTTTCATGTATCATGTCAGTTACTTTCACAACTGAAAATTCTTCTATTCAAAAGGAATAGGGCTTATTGATCAACTTTCAAGGTTTTAGTTTACCATTTGAAAGATAACTTCAGCTTGCAGCTGGCAGGATAGAGATTACTTTAGATTTAGATTGCTGTAATATGTTTCTTCTTCAGAGTCCCTTTGTTGATTCATTATTCAGGTGCTCAAAGACAGTGATTTTCCATAATCGTGCCATCACAGTGTTCACAGAACAGAGTATTCTGTTAAATATAGATGCATTAGATGTATACATTTAATATACATCATATACAGGTATTATTCTTAGTAACAGAATGTAACAATTTAAAAGATTTTTTTAAAATAGATGGACATGATACAATTAAAAAAAACATTAATTTTGTCTTTTAAATCAGGAATTGATGCCTAGTAGTGAGAACCAAATTTAGGAAAAATGTCTGTTGGAGCAGAATCATTGTAAATTTAGAAGTAACAGGTAAAGATTAATATGCCTCATAAATGATAGATTTTAAAGTAATAATCTAAAAGCCTTATTCAGAAAACACTTTTATTTCTGACTAGCAAGGAATTAAAATTAGGCAAAAGCTGCAAATGAATACTGCTTTTATTGCAAAAGTACACAGAGATAAACTCATCCCTGGAGAGGTGTTCCTTAAATATATGAAGGGATTGCGTGGAACAAAGGAGTCTTAATAATAATGAACAATAATCGGCTCTTACAGCCGCCCTTTCCCATAAACTCCCCTATGGATTTAATGCATGGTGAATATTATAACAATCTGAAGTAGTGAAGAGGATTGTTAAGCATAGAAAGTATTTCAGATATTGGCAGTACCCATAGACTGTGACAGAGCAAATTTTTAAAGACTATCCAGGGATTGTAAAGCAAATGCCTTCAAGTGTTAGGTAGGTAAAGTAAATGTGTAAAGTTGGCCTACTGCAAAACAATAGACAGTAGTGAGACTTGAGTGCCCAATGTAAGGATTTCAGATATAAATTGTTTCAAAAGTTTTGTCAGCCAAATTAAACAAACTTAAAGGTTTTAGATCCCTCTTTCTACCCTGCCCCAAACAATGCCATTTTATCAGTAAGATAACCAAGAATCTTTTCTTTCTGTCACATAGCCAACTCTCATATGACATATTTACTTGCCAACTAGAAATTGAGACTAAATCCTAAGATCTCCCTAGGTATTTTTTGGAGCTAAGAATATGGTGATGCCTCAAATCTCTCCTGGATTTAATAAATTATCAAAGCCTTACTCAGGTAGTACTCAAATCAGAACAGTGTTTATTATCTAAAGGAAGCTTATCCAGCTCACACTGGATCTATGAACTACACAACATGTTCCCTTCTGCAAGGATAAATTTGAGAGTTAAGAGGAGAGATAAAAGAAGCAAAGATAAGTCTTTTCTCCTAGTCCTTTCAAAAACTTTGACCCAAGAGAACACATTTTATCTAACAAGTATTGTTGTTTAACATGCTATAGAACTAGATGCGGACTATGTCTTGTTTATTGACTAGGCAGATAGCAAGGCACATTTCTATCTATAGGAAAAGAAGCAGCTAATATCCAGTGAAATAAGATTTGGGGAAGAACCCGTTTAGTAGTAGACAGACTGGGTATGGCCAGTAGAAATTTTGTCCTTTTTTCTAGGAGAAAATGCACAGTTGGATTTGGCAGGTATATAGATAGAAAATTGTGCTTAAATATAATCACAATTATGATTGAACTAAAGGAAGTTGCTTCATTTATTATTTCAGTATCTGGCAAAGCTCAGAGGCTGTTTTTATTAAATATGAAAATGCTTTCTGGACCTTTGTAAAAAGTTGTATAGATGGGAATTCTTACAGATTCTCTGATACTTTTCTTAATCGTTATCCATGAATATACAGTATCATCCAATTTAGTTTCATGGGGTAGGGATTAATTTTTACAATCATGAAAGAAAATTCTGTTAGCTGATATGACTGAGTTTTTTTTTTTTCTCAGTTTGTCTTCAACTGATCTTTTATAACAACTTTTATTGACATAAATTCTTTATGATTGTATGTAAAACATGAAATTTTTACAGCAAAAGCCATGACATTTGCTCTACTAAAAAGTAATTGGGAAGCTTATTAATTTATTACCATATCAATTCTCCTCATGAATGTCAATAAGAAAATGCTTATATTTTATTTCTCTACATCAGATAAAATGTAATCTGAAAAATAAGTGAAATTTATTTAATGACATTCTTTCTGTATAATTATGAGCAAATTTTGTGCTGCTTAAAATAACAATTATACTGGTTTAGAATGGCCCAGATATGACTGAGTTTTAAAGTTTCCTTGTTTCCTTCTGAAGCCCTCCTCCAAATTCTTATAGAATTCTCTGCATTGACTTAACTTGATTTTAACATAATATTAAACATGCTCAAACATAAAATAGATAAAATCACAAATGCTAATAACCCTTGTACAAACATAAAATCCAAGTAAATGTACTGATTCAATTATATACAAAACTATAAAATAATACAATTTAAACAAAAATATAACATAAATCATAATGCCTTGCTAACATGACATTTCTGTATTTCTGTTTGAAATGCAAACAGAGTACTTATTGCATCATAATCCAGCATTTTATACTACTTTGTACGCTGTGTTGAATCAACTCCCCATTATTTTTCCCACACTACACTGAAATTTATCCATAGAACATTATGGAGATCTCGGCATCTGTTCACATTTGAAGTTTAAGAAACGCTGACCTACAGGCTTTGACATTTGCTTAATATTCTACAGTAACTGAGAAACACTTTAGAGGCCCCATGTAAATAAATGAAAATGAAAAAAAAAAGAAAAAAAAAGAAAAAAGAAAAAAAAAGATGAAGCTTACACTTCTGAAACACAAAAAAACATTACAATGATAAAAATGCTGCAGGGAGCTGTTTTTAATATGGAGTTTGCTTAATAGAGTCAAACTGTTGAAATGATTATCAGTCTACCCTTCTTATTTGTTATTATTTTTCCCTGTAATCATTCTCCAAATTCTTAGAGAATAGTCTCGTGAAACCTCTCTGGAATACCTTTTCCGGTACTCAGTGTTTAGATTTAGTGCGAAGACGCCTACAGCCATTTTGGTGAACATCAACCCATAGTTAGTGAAGATGGCTGAAGCCAGCAGTGGGCCCATGCCTATGCGGATTGCTCAGCTTGAGGGTGATTTTGGAAATCATGTACAAATTCTGCGAGTCTGCAAGCACTTGAAATACTGTCTATTTCACCTCCTTCAATTATTCCACCTTCTTGCTGTTATAGCCTGTTGAAGATTAAAGACTCATTATCCCTAACTTATAATGCATCTGAAGAACTAGGATGAAAAAAATATACACTTGGTAATTTTATTCTTTCATCCATATTGTGGATTTCTAGAAGTCAGGCTCACCCAAATTTGATCTTTGTATAACATCTTGTGACCATTTTTCAGGGAGTTGAAGGCAATTTTTGACAGATTCCCATTTCTTGGAATTTTGGCTAAATATTGTGCTCAAGACAGTGTCTGGGGATGCCTAGTCTTAATATTATTGCATCCTTTTGTAAGTACTGCATCCACATATAGACTGTACTATTTCTTTCCTATGTTATTGAGGGTCTTATTTTCTTTTTAAAAAGATTTATTTCTATTTATGCATATGAGAACTGGGGTATAGGCGAGAGGTGCTGGAATGAGAGGATTCCCCAGAGACAGAGTGGGTAGCAGAACATGCCAGTCTACTGCAGTACACTGCTGAGTAGAGCAGCACGCAAGACAGGGAAGTTTTGTAGTGCCATGAGTTTAGGGACTGAACTCATGCTGCAGTGGTTGGCCATAACTTGATAACGCTGAGACTTTAAGCCCTGTGCCACAGGGAAGCTCAGGTTACTTTCTTTTTGAAAATTTTGTGGGTATTTGGCAAATAAGGACAATGGTGATTGCTGGCTCATAAAAAAATTTACAGGTTTTGCCATCAAACTAGAAGTAAAAGTTGTGCAACTCATAAATTTTAGGATGAACTTTATTTTTTAAAAGATTTATTTTATTTATTTATGCATACAAGAGCTGGCATGCAGGTCAGAGGTACAAAAAGGTAAAGAGATTCACCAGAGACAAAGTGGGGAGCCTAACAGGTGGATTGATTGAAACACACTGCTGAGGGAACAGCAGGCATTTTATGGGCAGGAGAGGTCTTCTGGGCCACGTGGGTCAGCTCCATGGCTGGGATCAAACTGGTGCTGCAGTGACTGCAGATAGCTTCATAGTGCTGAGACTTAACCCCTTTCACCAACAGGAAGGCCCAAATTTTAAGATGAATTTTAAAACAGAGATTTTATCTTCTGTATTTTCAAACATATTTTTCCTGTGTCAAATGCTTTTCATTTTATCACCATTACCTTCACTGATAATTACCTAAATAAGTAACACCTTACTTATTAAAACACACTTATTGAACTTAGTGTCCTACTGCCAGCAGCTTAAGTAGTCCCAGGGTCTCCTAGTGCCATGGATAAATAAACTCAAGAAACTGCCTTTCTACTTAGATTTCAGCAGAACCGCTAAATAATAAAGAGAATTAAAGTATAGCAGATTCCTGTTCTTGGTATTCATCTCCTAAGATTCTTCTGGCATGAGTGCAGGGAGATCTTGCTGTATAAGAGAGTGGGAACAGTGCTATGCACCCTCTTGAGCTGTTGCTTCCCGAGATGACCAAGAAGAGAAGGAATAGTGGTTCCTGCCAAAATAAAGGCCACCGTCAACCACGTGCAGCCCATTTGCTGCACGAGTTGTGCCTATGCGTCCCCAAGGACAAGGCCATTAAGAAGTTGGTCATTGGAAACGTAGTGGAGGCCACAGCGGTCAGGCACATTTACGAAGCAAGCATCTTCTTTGCTTGCGTATTTCCCAAGCTGGATGTGAAACTGCATTATTGTACAGCAAGCTGTGAAAGCGTTCCCATGGAGCTCCGAAGCATAAACCCCTTCCCCCCACCCCTATTTAAACGTGAGGGCACTGCCTCACGATCTCCTCCAAAGCCCATGTACAGAAGCTAAGTCCTTAAAGATGGAAGAAAATTCCATTGGGGAGAAATAAAATGGAAATTATACTTTAAAAAATTTCACTTGAAAAGCTACATTTCTTCACATATAGAGCTACTGGAAGTGAGTAGATGCCCTATGTAGAATTTGCTGTCGTAGTTACTCATCTTCTGAGTATGGCAGATACTCATCTTCTAACTAGCTTTTTTTGTGGGCATCCTCCAACTACAGCCCTTTTAAGAGAAAAGGTTCTTATTTTTGAACAGCTCTACAGAGTTATCTTTATTTTGAATTGTATTATTCCAGAATTGAAAACAAAAATCTATTAACCTTAAATTCAAGGGGCCTCTTGGACAGAAGTTTTCTTGTTTATTTTTTTTTTTATTTAATCACTATATAGACTGAAACAATACAGATAATTGAACTAAATTAAAATAAAACTTCCCTGGAATGTCTGAAAATACTACTGTGCTATTGCTGCCTTCATCAACTAGGATTAAGCTCATTGTTCTAAAGAGAAACCTAATCATGAGATTTGCTAATTTAGAGATGTGCACTTGTCATATTGTATATGAAGGTGTTACAGGAGATAAACTCACTGTTAATATTAATTCAGTAAAAACACTTAATATGCAAAAGAGGGGCAATGATATAAGATTTTATTTATTATACTTCAGACTTAATCTCAAGTGAGACTTTCTTTAAAAATTGCATTAATGAGCAAGAACCATATGGCTTGAGATGGAGATATTGCAAGAGTGGCATAAATCCAGCTGTCCATTTCCAGCACGTAGCATGTTTTATTCGCTGTTTAATTATTTTTCATAAAAGAATTTGCTTATGAGCTAAGTACACATAAGATACTTCATATTCTTTATATATAGTTAATAATAGATACTCCATCATCATCATTTCACATGTACACAGTACCTTTCCTTTGAGTGATTCATATAATTTATAACCAAATCACAAGACCATTTATGTAAATATTTTGCATGCTTACTTAACAACCTTAAAGCTTGCCATGTGTTCACATTCATGGAGTCAAAAATAATTTATATGGGTCAGTTATAATGACATGGGTTTTATTGATTTAATTTTCTATTTATTCAAGCTGTGGAATTGGGAAGTGGATGCACAGAGACTAAATCAGGAGAAAATATATCATGTCAACCTCAGGTGTTTTTTGTCAATTGTATGAAATATATATGTTGGGGGAGTATACAAAATGAAGAGAACTTAGGAAATTTTTGAGGAAAAATGTGCTCTGAGTGAATATAGTGAATTAATGTAATATCTTTCTTATTTTTAAAGGACCCAAATGTTTTAAATGATTTTTTCTAATTATCTTTCAAACCAGGGTATTACTAATACTTTTCTTCTGTACACATGTATTCCATACACATGTATTGAGGGCTACTATGTATCTGATATCTTATTAGATTTTGTAATGTGCCCTTACAACAGAGCAAGAATTAGTTCAGAAATCACAAACTTTCCATCCATAGATACTGGGATCTAATGTTTGATTCATTATATATGGATTGATTTCCAAAATATTTTGTAAACACTCTAAAATTAGATACGATGCTTAAAAATTGGGAAATTGCACACAGTAATATGGAGTTTAAGCTTTTTTTTTTTTTTTTTTTTTAAGTCAGCTAACACTGGTTTCAGATTTCTTCATAGCAATGGTTTGCTGTGGCCTATAAGCCTTGGCCCTTTCACATGGGCATATGCACGTTAGTTATTTACCTTTCTCATCACTCAACTGGAACTATGCAATAGAACGTCATTGAGGCAAAGGAAGAGCAAGAGATTAAGCTAGGGAAATATGCTGGGACCAAATCTTTACTCATCTAGAATGTCTACAGGAGTTTAGACTTTATTTTTTTGGACAGTGGGGAAAACTTACAGACTATAAATAAGGAATTGTTATTTTATTTATATTTATGTTTTTTATTTAGTAGTGTTTTGTGTTTATTGTTTATGTTTTAGAAAAGACATTCTGATAATAACATAAATAGAAGGAGGGATTGAAATGGATGGAGAGAGACTAAGAATTTATAGCAACAATCTATGGAGTAATAGTGATAACTCAAAGAGAAAGCCAAAGGTATAGGCTTTTATGTTAAAATAAATATAAGTGAGACTCAGGTGAGAGTTCAGGAAGAATGTCATAATATTTTCCTTGTGAGACTCAGTGGGTAGTGGTGTCACCAACGAAGTTGGAGAAGAAGCAAAGAGTAAAGAAGAAATTTACTTTTTAATATCTTGAAATGAAAGTATTTCTTGAACATCCAGGTAGAAATAAACTTAAGACAAATGGACACATGACTCTGAAGTTTCTAGGAGTGGAGGACATTGCTTTATAACTTGAAAGAACAAAAGAAGGAGGAAAGCCACAACAGAATCTTTTTTTTTCTTTTTTATCATTTTATATATTTTTTACATCAATGTCATCCCCAGGGATTTCCCACCAGTGCACCATCACCTCAGTCCCTTGTGCTCTTTCTGCCCTCAACCCATTTCTCCCCCCTCCCCATGAAGTGTCCCCAATTCATCCCTGTCTTTTTGTTTTTGTTATATTTATTATTATTGTTATTATTATTTTCCTTGGTTGTACTGTAGAATCAATCTTATGGAACACTAGTGAGAAAGTTATGAATATAATTTTAAAAATATTATTAAAAATTGTATTATTTTTTATTGAAGCAATGTTTACAACACTGTATATAGTTAGGGTTGTAGGTTCATACCTCCTCAGATGTATGTGACCATACCAACCGTACCCCTCAAGCACCCATAATCCTCTACCAAAGTTCATTAGACCCCTCTCCACCTTGCTCTCTACCTTCAGTCTCTCCTTCTAATAGCTTCAGTTGTTTCAAAAGAATACTTAAAAAGTAGTCTAGTGTGTATTAGATATAGCAATTGGATGAGGACTATGTGGTAAAGTAATAGATCTGATTACAAACTTTTTGAAGAATAAAAAGAAGTTGAGATAATGCAGACAAGATGTCCATTTTCAGTAATATAGATTAGATAAATTGGAAATTCATGTCTTCAAACCATATGGGAATTTTAAATAAGAAATAGTAATGTGACTTTAAATGTAAGAAGTCCTAAACGGAAACAAGATGGTAACTGAAAATTAGAGACGTTATAGTGGGTTTTATGAGGTTTATTTGTCTTGTTAACCAAAGGACTTTGTATGTATGCTTTACAGGGATAGGTGATTAAGTCCTTGCACCTAACATGTAATATCTGAAATTGAGAACTCCCACAGAAAGTTCTAACTGAAGAATGCACAATAAAAGGACTATTTTTGAAAAACCTACCTAACAAAACAGGAAAATTGTGTGCCTTTATCTATACATTTGTGGGGAAACATTCTTCCCTAGGATTTTTATAACCATAGAATTATTTTCCTACAAATTTGGAGTTTTAATATGTATTATCCCCATGGGTGAATAAGCTCAGACTTTGATGTTAATATAAAAATGTAGTATGTTGGTATCAAGCAGAATCAACACAAATCCTTCTGGGTGACATAAAATTCACCCAAGATTTATAGAATACCACCAGTAAATTTTCTTTTAACATATGCTCAAAATCCAGATTTACAAAGTACATGTGGAAGCAAATCACCAGGGAGTCAGAAGATCAGATGACGACAGGAGTAAACCATTAAAATCTTCATGTAATGGAACTATTGAATTGAGATAACAAAATAATAGATTACTAATAACTAATGTATGAGGGGAAAATGTACTATGAAAAATAGAATAAGAATAAATGCAGAACTTCTAGAAATGGAAAAATAAAGTCATTTACTATTTTGGGAATGAATTAAAGAATAGATCAGAACAATATTTAAAAAAAGAGAAAAGAGAAAATGGAAGATGGATCTGAGGACATTTCTCAGAATGTAGCACATAGAGATAAAGGGTATATGTAAAAGGAGTTAAGATAGAAATATAAAGTGAAGGCCCAATATATAGTGGTTGGTAGTCTAAAAAAATGAGAACAAATTGAAAGTGACAACATTTTCAGAAATAACAGCTGAGAATTTGCTAACACAAAGAATTTGAAAACACAGATCCTTAAATTCAAGAAGTCCAATAACCCCAGACAGTTTATTGGGTTATAGGATAGATAGAATTAAATCCTTATTAAACATATTATAACAAAATTGTAGAATAATGGAAAAGAGAATGTCATAAATATTTGGAGAAAAAACTAATGATACCTCTAATAGAAAGAAAATTAGGCTGATAAGTAGTCTTTTCTATAATAGTAAAAGAACTCAGAAGACAATATAATAATATGTTTAAAGAATTGGTATAAGACAAATATTAATCTATAATTCATCCCAATTTAAACTATCATTCAAAGACTATGAAATGACATTATCAAGTAAATAGAAATCAAACGAAAAATTTTAACAGTGAAGCGTCTAGATAGGAACAAAAGATACAGGGACTGAATAAATATTAAGATTGGAGAAAATTGATAATTCTAATAGACTTAATGAAAGAAACAGAGCAGAGTAATGAGTAAGAACAAAAGTGGGGAAGGAGAATGGAGGGAGAAGGGACAAGGGGAGGTTAGGAGACAAAATGGAATCAATATTGTGAGAGAGTTAGTGTGATTGTGTGAGTCCTACCTATGTTTACAACTAAATTCCTACATCTGTCTCACTTACTGAATATATCTCTTGATATTTCAAGTGGAGAATTATCTCAGTGCTTTATTTGCATTTCTTCCCACACTGGTAGTAAGATCCCAAACATACTTAATATATTCAATAACTGTTTGTTGAATTGATTCTATGTAATGCCCACACAGAAAATTCCACATTCTTTTTTAAAATAAATGATAGCTTGGGATAATAGTAATGTCTTGTGATTTTACTCAACATTTATAAATTTGTAATCTCAGCTATAGACATTAAAACTTATGGATAAGTTTCTTTTTTTATTTTAAATTCTCATGGGCTTGGCTGAAGGAATTCAAATTACACTGGTCAATCTCAAAGGAATCATTCGGAGCAACAAAACTAAAACCATGAACTTAACTTTTGGGTTAATAGACATTATTCCACCTTATCATTTAAATAATTTTAAATCATCTAATTAAAATGGCAATGGAACACAGTAACTAAATTTTGTTAGATTTCTTATATATTTCTCTTAATAGAGAAACATAGTTTTTATGTTCATTTATCCAGTGTCCACCTACCTGATATTTCATCCTTAGGCAGAGTTTAATCTTGTACTGTTTTTTTTTTTTCTTTTTTCCCCCATGTAAATCGTGTTTATTTAAAATTCCTCTGACCAGTACCCTTCTACTTTCCTTTCCATCACTCTTGGGTTATTCCCAGTGCTTCAAAATCTTTGCATTTGCAAGGCTCAACTCAATTTTTCCCTCTCCATCAAACTCACTATGCTATTTCCCAGTCCCACTGATCCTACATTTCCACAGTCAATCTTGCAACTTGGTGCTAACTGCATAGGGTTTTATTTATTCTTTCCTTGCAGTTTGAATATTTCTGTTTTGTTTTTCACCTCTTCAATAACTGTGTTTCTAAAAGATTGCTATTTGTATTCCTCACTTTTTCAATATAATAAGAATATGTATAATGAACGTTTTGTTGGCTGATTATTAACTAGTTTATCCTCAAATAATACAAGTAAAATGTAACATCATTCAAAATGAAAATAGGGATGCTGCTTAGAAACCAAAATATGTCATTATTCTGTCATCATTATAGTGCATCTTACAAATTATAGCACTTATCTAAAAGAAAGCAGTTGGTAATAATGACACTACACAGGAAAAAAATCACCAGTGTTCATTTGTAAAAATTCTTATTTATTATATGGTTTTTGTTATGTTGTGATTATTACCTAGCTTACCATTTATTCATTAACAGTCAGCTTTCTCTTAACCCTTCTATTGATGTAAGTTTCATTATTGATTTCTATAAGTAGCCTAACAGTCTATTTGAATTACTGACGAACTCTACTGATCTTATCTTGTTCTGTTTACAAGCCTCTTTTTAATCAATATTCCAGATACTCAATGGTCATAATGATTTTTACCTCTCTCAGTTTAAAAGGCTTTATGCTATTCAATGCCAAGGTGCAAAATGTCAAAGACAAATTTCACTAGTATGGTGGAGACAGTTCAATATTACTGTGTTTAAGAAGAGATTATTTAAAATACAATGAATATGATTATGACAATAGGACTCTGACTTGAAAATCAGAATGTCAGTCAATTCTATAATGACACAGTAATTGGAGGACTACAGAGATAAGTCCAGGGCAGATCAATAATATTACACAAAGAATAAATATCAATAATAGTAAAAAGCATGTTTGAGAGACACTAACAAATCACAGTCTGCTAGAACATTAAAAGTGCAATTGAAATGGGCCGAAGAATGAAAACTCTGATAATAAATGAATATTCTTAGGTGTTGAATTTTAGTTTTTTTATTATACAAGTCAGAGATACAAATATATAATCTATAATATAATAAAATTGAACACTAGTAAATACTATCATATCTATGCCACTTCAATAAGTCATTAACATGTAAGAAGGTCAATAATGTCTAGAAAATAATCATTGCTACTAAAATGAAAATTATAAGCATAAGGCAACATGGTACTCAAATATTTATGACCCTAGTAAGAGATTTTGTTACTTGCTATTAATATTTGGGCCATCTGTAAAGTAAGAAGACTTAACTAGAGTTTTTTATGGTTGCTATGATTTTTATAACAGAATATTTGCAATAATTTTCAGTAGTACTCCTGCTTTGTCATACAAACTGTGAGGGAAGCAAAGGGACCACTATGTGCTAGGTATGTGAATAATTCTCATCTGGAGGGAAAAGCATAATATTGGCAGAAGGCTGGGCTCTGAGGGGTCTCTCTGTGATAATAGAAACTTACATGAGGTTGTCTCTGTGGTCCTTCTCTTCAAGTATTAATGTTTTATGCAGCTTTTTCTGTGAGTCATCCCATGAGCTTAGTGTGTGGTTGTGGATATAATCTTCAAAGTCAATATCCTAGTAAAAGTATACAATTATTCTGTTTTGAATAACATAGCTGTAGTAATAGTCTAGAGTTTATATTTACATGAAATATGGTAAAGTCTCCATTATACATCAAGTGTTCTAATGTGTGTCTTCCTGAGGATATTATTTTACTTAACACATAAGCTATCTGATCACTGGGGACTTTGTTTTCTCTGAGTAGTTGTTGCTCAGAAAAGAGACATATGGTTGCATGCATTTAAATTCTTCATTAAAAATGTTTACAGGAGGGGAAAAGTAATATACTCTAAAATGGCAACCATTATAGAGAGTTGCAGAATTCAGCTCCAAAGAGTTTTATATTATTACTTTACTACTTAGAAATAAACATTATGCCTAAATAAGTTGTTTATACAAACCATAAGTAACTCTCTTCCCTGAGTAAATATTTAGGTTGAAAGTATCCCCCGAGCATTTGGTTATTCTAATTCACATGAGGTACAGGGAAAAATGTACTTAATCATATAATTATATAGAATTTTAAAAGAGAAAACATGTTTTGTTGGTGTTTTGTTCTTTGAATAGAAAAAGACATATAGATTATTTCGTTTAGTTCTGTGGTTAAATATGATTACACTGGTCATCAGCAAATAATTAGCTTTGTTTTAATTTAGAATTTGGTTTTCAGGACTGTCTCATCTGCTTAGTTGTCACAATGGTCAAACTGTTCATTCTGAAATAATATGGGGGTGCCTCATGAGTGGATGCATTATTCTTGATTTCATGGTCTGCCTGGTTCACTCCTGCTCATACTAAAGTCAAAATGGTAATAAGAACAACTAAGTTAGTCACATAAATAAGTTAATTCAGTCACTGCTTGGAATATTGAAACTCCATCTAGATTTTTTTAAAGAAGAGTTTAAACAAATCAATTCAGCTAGAGGAGGATAACAAAAAAAAGTGGTGGTTGAAATGTTGACTGATGGTTTAGGCAAGTGATATTATTGTGTATTTTCCTCAAAACTTTGTGAAGAGGGGTCCTGTTATGGTTCTTTTTTTTTTTTTTAAAGATTTATTTATTTATGCATACAAGCACTGGGGTACAGGCCAGAGTGGGGGGTGAGAGGATTCACCACAGAGAGCTGGGAGCAGAACAGGCAGATCAACGGAGGTACACTGCTGAGGGGAGCAGCGGGCACAGCAGGAGAGGTCTGCCGCGCCATGTGGGTGGGTCCCCTCCCTGGCCGGCAGCAGGGATCGAACTCGTGCTGCAGTGGCTGCGGTTTACTTCACAGTGCGTTGCTTAACCCACTGCGCCACCAGGGAGGCCCCCTGTTATGGTTCTTTAGGAAGTGTTATTGCTTTCATTTTAGCAGTTAATCTATCTGTTAGGTTCCCTCAGCAGGTCTGTCTGTATCTTCTCTGGGCAGTCATGAAAATTTCAGCTATATTTCCTAAATCTTTGCTGCGTTGGTTTGCATCTGCCTTGAGAATACATTTTTGCAAAATGGGTGGAAAGAACACGAGATTATAGTGATGGTTGACAGGTGAATTGGTGGTGGACTTGGAATTTTACGGGGACTATACCTGAGAGGAGAAATAAAACACTCTACAAAGATGAGTAGTGATGTTTTATATAATATATGTGATGTATTTTTTATATATTTTATATACTTATATATATGAGTATATATGTATATGATTAATAACACATTTTTAAGGGTTAAGCTAAACTCGGATGGACTCATATACAGAGTTAGGCAATCTTCTTTTGGTGCTTTCTCTCCTCTGACCATGTACCCTTGACCTATCTGTCCAGCGGTTACTGTATTCATGATTCTTCTGATTTTTCTATCAGAATTCCTTTTATTGGCTTTAAGAGTTACTTCAGTTGGATTTATTTGACTTAGGTCTTTTCCATGGTTTTAACTTCATTTATTGAGTAATATCAGTTTATTATTTATAAGTTTCATATGTACAGCATTGTACTTCAGTACATCTACTCTGATCTCCACCAAGTCTATGTGTCCTTCACCATAATACAGTTTACCCCTTCTGACTGTTTTGTCCACCCCCCAATGCGCTACCCATCATTTTTTCCCTCAAAAAAAAAAAAAAGCTTTTGATGCAATCTGTTCTCTACATCTAAGAGTGTTTTGTTATTTTACATGTTTGCTTTGTTTCTTTGTCTTCAACATTTGATTGAAATCATATGGTATCTACTATAATTTATAAAATTCATATTAACTTTGCTCTGTCACAAAGCATCATGAAACTCTGAGGGACCTTCTCTCAGGGTGAAGTTGTTTAGAGAATAATAATATATCAGTCATTTCTCTCATTTTTTTCACTGCTCTGCACAATCTTTGTTTATTTGTAGAATTTTCAACCAGGTAGTTAGTTGGTTTGTGTTTTGTCGAGAATTTTTAGTTTTAATCAGAGGGAAGGCTGTGACCTAGGAGAATGATACCCTACTGAACTGAACCTCCTTTCTTTACTTTTTTTTTTAAAGATTTATTTATGC
Source organism: Galemys pyrenaicus (assembly GCA_019455555.1). Classification (NCBI taxonomy): domain Eukaryota; kingdom Metazoa; phylum Chordata; class Mammalia; order Eulipotyphla; family Talpidae; genus Galemys; species Galemys pyrenaicus. Next base: position 1,869,608 of record JAGFMF010011573.1, read on the forward strand.
ACACAAGAGTGGGGATACAGGCCAGAGGTGGGGGTGATGAGAGGATCCACCAGAGACAGAGTAGGGAGCAGAACAGGCAGACTGAAACACACTATTGAGGGGAGCAGCAGGCAAGGCAGGAGATGTCTCCTGCACCATGTGGGTCCCCTCCCTGGCCAGAGGCAGGGATTGAACTTGTGCTGCAGAGGCTGTAGTTTGCTTCATAGTGCGTTGCTTAACCCACTGCGCCACCAGGGAGGCCCCCTTTCTTTACTTTTGATTACTATTTTTAATAATAAGTGACAAGCACTATTTCTACACTTAGACCATTTTAGTTAGGGGATATAGGGTAAGTGAAGTTGACCAGCATTTTTTAGATTAATTTTATTTATTTATTTATTCTTTATATATATTTGACATCAGTTATAATCCCCATGTATTTACCATCACCATTTCTCCAGTGCACCATCACTTCAGTCCTTTGTGCTCTTATTTGCCCTCAACCCTCTCCCTCCCCACTCCCCACCGAGTGTCCCCAATTTGTCCTTATCTTTTTGTTATTATTATTATTATTGTTATTATTCTTTTCCTTGATCCTTATTTGGTTCCCTTATGTTCCTCCTAGGGGGGAAACCATCCGTTATTTTTCTTTTGCCTTCTGACTTATTTCGCTGAGCATATTGATCAGCTTTTTGTACCATTGGCCTCTGTGGTTATCACCTTTGCCTTTGGTTTTGTTAATGTAGAAGGTGCATGGCTATGAACACCTAAGCGTGTGTGTGTGCACATGTGCAGATGTGCACACCTGTGCCTAGGCAGAAGGAGATCAAAGGGCAGTGTCACCCTAGGCAATGAGGCTCAAGTTGCTGTCTCCCTGCTGACTTGTTTCCCCTGCTTACCATTAAAACCTGTGAAAATGATGCCAAGGGCTCCAAAATTCTCTCTCAGATCACTAGAGCCAATGATGAACCTGCCCGACTTGGGATGGTTGCAAAACAGGATACATCAGCTGAACTCTAGATATGCATGTTGCAAGTGTATTTACTTTTCTAAAATAGCCTATTCTTTTCTATCAGTTTTAACCTGAATTTAAAATTGTTGGGCAAGTGAGAGCTGCTTCACGTCCTGTAAATGCATATTTTCACGCCAGTTTCAAATCTCTTAATTTCAAGTTTATCAGAAGAAGTGCTCCATGTAGATGTTTTTGCCCATTCTTCATTACTTCCGATTTGCTTTCTGTTGATTTCATGGATACAAAACAGAAAAAGAGTCTGTTGCTGGTTTGAAAAAGCATTTCTCTTTTGCACTATCTGCTGGTTTCTCTGCCCTTTCACGTCAGTCAGCACTCAGTTCACCAGTAAGGCCTGGCTGTTCTTCATACTTAGTTGTGTTTATTGCTGCTGATGGTGGGTGCTCTCTTCAATTAAATCCTTAGTAATGGACTGACAGCTCATCTCACAACCAAAACCCACCTTGAATGCTTTATCAGTTTATAGATACTTATTCTATTCAGCCTCACAACATCTCAGTTTCTACCTTTTTTTTTCTTCATATAACTATTACTGTAGCAACTGACTGCACACAAATATAACCTGACAATCCCCCAATTCTCTCAAGCCCTCTGGGTTAGGAACACCAGTCTTTTAAAAAGTGAGTTGCCTTCCTTTGCTTGGAGACCTAAAGGTACCTCAACTGTGATGACTGCCTTCCAAATGATGCTGTCTCTCAGTACCTCCCACCCCTGCTGCCTTGTGGACTCAAGATCATTTACTAGGATCAAATAATAGACAGCCCAGGGGAAAATAATACTCACCAACAGACTGTAAGGTCGGGTAATATGTGCCACTGCAACTGGAGAAATGTAAGAGAGGCTCTTGAGGGAATTGGAGCAGGGAGGAGGACAATATAAAGCCAAACAGGGAAAAATGTGTTGGTATATGAACATTCTCCCGTGGCTGACGTTTTACTGACCTGGCAAACTCTCTTGGAGTGACCAGTATATGTTGGGATAGCTCCTTGAAATTTGAACACAATGAAATACAGTTAATCTGGTAAAGGTGCTAGAACCACCTTGGCAGAGTACTGAAGATATTTGCAGACTTGGGAAAAGAAAATATTACAGATTTTGATTGAGAACAGAGTACCCACTAGCTGACAACATAATTCAGCAGGGTCAGATGGAAACTTCCTCTGTTAAAGCATCAAGACAAAAAGACACAAGTGAATACTTGCACTTTTGAAACGCTCACTGGGGGTTGTCATCTCCTACTGTCAAACCAACATTTACAACGGGAAAGTTGCCTTTAAACTAGGCTCTTTAGTGTTAGTTGGATGAACAGGATTCTAAAATAGTAGAGAATCAAATGGCAGCTGTAGGCAGCAACCGTTCCCTGGATCCCTGGAAAAAAGTTCCCAGAATGAAGTTTTAACCCAGAATGAAGTTTCTTATTTTAACCCCTACTGTATTGGTAGGAAACCAAGGGAACAAAATCACTAATGTCATTAGGAGTCTTTGAATTTAACTTTCCACTGATAATGAAGTCCTTGTACAGTTAAATCACTGCCCAGATGTAAGTCCTTATTATTATTTTCAATTTTATGGCTTATTGTAATATTTTCTTGTTGATGTATCCCAATTCTGATTTTGAGGGATATTCCTCAAAAGAATTATCTTTAAAGTTAATTTCAGAAGTACATGTGTCTCTCTTTGAAACTGATGAAACAATTTTCGTATTAGTGACTATAAGAAATCTTGTGATAAAGAATTATATTTAATTTCACTTAATTACTCATTTTCCAATTTTACTGGACAAAGAAGTCCTGTTTTTAACCTATTAAAATTTTATAATTTTACTGTAACCCAGAGTAGCACATTGGGTATTTCTATTTATTCAGGTAAAGTCTTAGCTGGATTATGTTTTAGTTAGAGAAGTTTTATTTTTCATCTCAGAATCTGTTTAAGTAAAGAACAATATTATTCCTCATAGAATGGTTTTATAATTTGGAAAGGAGATATTTCCCACAAAATTTCTGAAATCAGTGGAATCATGTAGAAATATTCTTAATCAGATGGGGATTTAACATGTTTTATTAAATTATATAATAAATATATAACACAATGTCTGACAGCTACTAACTCAATAAATGTTGGCATTTATTTTAAATCATGAGTGACTAAAGGAACATTTATAATTTTTCCGAGCATTTTGAGGAGGAAATTTTCAACCGACTGTATATTTGGGTTACTTTTAAAGTTGTATAAAATACCCAAATGTTTTTGTAGTGTTTTAAATATTTTTAAGTGTCTTGACAGATAAAGGCACAGAACCTTGGCAAACCTGAGATTAGTCTGCAAAATACCACTAGAGTTTAAAATGTAAAAATTTGTAGCGTTAGGGCTCATTTCCACAAAATGTTCATTGTAGAGCAAAAGATCAAGTTGTAATAAGGAGCAGACTGGGCTTTTGACAGTATTTAATAAGAAAAAATTAAGGCAATGATATTGAAATGAACTTTTAGATGTGAGAAAGTGCTAATAATTTGTTCCATAAAATTGTTTTTTTAAGTTTCTTTTACATAGTCAATCATATTGTTTACTAGTACACACAAATATTACCTTTGCACTTAACAAACAAAATGTGATTTTATTGTATTTTTTAACATATTCCTGGAAGATATAACACTCCAAGGTTGAGAAGGATGGTATACTGTAATTTCTGTCTCTATGGAAGAAGGGAGGTAAACAGGCAGATCTCTCTCGATTTTTCTTTTTTCCTTTTGCTGAGTTTAACATCTAACAATTTACTCTGTAAGAATAACCAATTAAAAATAAAATGGGAAAATTAATCCATTCACAGTAACAGCAACAACAATCACCACAATATTTTATGCTAAGCTTAATAAAAATGGCCAGGTGCTATATACAAGTAATTGTAAAACTTTGTTGAGGAGGCGCAAAAAAATTCCTTTATGTCAACCTTCAATATTTTAAATACTTAAATCATCTTCCAATTAATCTATATCCTATTAAAACCTGGGTTGTTTTGTTTTTTGGGTTTTCTATTATCATATCAATTCTTGCTCTTTATATTGTTGTTATTAAAGATTTATTTATTTATTTATGCATGCAAGAGCGGGGGGACAGGCCAGTCACAGAAGGTGAAAGGAGTCACCAGAGACAGAGTGGCAAGCAGAACAGGCAGATCTACTGAAATACACTGCTGAGGGGAGCAGTGGGAGAGGCAGGAGAAGTCTGCTGCACCATGCGGATCCCTCCCTGGCCAGGGATTGAGTTTGCACTGTTGTGCTGCGAATACTTCATAGTGCTGTGTTCAATCCACTGCGCTTCAAGGGAAGCCCCTAAAACCTGGGTTGTTTTTTAATCTAATCATCATTCTAAAGTTCATCAGAAAGCATCATAGTGGCCATTCCCTATAGTCAGTGGCCTCACTAAAAATCCAAATGCTGATATTTCCCAGGACAACTGCCACAAGCTAAGGGAAGCTTGGAGCTGCTGAGCTCGGCTGCTCCCAGCAGCTCTTGGTAGGAGTAGGCACATCCTTCTGCTTTATTTCCAAGCCTCCTGCAAGTATATCTTCTGAGGGAATCTAAGCCAGAAATAATGGGGCGAAAGATCCTGAAAAGTATACTGTCGAACTTTTGGAAAATGTAGATGAGGCCAGGGATGATGAAATTGAAAACAGCTAATCTGGCACACTGTTCTCGCTCTGAAAGTACTTTTCTGTGTGGGGGGCAGATTTTATTGTCTCAAAATGGCCTCAATTATATCTTCTACATGCATGTCTTACAATGTGACTAAAATTCTCCATCCATTAAAAAGAAGGGTCTCTTTTTCTCTCTAGAGTGTAACTTCTGAAGCTGGGGCAAAAATGGTGACAGAGCTTCTGTTGGGTTCCCTTGGAACACTCATGCTTAAATTCAATCCCCATGTTGTCAGGAAGCACAAACCTGTGAGGTATGCTGTACTAGGGATCATGAGTTATTGCACATTATGTGCGTGGTCAGATGTTTTCCTTTCCCTTGAAGTAAATGCTATACTTCTACCGAGTTCCCATTTGCCTTCAGTAGTTTGGTTTCCTTAGGGTCCTGGAACAATGCAGACAAGAGAGAGGCTATGTGATCTGCAAAATCTTGACTTAACCTTGCAATATCACTACATGAACATAAGCAACTGAGAAACCCTCTCAAAGAAGACATTTTTCCATAATTTTTTAAGTCATGCTGACTTCCCACATTTTAAAAATTTTCACATCTCTTCTCCACCCAGCAGACCGTGATAATTATTATCATAAAAACCTTTTTTCCCTTATGACCATACAAAAAGAACTGAAGAAATAACCTGAAAATTAGATGTTTGTCCCCAGATTCACAGTTCAGATATTTGTCTGGGAGGTCTTCTATAATAATTTTATCTTTGTGTAAGGTCTTGGCTGGCACTTTGTGATACTTAACACTTGCTCACTAGTCCTTGAAAATTTCCTACGTGATCCTGGATAGTTCTGACATCTTGTAACCAGAGGTGCTTTGAAGTTTCATTTTTATGGAAAAACTGTAGATGAGAGGAGTTCCTAGAACTTTAGTTATCAACAGATGGGCCTATCCACAGGTTGGTTGAGACCTGTGAAAAAAACATATAGGAAGAAGAGAGAAGAGAGATACCCACTGTTTTCACATCTCTACTCCAGGTGCACAACGGAGAAGCATATCTGTCATTCTAAAATATACTAGAGGACACTTGCAGATTTTTTTTGTTTATGTTTTTAGCTAATGTTTCCAAAAGTCTCGTGAGTCTCAAGCTTAATTTCAAAATTTAATTTTCACATACATATGCAATTAGTTGAAAAGATCTGGAATATAATGTGACTAAAGAAACAGAAAAAATTAAAGAGTAAATGCTTTCCCTTCTGACTTGCCTCTGTACCCTAGCCTGTCTAGCACTGGACATATGTATTCTATTATTCACTTAGAGTTTTACTCAAAATTCAATTATTCTTCTTTCAATCCATAATACAACAGTCCTCCCTTGAGCTTCTCAGCCCTTTAGCACCTCTGTCTTTCAGTGATATTTCAGATGTACTTTGATATAATAAATTAGTTTTGCAATTCTACTCCATAGAGTTTAGGGGTATTCTCAGTCAGCTCTTACTACACATATCATAGAATGGCTAAAGTGGTAGATTACAAGGTACACATAACAAAAAGGTATATAGGGGATTATGCTTAGCGAAGTAAGTCAGAAGGCAAAAGAAAAATACCAGATGGTTCCTCCCTTAGGAGGAACATAAGGGAACCGAAGGAGGATCAAGGAAAGGAGTAAGAACAATAATAATAATAACAATAACAGCAATAAAGACCCAGAAACCAAAAATGAGGAGACAAGGACAGACTGGGGACACCTGGTGGGGAGGGGAGG